>CM060851.1:30251020-30698944 GCA_030737835.1 Acorus gramineus
AGTCCCCCCATGAATCCAACCATGAATCTAAGACACCACCCAATGTATCCTAGAAATACTTCTCCCATGAATCTGAAACATACCGGTCCATGAGTATAAAACCAAGAATCCCCCCCTCCCCATGAATCCAAGACATAACCCCCATGAATGCAAGACATACTTCCTTATTCTGATACATACCATCAATCCTTGACCATAATCCCCCATGAATCCTAGACATTCTACCCCATAAATATGAGATTTACCGCACCATAAATCCGAGACGTAGCCAGCCATGAATCTGAGACATAACACCCATGAATCTGAGACCATACTCCCTTCTTTAATCCGAGACATACTACTTAGGAATCGAAGACCATACCATAAATCCAAGAAATGCCTTGAATCCGACATCATTCTCCCACATGAATGGGAGATATACTCCCCCCATTAATCCGATCGTGAATCCGTGACATACTCTCTCATGAATCGTATACATACTCCCCCATGAATTTAAGACAACCTGCCCATGAATCTGAGACATACCCATGAATCCATTAGATAGATACCCCCCATGAATCTGAGACATACCTATGAATCCGTGACGTACCAATCAAAAAATTTGACACATGCCCCTCATTAATATAAGACATAGTACTCCCCTCATGAATCCGAGGCATATCTTATCATGAATACCTGATACTCCCCCATGAATCCAAGACATACTCTCTCACGAATCTGAGACCATTCTGCCTCCATGAATAAGAGATTATGAATACGTGACACACCCCCATGAATCCAAGACACCCCCATTAATCCGAGACATTCCCCACCATGAATCTGAGACCAAACCCCCATGAATCTGAAACTCCCCATTGAATCTAACATCATACCATGAATCCGAGAAATGCCATGAATCCAATATCATACTCCCTCATTAATGGGAGACATACTCCTCCCACTAATCCGATCATGAATCTGAGACGTACTCTCATGATCATATACATACTCCTTGAATCTAAGACATACCTACCTGCCCATGAATTCGAGACATATCCATGAATCGATCGGAGACATACCCCCCGTGAATCCGAGACATACCCATGAATCCGTGGCATATCCATAAAAAAATTAGAGACATACCCTTCATTAATATAAGACATAGTACTCCCTGAATTTGAGACCATACCACGAATCCGTGGCATATCCTACCACGAATCTGCAATGTACCCTATCATGAAACCGTGACACTCCCCCATGAATTTAAGACATACTCCCCCATGAATCTGCGACATACCAATGAATTCAAGACATACGGATCCATGAATAGGACACATACCCCCGCATGAATCTAAGACATACCCTCCATCAATCAGATACATACCCCACATGAATCCGATACATACCCTCCATAAATCTGACATACCCATGAATCCGAGAGATACTCCTCTGTGATTCTAATATATACCATGAAGCTCTAACCATACTCCCCCATGAATCCTAGGCATACTCCCCATTAATCTGAAACATACTCCTCCATGAATCCGAGACAAAGTTATCTATGAATCGGAGATATAACCCTATTGAATCGGAGACATACTCCCCCGTGTATCCAAGACTATACCATGAATCCGAGAAATGCCATGAATTTGAGATCATACTCCTTAATGAATGGGAGACATACTCCCCCCGTGAATACGATCATGAAATTGAGTCATACTCCCCTATGAATCCTAGAAAAACACCCCCCATTGATATGAGAAATACCCGCTTATGAATCCGAGACATACCCATGAATTCGAGACATACTCCCCCATGAATCCTGGACATACCCCCATGAATCTGAGACATACCCCCGCATGAATCCGGATTTATGCGGGGGTATGTCTTGGATTCATGTGGGTATATCCCGGATTCATGTGGGGAGTATGGTCATGGATTCAAGTAGGATGTGTCTCGGATCCATGGGTATAAACCCGAGAACCGCCCCCGCCCCCTTTCCATGAATCTAAGATATACTCCCTGATTCTGATACATACCATCAATCCCTGACCATAATCCCCCATGAATCCTAGGCATTCTACCCCATTAATATGAGATTTACCGCACCATGAATCCGATACATAGCCACCCTTGAATCTGAGACATAACACCCATAAATCTGAGGCCATACTCCCCCCTTTAATCCGAGACATACTACTTAGGAATCCAAGAAATGCCATGAATCCGACATCATGCTCCCACATGAATGGGAGATATACTCCCCCCATTTATCCGATCAATCCGAGACATACTCTCATGAATCAAATACATACTCCCCCATGAATCTAAGACATACCCACTTGCCCATAAATTTGTGACATACCCATGAATGCATCGGAGATATAGAACCCATGAATCTGAGACATACCTATGAATCCGTGACATACCCATAATAAAATTTGACACATAACCCTCATTAATCTAAGACATAGTACTCCCTAAATTGGAGACCATACTCCCCTCATGAATGCGAGGGATATCCTTCCATGAATCTGCGACATACCCTATCATGAATACCTCACACTCCCCCATGAATCCAAGACATACACTCCCACGAATCTGAGACCATTCTGATTCCATGAATAAGAGATTATGAATATGCGACATACCCTCATGAATCCAAGACACCCCGATTAATCCGAGACGTACCCCACCACGAATCCGAGACCTAACCCCCATGAATCTGAGACCATACTCCCCATGGAATCTAACATCATACCATGAATCCGAGAAATGCCATGAATCCGACATCATACTCCCTCATGAATGGGAGACATACTCCTCCCACTAATTCGATCATGAATTTGAGACATACTCTCATTAATCATATACATACTCCTTGAATCTAAGACATACCTACCTGCCCATGAATTTGAGACACGCCCATGAATCCATCAGAGACATACCCCCTATGAATCTGAGACATACCCATCAAAAAATTAGACATACCCCTCATTAATGTAAGACATAGTACTCCCCGAATTTGAAACCATACTCCCCTCATGAACCTGAGACATATCCTACTATGAATCTATGACGCACCCTATCATGAAACCGTGACACTGCCCCATGAAACCAATACATACTCTCCCACGAATCTGATACCATTCTTCCCTCATGATTAAGAGAGTATGAATATGCGGCACTCACCCATGAATCCAAGACGTGCCCCCCATGAATTTGCGACATACCCATGAATTCGAGACATACAGATCCATGAATAGGACACATACCCTCGCATGAATCTGAGTCATACCCCCCATCAATCGGATACATACCCCACATGAATCCGAGAGATACTCCTCCATGATTTTAATGCTTATAGCCTTACATAACAAAGTGAGAGTTTTAGAAAAAAATATCTCTCTTCGAATTCCTTCCCTAGCACCTCACTTGGGAATCTCATTGACAACAAATCATTGTACTTGAGTTTTTTTTTTTTGATGGAAATGGTAGACATATATGCCATGATTATATTGATTAGGGCAAATGCCCGGAAAGAGAGTTACATAAGAGCATTACAACAGCCATGAAGTGCCCGGGCTGCGGTAGACGAGGACTCTACCAGCATGCCCCAAATACCACTTAGAACTATTCCTCAATTAAGATTCCTCCCTTGAAAAGGTAACCCGCGAGAGACTTGCCCCAGGGTTTGATAAAATGGACCACCATCTCCCAAATGTTTTTGATATACACCCTTGATCCTTGGAAAATAGCTTGGCTCTTGTTTAACCAGAGGGCCCATGCAACAGCGGGGACGAAGGTTTGAGTGGCTTTTGCCTTGTGGCTTCTATCTCCTCATGGCATTAAAACCTTCCCAGCCTTCCACATAAAGGAAGCATCTATGCCTATAGCCTCTCGAAGCAATTTCCACACTTGGGCAACCACAAGATATGTCACCAAAAGATGTTCAGTTGTTTCTTGAGCGCCCCCCCTGCCCCCGCACATAGGACATAAAATATCCGCTTGGTTCGACCATTTCGCTCTATATGATTTAGTGAGAAGACAATTTTGATACATGAGCCAAGAAAACACCTTCACTTTTAGCGGAATGCCAAAACTTTTAGCGAAAACACCTTAATTTTGGCCCTCTAGATTTGTGGGGCCTTCATCCCCGTTGATTGCTGAATGGGTCGCTCTCCCCTCCACTGGTCATAACAGCGCCTAACAGAAAATCCCTGATTGGGTTTGGAATGCCAGACTACTGAATCAGCAGTCCTCTCTTGAAGGGTGATAGTTTGGAGTTCCCTTAGAAGGCTTACCAGAAGTAAAACTTCCTCGTCTCGTAGGTAACGCATCAATCTCAGATCCCACACTCCCCCATCTGCATGCGGAGTCCAGAACTCCTTCACCCGACCCTCTTTGTTTGTCGATAGGTCATAGATGCTTGCATACCGATCCTTCAATGCACTAGTACCATGCCAGCAATCTTGCTAGAACCGCAGCAACTATCCATTTCCCACCGACCATGCAAAGGCCTCCAGAATTGGCTCTATTAGTACGAGAATATCTGTCCATATACGTGAAAGTCTAGGAGACTGAATGGGAAACCTGTTAACTAGTTCCCCTCTACGGCGATTGCTTCCACCAACGGACACCATGCTGAGGGATGAGATGTGAGCCACCTCCATCGCCATTTGCTAAGTAGGGCCTTATTGTGGTCAGCCAAATTAAGGACACCAGCACCTCCTTTGTTTTTCCTGCAGCGAACGAGATCCCATTTCACCAAAACAGGCTTCTTTCGGTCGATCTCTGCCCCACACCAGAAAAACCTTCTTCAAATGCTATCAGTCTTCTCTTGGATCCCCATCGGAACCTTGAAAACGGAGAGAAAGAAGATTGGCAGGTTTGATAAAGCAGCTTGAAGGAGGATAAGTCGTCCACCTGAGCTAAGATTCTTTCCTTTCCAACCCTTCAACAACTTTTTCTCAAACCTACTGATCAAGGGGAGTCACATTCTGATTTTCAGAATTTCCCCAGGTGCAAGGGGAGACCGAGATACCGTCAGGGGAATGATTGTGTCTGGCATCCAAATATACGAGCTAGAGCAACGAGCTCCCCCTCCTCCAAATGAGTGCCAAGCATTGCACTATTTTGAAAATTTATCTTCAGGCCAGAGAGGAGTTCAAAACATTTGCACATGAATTTGATACCTCGGATGAAGGACGCCCTTGTCGGAGAAAGAATGATCGCGTCGTCCGCATACTGAATGTGTGAAAGAGATGGCCCCCTGCTATTGACTTTGAGTCCTTGAATCCACCCATCATCTTCTGCCACCTTCATCATTCTACTAAAAGCATTGGTGACAACTCTAAAATGTAGAGGAGAGAGGGGGTCGCCTTATGAAGCCCTTTGTTAAGGTGGAAGAAACCACATGGCTTGCCATTAACAAGGACCGAGGCCTTCGCGGTGGAGATGCACTCCCTGACCATCCTTAATCAATTCGGTTTGAATCCATGGCACTGAAGCAGATGCAAGTGGAAATCCCACCTAATATTATCATAGGCCTTAGAGAAATCAAGTTTGTTAAGCACGCCTTTCTCTTTATCTTTGTGGGCTGCAGTGATGCATTCTTGAACTGCATAAAACCATCCAGAAGAAGACGCCCGGAATGAATGCAGTTTGATTCTCTTCCACCATATAGCCTATAGCAGTCTTCAATCTATTAGCAAGGACCTTCGCAATCATTTTATATTCCCCGTTGACCAAACTGGTGTGATGAAAATCTCCCACCTCAACAGCCCCTTCCTTCTTAGGAATTAGCGCAAAAACGTGGCAAAAAGCTGCTCAAACCTTGCGAACCATAATGGAATTCTTAGAACATTTCCAAGACATCCTCCTTCACCACGGAGGACCCTTATCCGGATCTGCCTCGTAAACAACTATCTTTATCTCCTCCTCGGAGAAGGGGGCCTCGAGGTCCGCTCACAAAACATCAGGCACCCTACAAAGGTCCTCATCCATCCACTGCGGAAACCATCCTCTCTATTTGTTGAATGTACAAGATTAGTACCTTTCGATGTCTGAAGAAGACTCAAATAGAGATTCATTCAATCTGATTTTGCTGATCCTATTGAATCTCCTCCTTTGGTTCACCGCCTTGTGGAAAAACTTGGTATTGTTGTCTCCCTCTTGAAGCCCATATCTCCCTTGACCATTGCCTCCATTCCATTACTTCCATCTTAACAATCTTGGACAATTGATCTCGACACTTTGCATGCTGACCTCTCTCTTCAGCAGAAAGGGAGGCTAACTTCTTGTGATCTAATAGACTCACATCCTGTTCTAGCAATTCGTTGATCCATCTTCTTGCTGTTGTTTGCTACTTGTACCCTTTTTAGAACCCATTTAGTTTCCTAAGCTTATAAAGTCACCTTTTTCGCGCCAGAGAACAAAGGATCTGGCTTGTTCCAAGAGGACGAGACCACCTCATGGAATCCATCACATAGATACATACACCCCCATGAATCTCAATCACAAACCCCCGTTAGCCTGAGACATACTCCCCCCACAAATTTTAGACATACCCTGTATGAATCAAAGACATGGTACTCTTTTAATATCAATCCATACTTCCCATGAATCCTAGAAATACTCCCTCTATGAATCTAAGACATACTTGCCTATGAATCCGTGACAGACCCATGAATCTAAGACATACCATAATTCTAATATATACCATGAATCCCTCACCATACTCCCCCATGAATTGTAAACATACATTTGAGATGTTCCCCACCATCAATCCGAGACATAGCCACCCATTAATCCTAGACAAAACCCCCATGAATCCTAGACCACACTCCCCTATTGAATCAGAGACAGTACTCCCCCATGAATCCAAGACCATACCATGAATTCAAGAATTGCTATGAATCCGAGATCATACTCCCTCATGAATGAAAGACATGCTCCCCCCATCAATCCGACCATGAATATGAGACATACTCCTCTATGAATCCTAGACATGCTCCGCTCATTAATCTGAGTCATACCTATCCATGAATCCGAGACATACCCATAAATCCATCAGAGACATACCCCCCATGAATCCGAGATTTACTCCCCCATGAATTTGAGATATGCTCCCCCAACGAATCTGAGACATCCCCATTGAATCAGAGACGTACTCCACAATAAATCCGAGACCATGAATTCAAGACATACACCCTCATGAATCGGATACACACCCCCACATGAATTTGAGACATTCTCCTACATGCTTTCGATACATACGATGAATCCCTTTCCATACTCCCGCAAGAATCTTAGACATACTCTCCCATTAATCCGAGACGTAACCCACCATTAAATCCGAGACATAACCCCTATGAATCTGAGACCATATTTCCCCTTGAATCCGAGACATACTCATTGAATCTAACATCATACAATGAATATGAGAAGTGCCATGAATCCGAGATCATACTCACTCATGAATGGAAGACATACTCCCACCATGAATCCATCCATGAATCCGAGACATACTAACCAATGAATCCTAGAAATACTCCTCCCATGAATCTGAAACATACTAGTCCTTGAATCTGAGACATAATCATGAATCCATCGGAGAGATACCCTCATGAATCTAAGACATACTCATGAATATGAGACATACTCCCCGATGAATGTGAGGCACGCTTCCCTAACGAATCCGGGACATAAACCCCTCGAATCAGAGACGTACTCCGTCATAAATCTGAGACCATGAATCTGATACATAAACCCCCCCTCCCCCCATGAATCCTAGACATATTCCCCCCCGCCACAAACTTGAGACATACCCCACATTAATATAAGACATAGTACTCCCTAAATTTGAGGCCATACTCCCTTCATCAATACGAGATATATCCTACCCTGAATTCGTGACGTACCCTATCATGAATCCCTGACACCCACCCAGGAATCCAAGACATACTCTCCCACTAATCTGAGACCATTCTCCCACATGAATAAGAGAGTATGAATACGCGACACTCCCCCATGAATCTGTGACATACCCATGAATTCGAGACATATGGACCCATGAATCCAACACTTACCCTCATATGAATCTAAGACATACCCCCCATAAATCGGCAACATACCCCACATGAATCCTAGAGATACTCCTCCATGATTCTAATATATACCATGAACCTCTAACCATATTACCCCATGAATCCTAGACATACTTCCCATTAATATGATACATACTCCACCATGCATCCGAGACAAAGCTACCATTGAATCGGAGACATAATTCCAATGAATTGGAGACTATATCCCCTTGAATTGGAGACATACTCCCCGGTGAATCCAAGACCATACCATGAACCCGAGAAATGCCATGAATTTGAGATCAAACTTCTTAATGAATGGGAGACATACTCCCCCCATGAATACGATCATGAATTCGAAGCAGACTCCTGCATTAATCCTAGAAAAACTCCCCACATCGATATGAAAATACCCGCATATGAATCCGAGACATACCCATGAATTCGAGACATACTCCCGCATGAATCCTAGACATACCTCCATGAATCTGAGACATACCCCCGCATGAATCCGGATTTATGAGGGGGTATGTCTTGGATTCATGTGGGTATATCCCGGATTCATGTGGGGAGTATGGTCATGGCTTCAAGTGGGATGTGTCTCGGATCCATGGGTATAAACCCGAGAACCCCCCCCCCTTCCATGAATCCAGTACATACTTCCTGATTCTGATACATTGACCATAATCCCATATGGATCCTAGACATACTACCCCATTAATATGAGATTTACCGCACCATGAATCCGAGACATAGCCACCCTTCAATCTGAGACATAACACCCATAAATCTAAGACCATACTCCCCCCTTTAATCCAAGACATACTACTTAAGAATTCAAGACCATACCATGAATCCGAGAAATGCCATGAATCTGACAACATGCTCCCTCATGAATGGGAGACATACCCCCCATTAATCTGATCATGAATCCAAGGCATACTCTCATGAATCATATACATACTCCCCCATGAAAATAAGACATACCTACCTGCCCATGAATTCGAGGCATACCCATGAATTCATCGAAGTCATACCCCCCATGAAACTGAGACATACCCATGAATCTGTGACGTGGCCATCAAAAAATTCGACACATACCCCTCATTAATATAAGACATGGTACTCTTGAATTTGAGACCATACTCTCCTCATGAATCTGAGGCATATCCTATCATGAATCTGCAATGTACCCTTTCATGAATACATGACATTCCCCCATGAATCCAAGACATACTCTCTCACGAATCTGAGACCATTCTCCTCCACGAATAAGAGAGTCTGAAAACGCAACACACCCCCAAGAATCCAAGACACTTCCCCATTAATACGAGACGTACCCCACCCATAAATCCGAGACCTAACCCTTCTGAATCTGAGACCATACTCCCTCCCTTGAACCCAAGACATACTCCCCATTAAATCTAACATCATACCAAGAATATGAGAAATGCCATGAATCCAAGATCATATTCCCTCATGAATGGGAGACATAGTCCCTCAATGAATCCAACCATAAATCTGAGACATGTTACTTAATAAATCCTAGAAATACTTGTCTCATGAATCTGAAACATACTCATCCATGAATCCATTGGAGACATATCCCTATAAATCTAAGACATACCCATGAATCCATGACATACTTATGAATATGAGACATACTCCCCCAACGAATCCGGGACGTACTCCGCCATAAATCCAGACCATACAATATTGAGACATACCCCTCATTAATATATGACATGGTTATCCTGGAATTTGAGACTATATCGCCTTCATCAATCCGAGACATATCCTACCATGAATCCGTGACGTACCCTATCATGAATCTCTGTGACTCCCCCATGAATCGAAGACATACTCTCCCACGAATCTGAGACCATTCTCCCCCATTAATAAGATAGTATGAATATGCGACACTCTCCCATGAATCTATGACATACCCATGAATTCGAGACATACGAACCCATGAATCCGACTCATACCCTCACATGAATCAAAGACATAACCCCATGAATCGGAAACATACATCCTCAAATCCGTGACATACCCATGAATTGACATACTCCCCCATGAATATGAGGCATGCTCCCCCAACGAATATGAGACATAACCCCCTCGAATCAGAGATGTTCTCCGCCATAAATCTGGGACCATGAATCTGATACATAACCCCCTCCCCCTCCCCCCAATGAATCCGAGACATATTCCTCCCACAAATTCACGACATACCCCTCATTAATATAAGACATAATGCTCTTTGAATTTGAGAGCATACTCCTCTTTTGAATCTGAGACATATCCTACCATGAATCTGTGACGTACCCTATCATGAATCCGTGACACTCCCCCACGAATCCAAGACATACCCCCCATGAATCTGTGACATACCCATGAATTCGAGACTTACGAACCCATGAATCCGACACTTACCCCCACATGAATCTAAGATATACCCCCCATGAATTGGAAACATACTCCACATGAATCCGAGAGATACTCCTCCATGTTTCTAATATTTTCCATGAATCTCTAATCATACTCCCCCATGAATCCTAGACATACTCCCCATTAATTTGAAACGTTCTCCTCCATGAAACCGAGACAGGGCTACCTATGAATCGGAGACTATATCCCCCTTTAATAGAAGACATACTCCCCGGTGAATCCAAGACCATACCCTGAACCCATGAATTTGAGACATACAGATCCATGAATAGGACACATACCCCCGCATGAATCTAAGACATACCCCCCCACATGAATCCGAAAGATACTCCTCCATGATTCCGATACATATCCTCCATGAATCTGTCACATACTCATGAATTCAAGACATACGGACCCCACATGAATCTAAGACATACCCCTCATGAATCATAAATTACCCCACATGAATCTGAGAGACACTCCTCCGTGATTCTAATATATATCATGAAGCTCTAACCATACTCCCCCATGAATCTTAGACATACTCCCAATTAATCTGAAACATATTCTTCCATGAATTCGAGACAAAGATACCGATGAATCAGAGACATAACCCCAATGAATCGGAGACTATATCCCCTTTGAATCGAAGACATACTTCCCCGTGAATCCAAGATCATACTAAGAACCCGAGAAATGCCATGAATTTGAGATCATACTCCTTAATGAATGGGAGACATACTCTCCCCATGAATACGATCATGAATCCAAGACATGCTCCCCCACGAATCTTAGAAAAACACCCCCCATCGATATGAGAAATACCTGCTTATGAATCTGAGACATACCCCCGCATGAATCTGGATTCATGCAGTGGTATGTCTTGGATTCATGAGGGGGTATATCTTGGATTCTTGGTTTTATGTCCCTGAATCCGAGACATATCCCACTTGAATCCATGGTCATACTCCCCCCATGAATCCAAGACGTACCCCCCATAAATCCAAGACATATTTTCTGATTTTGATACCTAATTCTGATACGTACCATCAATCCCTGATCCGTGACACTCCCCCATGAATCCAAGACATACCCCCCATGAATATGTGACATACCCATAAATTCGAGACAGAGACCCATGAATCCGACACTTAACCCCCACATGAATCTAAGACATACCCCCCTTGAATCGGAAACAAACCCCACATGAATCCGAGAGATACTCCTCCATGATTCTAATATATACCATGAAGCTCTAATCATATGCCCCCATGAATCTTAGACATACTCCCCATTAATCTGAAACGTACTTCCCCTTAAAACCAAGACATAGCTACGTATTAATCAGAGACATAACCCCAATGAATCGGAGACTATATCCCCCTTGAATCGGAGACATACTCCCCCGTGAATCCAGAAATTTGAGGTCATACTCCTTAATGAATGGCAAACATACTCCCCTCTACGAATACAAGACATACTCCCCCATAAATCCTCATGAGAAATACCCACTTATGAATCTGAGGCATACCCATGAATTCGAGACATACTCCCCCATGAATCTGAGACATACCCCAGCATGAATCCGGATTCACGCGGGGGTATGTCCTAGATTCATAAGGGGTATATCCCGGATTCATGGGGGGAGTATGGCCATGGATTCAAGTGGGATATGTCTCGGATTCATGGGTATAAAACCAAGAATCCCCCCCTCCCCATGAATCCAAGACATATCCCCCTTGAATGCAAGACATACTTCCTGATTCTGATGCATATCATCAATCCCTGACCATAATCCCCATGAATCCAGACATTATACCCCATAAATATTAGATTTACTGCACTATAAATCCGAGACGTAGCCACCCATGAATCTGAGACATGACACCCATGAAATTGAGACCATACTCCCCCCTTTAATCCGAGACATACTACTTAGGAATCCAAGACCATACCATAAATCCAAGAAATGCTTTGAATCCGACATCATGCTCCCACATGAATGGGAGATATACTCCCCCCATTAATCCGATCATGAATCCAAGACATACTCTCTCATGAATCATATAAATACTCCCTCATGAATCTAAGACATACCTTTCTGCCCATGAATTCGAGACATGCCCATGAATCCATCGGATACATACCCCCATGAATATGAGACATACCTATGAATCCGTGACATGCCTATCAAAAAATTTGAGACCATATTCCCCTCATGAATCCGAGGCATATCCTACCATGAATCTGCGACGTACCCTATCATGAATACCTCACACTCCCCCATGAATCCTAGACATACTCTCCCACGAATAAGAGATTATGAATACGCGACACACCCCCATGAATCCAAGACACCATTAATCCGAGACTTAACCCCCATGAATTTGAGACCGCACTCCCCATTGAATCTAACACCATACGATGAATCCGAGAAATACCTTGAATCCAACATCATACACCCTCATGAATGGGAGACATACTCCTCCCACTGGTCCGATCATGAATCCGAGACATAGTCTCATGAATCATATACATACTCCTTGAATCTAAGACATACTTACCTGTACGTGGATTCGAGACATACCCCCCGTAAATTTGAGACATACCCATGAATCTGTGACATATCCATCAAAAAATTAGAGACATACCCCTCATTAATACAAGACATACTCCCCATGAATCTAACTTCATACCATGAATCTGAGAGATGCCATGAATCTGACATCGTACTCCCTCATGAATGGGAGACATACTCCCTCCACTAATACGATTATGAATCCGAGACATACTCTCATGAATCTAAGGCATACCTACCTACCCATGAATTCGAGACATACCCATGAATCCATCGGTGACAAAACCCCCCCATGAATCTGTGACATACTCACGAATCCGTGACATACCAATCAAAAAATTCGAGACATGCCCCTCATTAATATAAGACGTAGTACTCCCTAAATTTGAGACCACACTCCGCCTTGAATCCGGGACATACCGCCATGAATTTGAGACATACCCCCACATAAATCCAACATACTCCGCCCATGAATATGATCATGAATCCGAAATATACTCCCCATGATTCCTACAAATACTCCCCCCATTTATCTGAGAAATACCCGTTTATGAATCCGAGACATACCAATGAATCTTAGACACACTCCCCCATGAATCGAGGACATACCTCTTTGAGTCCTAGACATACCCATGCATGAATACGGTATGTTTCAAATTCATGAGGGGTATGTCCTGGATTCATGGGGGGAGTATGATCATGGATTCAAGTGGGATATGTCTCGGATTCATGGGTGTACACCCGAGAAGCACCCTCCCTCCCATGAATCCAAGACATACCCCCCATGAATCCAAAACATATTTCTTGATTATGATGCATACCATCAATCCCCGACCATAATCCCCTATGAATCCTAGACATACTCCCCCATTAATCTAAGATGTACCGCACCATAAATCACAGACATAACACCCATGAATCTGAGACCATACTCCCCCCTTTAATCTGAGACATACTACTTAGGAATCCAAGACCATACCGTGAATCTGAGAAATGTCAAGAATACAACATCATACTCCCTCATGATTGGGAGACACTCCCCCATGAATCTAATCATGAATCTGAGACATACTCTCCTGTGAATCCTATGCATACTCCCCCATGAATCAATGACATACCTACCTGCCCATGAATTTGAGAAATGCCCATGAATTCATCGGAGACATACCCCCATGAGTCTTAGACATACCTATGAATCCGTAACATACCTATCAAAAAATTCAAGACATACCCCTCATTAAGATAAGACCTATCCTTCAATTTGAGACCATACTTCCCTCATGAATCCGAGGCATACCCTCCATGAATCTGCGACGTACCCTATCATGAATCCAAGACATAATCTCCCACGAATCTATGACGTACCCTGTTATGAAACCCAGACACTCTCCCATGAATCCAGGATATACTCTCCCACGAATCTGAGACCATTCACCCCCCATGAATTCTTGACCATACTCCCTCATTGAATCTGAGACATACTCCCTATTGAATCTAACATCATACCATGAATATGAGAAATGCCATGAATCCGAGATTATACACCCTCATGAATGGATACATACTCCATACCGGCTCACGAATCCGAGACATACACATGAATGCATCGGAGACATACCCATGAATAGACATACTCCCCTTGAATATGAGGCATGCTCCCCCAACGAATCTGAGACGTAACCCCCTCGAATCAGAGACGTACTCCACTATAAATCCGGGACCATGAATCTGATACATAACCCCCACCCACCACCCCACGAATACGGGACAAACTCCCCCCTCAAATTCAAGACATACCCCTCATAATATAAGACATAATACTCTTTGAATTTGAGACCATACTCCCCTCATGAATCCGAGATATATCCTACCATGAATCTGTGATGTACGCTATCATGAATCCGTGACACTCCCCCGTGATTCCAAGACATACTCTCCCATGAATTTGAGACCATTCTCCCTCATAAATAAGAGGGAGTATGAATACGCGACTCCCCCCCATGAATCCAATACATACCTCATGAATCTGTGACATACCCATGAATTTGAGACAGATGGACCCATGAATCCAACACTTACCCACACATTAATCTAAGACACACCCCCCATGAATCGGCAACATACCCCACATGAATCCGAGAGATACTCATCCATGATTCCAATATATACCATGAACCTCTAACCATACTCCCCCATGAATCCTAGACACTCCCATTAATATGATACATACTCCACCATGAATCCGAGACAAAGCTACGAACGAATCGGAGACATAACCCCAATGAATCTAAGACTATATCCCCCTTGAATTGGAGACATACTCCCCTGTGAATCCAAGACCATACCATGAACCTGAGAAATGCCATGAATTTGAGATCATACTCCTTAATGAATGGGAGACATACTCCCCCCATGAATACGATCATGAATCCGTGCCATACTCCCCCATGAATCCTAGAAAAACTCCCTCCATGAATACGATCATGAATCTGTGGCATTCTCCTCCATGAATCCTAGAAAAACTCCCCCCATTGATCTGAGAAATACCCGCTTATGAATCAGAGACATCCATGAATTCGAGACATACTCTCCCATGAATATGAGACATACCCCGCATGAATCAGGATTCATGCGGGGGTTTGTCTTGGATTCATGAGGGGTATATCCCGGATTCGTGTGGAGAGTATGGTCATGGATTCAAGTGGGATATGTCTCGGTTCCATGGGTATAAACCCGAGAAACCCCCCCCCCCCCCCCCCCTTCCATGAATTCAAGACATACTTCCTGATTCTGATACACACCATCAATCCTTGACCATAATCCTAGACATACCACCCCATTAATATGAGATTTACCACACCATGAATATGAGACATAACACCCATAAATCTGAGGACATACACCCCCCTTTAATTCGAGACATGCTCCCTCATGAATGGGAGACATACCCCCCCATTAATCTGATCATGAATCCGAGACATACTCTCATGAATCATATACATACTTCCCCATGAATATAAGACATACCTATCTGCCCATAAATCCATCGAAGACATACCCCCCATGAATCTAAGACATACATATGAATCCGTGACGTACCCATCAAAAAATTCGACACATACCCCTCATTAAAATAAGACATAGTACTCCTGAATTTGAGACCGTACTCCCCTCATGAATCCGAGGCATATCCTACCATGAATCTGCGATGTACTCTTTCATGAATAACTCACACTCTCCCATGAATCCAAGACATGCTCTCCCACTAATCTGAGACCATTCTCCCCCCATGAATAAGAGAGTATGAATACGCGACACACCCCCATGAATCCAAGACACTCCCCTATTAATCCGAGACGTACCCCACCATAAATCCGAGACTTAACCCGAATGAATATGAGACCATACTCCCTCCCTTGAATCTGAGACATACTCCCCCATTAAATCTGACATCATACCATGAATATGAGAAATGCCATGAATCCAAGATCATACTCCCTCGTGAATGGGAGACATAGTTCCTCAATGAATCCGAGACATACTACCCAATGAATCTTAGAAATACTCCTCTCATGAATCTGAAACATATCGGTCCATGAATCTATTGGAGACATACCCCCTTTGAATCTAAGACATACTTATGAATATGAGACTTATTCCTCCATGATTATGAGGCATGCTCCCCTAACGAATCCGACACATAAATCCCTCGAATCAAAGACGTACTCCGCCATAAATCCAGACCATGAATTTGATAAATAACCCCCCCCCCCCCCCCCCCCACAATTATCCGACACATGGTCCCCCAACAAATTTGAGGCATACCCCTCATTAATATAAGACATAGTTCTCCTCAATGATTCCGATATATACGATGAAGCTCTGGCCATACTACCCATGAGTCCTAGACATACTGCCCATTAATTTGAGACGTACTCCTTCATGAATCCAAGACATAGCCACCTATGAATCGCAGACATAACCTAAATGAATCCGAGACTATATCCCCCTTGAATTGGAGGCATACTCCCCCATGAATCCAAGACCATACCATGAACCCGAGAAATGCCATGAATTTGACATCATACACCCTAATGAATGGGAGACATACTCTCCCCATGAATACAATCATGAATCCGAGACATATTCCCACATAAATCCTAGAAATACTACCCCCATGGATCTGAGAAATACCTGCTTATGAATCTGAGACATACTCATGAATCCAAGACATACTCCGCCATGAATTCTGGACATACCCCCACATGAATCCGGATTCATGCAGGGGTATGTCTCAGATTCGGGTATCTCTCAAATTCATGAGGGGTATAACCTGGATTCGTGGGAAGAGTATGGTCATTGATTCAAATGGGATATGTCTCGCATTCATGGGTATAAACCCAAGAACCTCCCACCCCTCCCATGAATCCAAGAAATATTCCCTACCATACCAAGAAATATCACCTATGAATCTAAGACATACTTCCTGATTTTGATACATGCCATCAATCCCTGACCATACTCTCCCATGAATCCTGGATATACTCCCCCATTAATTTGAGATATACCGCACCATGCATCCGTGACATAGCCACCCATGAATCTGACACCATACTCCCCCCTTTAATCTGAGACATACTACATAGGAATCCAAGACCATACCATGAATCCAAGAAATGCCATGAATCCAACATCATATCCCTCATGAATGGGAGACGTACTCCCCCCACTAATCCGATCATGAATCCGAGACATACTCTCTCATGAATTATATACATACTCCCCCATTAATCTAAGACATACCTACTTGTCCATGAATTCGAGACATACCCATGAATGCATCGGAGACATACATCCATGAGTCTCAGACATACCCATGAATCCGTGACATACCAATCGAAAATTCAAGACATACCCCTCATTAATATAAGAAATAACACTCCTTCAACATAGTACTCCTTCAATTTGAGACCGTACTCCCCTCATGAATCCAAAACATACCCCCCATGAATCTACGATGTACCCCATCATGAATCCCTGATACTCCCCCTTGAATCCAAGACATAATCTCCTACGAATATGTGACGTATCCTATCTTGAATCCCTGACACTCCCCCTTGAATCCAAGACATACTCTCCCACGAATCTGAGACCATTCTCCCCCCATGAATCTCTAGCCATACTCCCCCCTTGAATCCGAGACATGCTCCCTAGTGAATCTAACATCATACCATGAATATGTGATGTACCCTATCTTGAATCCCTGACACTCCCCCATGAATTTGAGACATACGGACCCATGAATCCAACACTTACCCCCACATGAGTCTAAGACATTCCCCCCATGAATCGGAAACTTAACCCACATGAATCCGAGAGATACTCCTCCATGATTTTAATATATACCATGAAACTCTAACCATACTCTCCCAAGAATCATAGACATACTCCTCATTAATCTAAAACATACTCCATGAATCCAAGACAAAGCTACCTCCGAATCGGAGACATAACCCCAATGAATCGGAGACTATACATCCCTTGAATCGGAGACATACTCCCCGGTGAATCCAAGACCATACCATGAACCCGAGAATACGATCATACTCCTTAATAAATGGGAGACATACTCCGCCCATGAATACGATCATGAATCCAAGAAAAACTCCCCCCATCGATCTGAGAAATACCCGCTTGTGAATCCAAGACATACACATGAATTCGAGACATACTCCGCCATGAATCCTGGACATACCCCCATGAATCTGAGACATACCCCCGCATGAATCCGGATTCATGCGGGGATATGTCTTGGATTCATGAAGGGTATATCCCAGATTCATGGGTGGAGTATGGTCATGGATTCAAGTGGGATATGTCTCACGGATTCATGGGTATAAACCTGAGAACCCCCCCCCCCCCCCTCCATGAATCCAAGACATACTTCCTGATTCTGATACATACCATCAATCCTTGACCATAATCCCCCATGAATTCTAGACATACTACCCCATTAATCTGAGATTTACTGCACCATGAATCCGAGACTCCCATAAATTTAAGACATAACACCCATAAATCTGAGGCCATACTCCTCCCTTTAATCCGAGACATACTACTTAGGAATCCTAGACCATACCATGAATCCGAGAAATGCCATGAATCCTACAACATGCTCCCTCATGAATGGGAGACATAAGCCCCCCATTAATCTGATCATGAATCTGAGACATACTCTCATGAATCATATGAATACTCCCCCATGAATCTAAGGCATACCCACCTACCCATGAATTCGAGACATACCCATGAATCCATTCGAGACATACCCCCTATGAATCTAAGACATACCTATAAATCCATGACATACCCATCAAAAAATTTGACACATACCCCTCATTAGTATAACACATAGTATTTTGAGAATTTGAGACCGTACTCCCCTCATGAATCCGAGGCGTATCCTACCATGAATCTGCGATGTACCCTTTCATGAATACCTGACACTCGCCATGAATTCAAGACATACTCTCCCACGAATTTGAGACCGTTCTCCCCCCATGAATAAGAGAGTATGAATACGCGACACTCCCCCATGAATCCAAAACATGCCCCGCATGAATCTGTGACATACCCATGAATTTGAAACATACGGATCCATGAATCCGACACATACTGCCACATGAATCTAAGACATACCCCCCATGAATCTGATCTCCTCCATGATTCCGATATATACCATGAAACTCTGACCATACTCCCCCATGAATCTTAGATATACTCCCCCATTATTCTGAGACGTACTCCTCCATGAATCTAAGACATAACCACCTACGAATCGGAGACATAACCCCAATGAATCCGAGATTACATCCCCCTTGCGAACCTTACTGGAATTCTCAGACCATTTCCTAGACATCCTCGTTCACCTGCATCTTCCACGCCACTATTTAGTCGTAGGTCTCCTCTATAAGCACCAGAAACGACAACCTCGTCCTCCCCTTCACCACCTCCCAGACCTCCCGCGGTTTTGGCGGCCATGGAGGCGCCGCCGATCCCTACCGCACTTGGCGGAGGGCGTGTAAAAGGCTTGGTGGAGTAGATTATCTTCTCGTCGTCGGTCTTCCATCTCTTCGTCGACTTCCGGGGCTTCTCCGCCATCCGATCCATCGATTTCTCCGGATCGGATACTCCATCGACGACTGTGATCATTGGTTCCATCAGTCGCAGTTTGTTTCGCATATCCTCTTCTCCACAAATCACACAAAAAAGAATTATTAGGGTTCGGTTTTTTTATCATAAAAAATGTCTGAAACAATCGCGACCGTTAATTCTCACCTTTCACAGAGAGATGGTTGGAGAAGACATACTCTCCCACGAATCTGAGAACATTCTCCCCCATGAATAAGAGAGTATTAATACGTGACACTCCCCCATAAATCCAAGACATGCCCCCTTTGAATCTACGGCATACCCATGAATTCGATACATGCAGACCCATGAATCCGACACATACCCCCACTTGAATCTAAGACATACCCCCCATGAATTGGAAACATACCCCACATGAATCCGAGAGATACTTCTCCATGATTCCGATACATACCTTGAATCCTAGACATACTCCCCCATTAATCCGAGGCGTACACCACCATGAATCCTAAACAAAACCCCCATGAATCCTAGACCACACTCCCCCATTGAATGAGAGACATACTCCCCCATGAATCCAAGACCATACCATGAATTCAAGAAATTCTATGAATCTGAAATCATACTCCCTCATGAATGTAAGACATAACCCCCACTTTCACCCCACCTTTTAAAAACTCAACATGGAAATCTCCCCTTTTCGAGCGGTGATTTGACCAAGGCCGCGAGGCGCCATCAGATCCAAACCTCTGGGAAACCCACACCCGAAAACCGTTACTGACAATCTGGTGATCACAGTGAGACCTCCCTCGTGAAAAATGATAATAGGTAATCATTTTCTGCTTCTTTGAAATCTTGACAAAAGTTCCACATCCACCCCCCTTGGAAAATCACAATCACGTCTCCTTTATTGCTTTAAGCCACACACTGCACACAACTGCGCACCTTTTACTGCTTTACATCACCCCCCCCCCCTTTTACTGCTTTAAAGTCGCACACTGTTGTGCCCTCCTTGACTTCTTTAAAACACACCGCCTTTACTCCTTTAAGTCGCACAACAGCTGCGCACCCTTTTACTACTTTAAAACACACCACCTTTACTGCTTTAAGTCGCACACAGCTGCACAAGCCTTTACTGCTTTAAATCACACCACCTTTACCGCTTTAAGTCGTACAGCTGCGCACTCCTTTATTTCTTTAAATCACACCTCACTTTACTGTTTTAAGCCGCACACAACTGCGCACTTCTTTACTATATTTTACTGCTTTGAACTTGCACCCATTCACACCCCAAGTAACTCTTTTATTCCACATCCGCGTCCCATGGAGAATTATAACCCTGATGACATCCTAGAGGAGGAAACACAACAGGGAAACCAAACCGGACAAGGAAAAGATGGCCACCCTAGAGTACCAGTCGGTAGAGGACATGCCCTGGCCGACCTTCACCAAGCTAAGCCCTTGAAACAGGAAACTCCTATTAAAACACCCAAGGCTTATCTCACCCCCATTATCCCACCAACACTCAGTTTCTCAGTTAATCCGACTCCATTTCCTCCCCCCACATTTTCATTTACCCCACTTTCTCCAGCGAATCCGATATTTCCAACAACTTTTGCTCGAGGCCCCTACCAAACCACATCCAGTCCAGGACCACTAAATTAAGGGCAAAAATGTAGGACGAAACCATTCGAAAGATGATCTATGAGACTAGCCCCTCTACTCCTAAACACGTCCCTACACAACTTACATCAGACTCCTTCCGGAGGGATTTAAAATTCCTGAAATATCGTAGGTATAATGGCCATGGAGACCCTGATGTCCACCTAACCGTGTTTTACCTAGACTCCCGGCCCTTCTTGGACAATCAGCCCCTCTTTGTTTTTCTATTTTAGAAATCACTGGAAGGAGAGGCAATGCAATGGTTCTCCACACTCTCTGTAGGTCACCTATTAAACTTTTCAGCTGTAAGCGAGAAATTCTTAGGTCGCTAGGGCTATCAGAGAGTTAGACCCCCCTCCATCTTTGACCTCACAGTCATAGTTGTCTGGGCGACGTCTCGCCTAGGCGACCGCCCGCCTAATAGCATGTTAATTAAGCAGGCGCCTGGGCCCGCCTACCCCCCTAAATCACGCCTAGCCCGCCCAATCCCTCGCCTAACCTCAAAAATAAATGACAAAAAAAACACAATCGAAAGATTGAAACATCACCTATTTTGCCGGCTAACAGTGGAGCGAATTCTCCCGGTCCTAAGTGAGTATTGATTTTCTCACTCTCCCTCCTATCTCTCAAAATTTTTGAACTCTCATCTCATTCTCCCTTAATCTCTTCCCCCTTTTCTCCTTCTTTAATGTCAATAGGGTTAGATATATTAATTTTGTTGAAATGGACATGCACTAATAAATTACATCCATGTGTTCTTTATTTATAAATAACATTCTTCATTTTAAGTAATATTCCTGGAAAAATTAAAAAATGGATAAACAGATAAATAACTTTAATATAATTATCAATTTAAATAATAAAATCTTAATTAAGCACCGCTTAGGCACGCCTAGGCATGCCTAGGTGGCTAGGCGGTTGGCCACCGCCTAGGCTCGCCTAGCTGCCCAAACAACTATGCTCACAGTTGAAAAGATGAGGCCCAGAGAGGAATTTGAGCATTATGTGTCCCGGTGGCGCACTTTGGTCCACAAGACTGGTTTACAATTAACTGAGTGTCAAGAAATTGACATGATGTTGTAGAACCTAAACCTGGAACTCCGCACGAGCCTTATGTACGGAGACTGCACCACCTACCACCTCTTGATCGACCGTCACAACAGAATCACCCGTTGTGCAGCCCCACCCACATCCCCACCTATCAGCCATAGGGTTGGAAAACCACCACAAAGGCGCAAACCGCCACGGTAGAAGGGATCACACCACATGTCTCGGCACTCTACCCGAACGGAGTGTGAGTCCCTAATCGAGGACCAGCTCCGAGACAGTATACCGGTTCATCAGGATACGTGCCGCCTCGGCAAGCTTCTTACCACTTTACTCCTCGACCAGTACCCGCCCCCGTGCCATCATGACAAAGCCCCACAAACCAAAATCAGGGCCAAGCTAGAAACACTCCTCCCTACTCTGCTCCCCCAAGAGCACAAAATCCAACTCCTAGGCAACCCCTACAACAAAGTCTCCCCTCCATCATCCTATGGCCTGAGATGGACAGGCAAGAGAGACTCTTACCCACCACTCCCATAAACATTAGCCAACATTTTCAAGGTGATGGTGTAAACCAACAACATCTCTCTCCCCATGGCCAGACCTTCACTCTCACGGGCCAACACCGCACGTTATTGCTCATATCATCAATAGCAGGGCCACACCATAGAACAATGTATTGTTTTTAGAGATTTTGCTTATGATCTCGACAATGACAGGCGTCTCGATTGGGCCATGATCACAGGCCATTTGAGACAAGGCAATCCCCCTCGAACTGCAATGCCACTTGGCATATATTCTAATCCCATGCCAGATCACGGTCAAGCCTCAACCTCCAGGGTCCACGCCACCAATGCGGTCAAGGGGGGCGTCCGTCGCCCATACCGAGTAGCTCAGACAGCTCAACAGAAAGTAGCTCGTCTGAGGAATCCGAAGAAGAGAGGGAAGAGGAACCCTTCGAGCTAAACCTGGACAACCACGACCTCGCCATAGTTTGGCGAAGAAGAAGAGGCCCCATCCATCATCAACGTGATCGACTTAGAAACAGATGAAAGTGACATGGGGGAGGTCGGGCCCAAAGAAGAGGAGGAGCCATTCGAAGAGGTTCTTGAAGGGGCAAGTGAAGGGCCAGAGGAAAGAGAGTGCACTTTGGATGATCTGCATCTGGACGATCACGGGTCTTCCAAAAGCACCGATTCAGTTGACGGCCCCTGCAGCCCAATGACCATATCTTTCACCGATCAAGACCTCCCTGATCCACGATTGCGATTGTACCCCCTCCACATCCGCGGCCGACTCTAGACGATACCCTTGAACAACATCTTTGTCGACCCAGGTTCAGGGTGAACATCATCACTTGCCCCGCTTACCAACAGATGCCCAAGCAAGCCCGCCCCTTTCTCCAGCCAGTGGACTCCACCATACAAGCACTCAACCACTCCGGGAAGACCGATTACGGTCTTGAAGTGTTCAACTTAACCATCAGTCCTCTGATCTGTGAAGTAGAGTGCTTCGTAGCTGACATCGACACAAGGTACCCAACACAAAGTACCCACTGATGTTGGGACGACCGTGGCTAGACAGCATCCAGGCTATCTGCTCCCCGTGACACCAATGCCTCCGCTTATCTTTTATGGGTCACGTATTGACCATATGGGGGGAGGTGTGCCTCAGGTACGAAAATGAAGACAACTGGGTATTACACAACATGTTTGCTCTAACTCTACACTCAGGTGCCAAATTAGAAGGCGACCGCTCACCTGGATCCCCCTACAATGGCAGATACCTCTCCGAACGATCTGTTGGGACCATGAATTCAGTGAGCAACCATATGGAGCCCAACCTGATCGCCTTCCTCGGGAGAGAATTCAAGCATATCCTTATCGATACAGGAGCGAAAACCAATATTATGACTTATTCGGCTTACGGTAAACTTGAAGGTAAAGTTCCCAAGCTAGAACTATCGGACGAATTCGTCTATGCATTTGACAACACACGAAAAGACATCTACGGGCTAGTCACGCTCCCGCTAAAAATCGACCTGGTGTCTACTATAGTCAACTGCATGGTGATGAACATCCACTCACCTCACCCCCTGATCGTCGGAAGGACATGGCTCGACAGCATCGAAGCCGTCTCATCCACTCGTGGCATACTCCCCCATGAATCTGAGACCATTCTCCCCCATAAATAAGAGACTATGAATACGCGACACTCCCCCATGAATCCAACTAGTGTCAGGGTTCCTTTTCAAAAAATAAAAAGAAAAAAAAAACACAGAAATTTACCAATCCCTTCGAATTAGAGTCGTTCATCTTGAGTTGGTATAACAAATGAGGTAAAGAATGTTTAGAAGGAGAACATCAAGTTCCATAATCACACTTTTAGAAGCTGATGGCATTACCTTCCAGCATCAAGTGCAATTTTGTTCCAATACAATTATAAATTTGATTACATCAAATAATATTTCCACATATAACAAACAACAATCTCTTATGAAAGTGAGACTGTCGAGCACTTGTTTTGGCTCTATCCCTTTGCTAGATATCCTTGGAGCTAAGCTGCTAGGGGGGCGCTATGGGGTTCCTTTCTGATTTTCATGACCTGGACAACCGTTGGAGAGCAGGGAAAGTGTTGAGGAAAAAATGGGGTAGGAGCATTGAGGACAAGGGTTACAAATCTTCATTCCCCGAGGCTGTTGGGCCATTTGGCTCACTAGAAAATGAGGTGGTTTTTAAGGATGTCATCTCACATCAAAGATTGGGCAAAAATTGTGCGGGGGCAGTTCAGGGGTGATTAATAATAATTGAGTGAATAAGGACTTCTTGATTTGGTCAATGGGTTTCTGAATTTGATTCTCTTTTTTTCAGTTTGAGGGTCAGCAAGTAGACTACTATCTAGTATTTGATGGTCTTTTTTTCTGATTTGGAACTGTACCCAAAATTTCTTTAAAGATTGGAATCAATTAATACAGTGGGGTTCCTACCTTGTCTAAAAAAAAAAAACTCTTATGATTGGCATTCGAGGAGAAGATCCAGGTAGATGAAATTTACGGTAAAATTGGAATGATTTTTAATATATTTTGATCTCCACTGTACAGCTACAGATAAAATAATGGAAATTGGATCTGGCAGGGATATGATGTGGGAAAGCATTAAAATTTCCTTAATTAGGATGCCTTCTAATGAATCTTTATTGACCGTGTTATGATTTTTGGATTTACAATGATACAGTGTATCAAGCATGAGTTCCAACAGACACATACCTATGTTAGTAATATTAAAAATTTAGCTACATTGATCAATATTCTTATGTAACCTTGGATGCATGCTTTTTAATGCAATTGAAAAAAAATCTATTTTTAAATCTTCCACCAGCCCAATATGCTATCATTATTGATTGGGAAATAGAGAGCAGTTGATAGACTGTAGCATATGACTTTGCATTTTAACTCAGAATTTATAATTGAAGTATTGGGCATTGTAACTCAGTATGGGAGCATTTGTAAAAAGTGATACCCCCTAAACACATCATTTAACAACTTGGATCAGTTATAGGAAAGTAGGGCTCTGAGGACACAAGGGGATAAAAGTAAATGAGAAATGATTTCTCAATCCTTCATCTCAGCAATTAACCAGGAATGATGTTATTATATTCAAAAGGAGCAGACGTATGTATGTGGAGAAGACCTGGGAGGATGCTGATCAAAGCTTGGGGATCCAACCGTGCAGGGGTTAAAAGGGTGTCTTTGAGGAGTATAATATAAGAATAGAGGTGTAAAATTCTGGTTTGGCTTCTTGAAGCCAGACCTAGTAGACCCCTTGCTTACTACATGTCCTTTACATTTTCTTTCGTTTTTTTTTTTTTTTTTTTGCCTCTTCCTTTTATGCAGTTTGGAATTGTACCCCAAAATTATTAATAGGATCTGGTGATAGAATCCCTACCCTTATTTCACAAATAAAAAAAAAAGGTTTAAGATCTCGTCCATTCAACATCCTTCCCCTTCCTGGCCTGTTTGGAATACTTTTGTTACCCACAACAAAAGACATCATTCCCATTCTTAAGTTTACATAACAAAATTTATATGATTCAGGCTCAGTAAATTCAATGCCATCTTAGTCAAAAATAATGATTTAAAGTCCTTCATTAGTCATGGGTACTATTAAATTTTTTTCATTATCCTCATTGGCCTATTCGTTGCCTTTTCTTACTTTGTCTTGGTGGTGATGTAGCTCAGAAGTTCTAAGCGTGGTTATTCGTCCATTTAATCAGTTGAAGATCACATTCCTGGAGGTAATCACTTGGTACTAGTTGAGAATTGTTGTCTGAATTTAGTATGAATATTAGTTAGACTATGGCTATGCTGCTCAAGATGATCAAATAAATATTAGAAAATGATTCATTTTTCCTCATCACTGTTGCTGCGTCTTCAAAGCTGTTCTTAGTTTTACCTTTCAGGGCTTGGTGTAAAAGAGCAGAAATTTCTGAAAGTCTCAGTAAATTCAGGGGCTTTAAAATTTCCTGCAGAGACTTGTTGGGATAGAATCTGTTCTTGAAATTGCACACTCCAATTAAATTAGTAAAATAAATAAATGATATTTTCCTTAAGGAACATTGTGTACATAGTCCCACATATCGCTGGTTAAATTTCTATATGCATAGAATAGGATCAGTTCTAATTTACAGACTAAGATCAGTACAAAAATTAGAAAATTATTAGTGGTAAATCACAATAACCATTCTTCATTACTTATGGCTGGAAATTTTGTCTTGAAAGGCTTCTTAGGCTACAACTGTAATGGGATTTGTATTTGATCTTTAGTTGGTTGTTGTTGAGTTCATTTACTCTCGGACGTTTGAGATTGGTATCTTTAAGGAAGCTCATTGCAAAACACGGGAAACTCACCTCTTCTTGTAAAGTCAGTTAAAGAATGTGTTTATGCACTGATTGCTCTACAGTTTATATGTAAACACTTGGGAATTAAGTTTAAGATGATAATAGAACCTCCCACATTTGAATCCTATGCAGAATAGGTAGATGTGTTTTCTATGAATATTCATCTTGGGAAAATTTTGATCTCATTCAATTCTTACACTCTGCCGACCTAATCAGGCTCAAGATCTTATAGATTTTGGCTCCTTGAAAGAGGTAGCCGGATTTTTGTTCCAAGTAAATTATTATTTGAGCTTGTCTCTGTCAAATCATCTTTTGCACATGGCATTAATTTATTCATTCATGTGGTCAGAAATAGATTTTTTTTTTCATTTATTCATGAGCAAATTTTTTTTAAAAGGTAAAAGACATGATCGTCATTGCTGATAGAGCAACCTTGCATTCTGCACGTACATTGAAAATAAAAGATGAAGTTCTCAAGTAAGTTGATATTTCCTTGTATCAACTTGATTTTAAAAACTCAGTGCTACAAAGTCATTATGATGCCATCATTAATGAAAATAGTAAAGTCTTGAAAGCATCACCAAGGATTTTTTGGTCTTCTCTGAGAGGGGTAGTAGCATCGATTTAGTAAGTAATGATTTTGTTAAACTATTGTCCACATGTCCAAGCTCTACAGCTAGCTGTCAGAGAGGTAAGAGTAATAATTTGGGGCAGGTTTCTTGATTTTTTTTTTTTTTCTCTTTTTTTGAAAAAATGACCGGAGGTTATATTGTTTATCAAATCTGTTTGAGATATCACGTCAGCAGTGTTTGAATTTATTAGCTGATCGGGGGAACATTGCAAGTCTACAAGATATAGATAACCAATTCTTGATAACCAATTCCTCAAATATATCAAGTGATGTGATATTAGCACTTCCTAATGTCTCCCAGCTAGCTTTATTTGGAGGAATATTTGCTTGGGGTCTCTCTCTTTCAAGATGTTTTTATTGTCATGTGATGTATTCTTTGCATACTTGTTTCATTGCATCACCAACTCACATATTAAACAAACTTTGGACGTCATTGCACGCGGTTTATAAAATTATTCATGCTATCATACACAGTTTTTGTAAGAAGTTGTATGTGTAGCCTCATTTTACTAATAAAATACATGTTTTGTTAGATGAATTATGTGATTTTTTATTATTATTACTTTTGTAAATGTTTGGTGGGATATTACTTTTGTAAATGTAAAAAAAAAAAAAAAAAATTGTTACACAAAACATCCTTGTGTATGTCCATGAATATACAATACACGTGGTCTCGTAAGTAATTAATTTGTAATTAGAAGTTGTTAATTTTGCATTTGCATTTTTTTTTCTTGAAACCGGTAGGTAATGATACCCTAGTACATTCATATTGAAGCGACAAAATCTTAGATATTCATACATAGGAGGAAAAGTGTGGCAAGACTAAAAGGCAGGGCCAACTATTTTATTAGGCAACTTAGGTAATTCTTTAAGGCTCCCAGATGCATTAAGGTTTTTAAATATATTTTTTTTATAAATAGGTTCGGATATTGGCCAATGATAACTAAACATATTGTATAAAATTATTTATTTTTAAAAAAATTAATAGTCATTTTGATATTGTTAAAAAATAACCAATAAAAATTTCGTAACATTTTATAATACTTAGCAAATAGTAAAAAAAGATTTACATGAGCTATTTTTGAATCCCGAAAAAATGATATATGAAACGGCAAAGTTTAAAGGAGTGCCTTTTCATGCTGGTTTTTGTTTTTTCAATATTTTTTCTTTATTTAATAAAAATCAGTTTAATAAAAATCATTCTTCTCGCTTTATTTATTCTTTGTATAAAACCAGTGAACTTAAAAATTTTATGACGTGGACAATAGAAAATAAGGTCTTTTATTTGAATCAAATAAAAACTTGAATATAAAAACTTAATTAGTAATTTTACATCTTAAAAACTAAAAGAATTATATTTAAGTGAAAAATTAATAGTTTAAAATAAAAATAAAAATTATTTAATTGTCTTTGGCCTAATAACATTCCGAGCGGACGTTGCTTCAAAAGTGGAGAAAACAAAGGCTGGGAATGAATAGAAGAGATTTTATACTTAGCCTGTTAAAAAATGCATTTGCAGATAGTGTAGCATAGACTTGTACGTCTTGAAGTACATTAAAATGTAAAGGATAGGTCCCTTCTAAAGATTAAAAAGAAATATATCTTTTAAATCTGGAGACTAAAATTAAAATATAAAAAAATGAGAAATCAATCAATAAATCTTATAGTTTATGAGGATTTAAAAATAAAAAAACCCATAAATTATTTATGATAAAAGAAATAAATATTAAATTTTTTAATGGTAGATATATATGTAAAAAAAAAAAACCAAATTATCTATATATCTATATGCTATAATGCGACGATGGTGACCAAATTTCGTCAACGGGGTAATTTGGTAAATTCTTCTGGTATGTCTATAATTTTGCTATCCGTGCGTTGTAGTCGTTCAATCAATAGTTTTTGGGTTTTTTGAACGGCTAGATTTGGGTTGTATGATAAGGATGAGATAGATATTTTTGTCATTTGTGTATTTCTATAGGGGCAAATGGGTAATTGGATTGAGGTTACGGATAGCTGTCCTGGTGGGTCTCTAGTCTAGAGCCTTTTTGTTTTTTTGTTTGATGGGGCGACGGAAAAAAGAAATGAAATGAAATGAAAATGGAGCTTCAATCTTCAAGTGGCCCTACATAATTTTTTTTATGTTATTATTTTTTTATTTTGTAATTCTTGTAAATTATATGATTTATTCCTCACTTTTTCATATTTTAATTTTAAGTCTTTAAATTTAAAAGATTTATTTTTTATTAATCCATGAAAAATATCAATCTCTAAATTATTTAGTTTTTTATTTAATCTATGAAAAATGAAACATATCTTTCCAATCAGGAATTTAAAACAAAATATGAAAAAATAAATGATTTATCACTACATCATATAGTTCATAGAGACTTAAAAACTATATATATATTTTTTTTTTTCACAGGTCATGGATTTTATGATTTGGTGCTTTTTTACTGTTCAGTGAGGCCGCGAAGGGATTCACACGGGGTCGGGGGTATTTCGACGGATCACACTGGGCCTGGGGCTGTTGCGACGATGGTGCTGCGGAGGTTCACGCGAGGTCGGTGGTGCCACGGCAGCGCAGAGTCCTTGCGATGATGGTGTAGTTATATTGGAATTCGAAATTGCAATTTTTTCGTGTGTGTGTGTGTGTGTGTTTGTAGATGATGTATATAAAATATTTGTTAAGGTGCTTGAAAGAAGTTTCTTTTCAGTGTTTCAAGCCCCTATTGAGATGTTTTTTTCAATGCATTGGTTTTGATTCTCAATTGTTATTTGTTCGGATCATGGGCCGGATTTAAGCGAGGCTTAAACAAAAAGCCTCAACCCGGTCATTACACCGCATAAAACCCATCAATAAAAGCACGCAGAGAGCCCCTGTTGAGGTCTCTCTCTCTCTCTCTCTCTCTCTAAACCTAACAATGGCTGCGACGGCGATCGAGCTGCCCAGACCGGAACACCCTCCACCGTACTTCGGCGCCGACGCGTCGTCATCGCCTCCTCAAGTTGTAGGCGGCGAGGACGAAGACCTGTACGGACGCCTCAAATCCCTCCGGCGACAGATCGAGTTCCTCGAGATCCAGGAGGAGTACGTGAAGGATGAGCAGAAGAACCTCAAGAGGGAGCTCCTCCGCGCGCAGGAGGAGGTGAAGCGGATCCAGTCGGTGCCGCTCGTGATCGGGCAGTTCATGGAGATGGTCGATCAGAACAACGGGATCGTCGGGTCTACGACGGGCTCCAACTACTACGTGAGGATCCTTAGCACCATCAACAGGGAGCTCTTGAAGCCTTCGGCGTCGGTCGCGCTCCACCGCCACTCGAACGCCCTCGTCGACGTCCTCCCGCCCGAGGCCGACTCGAGCATTTCACTTCTCAGCCAGTCCGAGAAGCCCGACGTCACCTACAACGTGAGTTTTGATTGATTCGGTCCTGATTTCTGTTGATCTTTGGATTTAGGGTTTTGTGGGGAAATTTGTGTGTTTGGAATTGGGAAATTTGTGTGTCTGAATTTCAGTCAGGTGTCTTTATTTTAATTACCTTTCAAATTTGCTATCAATAGATGTTGTTAAGGAAGATTTTTAGACTGCCTCTCCTGTCTCCATGTTGATATGTATCTGAGGGATGTGAGGTTTTGTTCAGGCTCAGTAGTGTGGCGTCTAGGGTGGGTCCTGGTTTGTTATGAACTCATAAAAATCTTTGTAAAATCATACATCCCATTCAATCTGATTATTGGGTTATGATCGATTTTGAAATGGTAAATAGCTATCTAGTTCCCCTTTTTATTGCCCTTTAAAATCCTTTGTTCATAATTATAACTTATAAGTTGGCCACTTATAACTGCATATGACATCCCACCATGTTAGTTTCTAGATATTTCTATTGTATTTATGAGGGATCCATGGGAGTTCTTTTTGAGGTTGCCGTCCATTCAAATCCTTTAGTTGCATCACCAAATATTGACCTTTTTTCCTTGAAGAATATCCATTGTCATGTCGGAGTATAAAAAACATGTCATTACTTAATCGATTTGCATTGCAGCCGGTTTATGGCACCAATATAACCTGGATTCTGGTATGGGTGTGGTTTATGGGAAGGACCAAGTGTGACAGACCTTCAAATCTATATATGTGTAGTATACATGGAGGATCCTTTACAAGTAAATTGATGACCTGATCAACATGGAATCAATTTATGGTGTTTCCTGTTGATGATCTCTAAAAGCCTTGTCACATGCAAAATATGTTTTCTAATAAGTTCTTATTACAGTTTTTTAATGATAAGACAAAACCTTTTTTCCCTCATAGAATAGTCTATATCTAATTAGCATTGAATTGTGGGCATTATGTTTAAATATTATTATTTCTTTTATGATAACAGCATTACAGTTTTTTAATGATAAGATGAAACCTTTTTTCCCTTGAGAATAGTCTATATCTAATTAGCATTAAATTTTGGGCATTATTTTTAAATATTAACAATATTTTTTCTTTGATAACAGCATTTGTTGTAATTTTTTTTTCCAATATTGTAATACTGTTAATTTTTGTTTTCTTTCATATTTGACATGGATTGCATTATCCATTCTTCTTTTGGTCTACACAGGATATTGGTGGCTGTGACATTCAAAAGCAGGAAATCCGTGAAGCAGTCGAATTGCCATTGACACATCATGAGCTATACAAACAGATTGGTATTGACCCCCCACGAGGTGTCTTGCTGTATGGTCCACCTGGTACTGGCAAAACCATGCTTGCGAAAGCTGTAGCTCATCATACAACAGCTGCTTTTATACGAGTGGTTGGTTCAGAATTTGTTCAGAAGTATTTGGGTGAGGTATGTATTTAATTAGTATTTAGAAATAGATGATTAGTATTGCCTGATGCATTTTGAGACCCATGCCATTCATTATTTGGTAGAAATGGCACTCATGCAACCACAAAATTGAATGAAGAGTAGAACAGACATTGGAAGCTCTCTGCTCCATCATTTTTCCTATGTAAAAGATTCATTTTTCATTTGAGGTCCCACAGAAAAAATTGTGAAATGACTTTGTTTCGTACAGTATGAACTATAGACCTTTCTTGTAGCTATCATCCACTGAATTTTTTCCCTTATTGTTGATGATTTAATCATAACTTGGAACAAAGATCATGGCATTGCTAATACAGTGTCAGTTGTAATCTGCATGTAGTTACTTATCTCAATATAGTATAAATTATAAAATTTGGTCATCATCGTTTGTGGTCCTAAGTGTTGCATGATTATTCATAATTGTTGTTTGCCATGATCTTCTATCAGGGCCCTAGAATGGTCCGTGATGTTTTCCGTCTTGCTAAAGAGAATGCTCCCGCGATAATATTTATTGATGAAGTAGATGCTATAGCTACTGCACGTTTTGATGCCCAGACTGGAGCTGATAGAGAAGTTCAGCGCATTCTCATGGAACTCCTTAACCAGGTAAGGATGATATGATTACTATTGGAATTCTAGTGAATGATTTACAATATCAAGCCTGTTGCTCCATCCACATGGCAGGGAGGCAACAACATGCATTAGATAAAGTAGTGCTTTTTCTTTGATGATTTATAGCATCTTCAGATTTTGCATGATTTTGTTATATGATATAGACATGCATGGAGAAATGTATTGAGTAGATCTTGCGTGGAAGATTAAATTAAATATTTTTTGTTGTTTTTGTAGATGGATGGGTTTGATCAAACAGTAAATGTGAAGGTCATAATGGCAACCAATCGGGCAGATACCCTTGATCCTGCTCTTTTGCGTCCGGGTAGACTTGACCGGAAAATTGAATTCCCTCTGCCCGACAGACGGCAGAAGAGGCTTGTTTTTCAGGTGAATTGTATATATTGCTTGTACATTTTTTTCCCGCTATTTAGTGTTGGTATAGGATGTTAAAAGAAGTCGTTTGTTTGATTTCAAGTTAACACAGTGATTGCTCACTGAAATAATTCTCCACTCGCAAAGAACATTTTGTATTTGGGTGTCATATTCAGGGTCCCCGCACCCCCCCGGTTGAAAGTGATTTGAATCAATGAAAGAGACAATGCATGCCAATTGGATGCTGATTGCCCCTAGGGCTGGTAAACGAACCAAGCCGCTCGGGCTCGGCTCGGTTTGAGCTGGTTCATGCTTGTTCAATTAGATAAATGAGCGAGCTTGAACAATTTTTAAAGCTCGGTTAGGCTCAGGACCTAGATCGAGCTTCATTTGTGTTCAAACTCGACTCGTTTGTGTTATAAAAATTTTAGTTGAAGTTTAGCTCAACTCCTTTGTAAAATCAAAACACTAAACCAATACAAAGTTATGCTTGGTTAGGCTCATGAACTTTGGCTCATTTAGGCTAAAAGTTTGTTTTCAACCCCAAAAACCCTAAAATAAAGAACACTAGGCTTGTGAGCTCGATTCAGCTCGTTTATAAATGAGCCGAGCTTGAACATGTTAAAGCTCTGCGGATTCGGCTCGTTTACCACCCCTAATTGCCCCTGAAGATAATGAACCCTTCTTTTAAGTAAAAGTTTTGTAATTAATATTGTGACGCTTGGCCCATTGAAGAGGAGGCCTAACAGTCCCAAGAGGCTCATGGATTGGGTGAGAGTGAGGGTTTGGTATTTAGTCCCATGTCGCCTAATGGGTGGAGATAGTTTGTGTTTGTATGTGGGCACAGCTCTTATACACCAAGACGCGTTTTAAACTCGTGAGTCCATTTAAGGACAAAACGGACAATTTCTTACTGTGTAAGCCTGGGGCGGTACAAATATTTTCTTACACCTTAACAATTTTGATTTCAATCTTTTCACTACTTGCTAACGCGAAAAAGCATATGGTAGTGGCGTTCTTAAACAAGGACTTAAATTAATCTGGAACAAGTATGTGGATTGCCATCATCAAGTGACCTATTCCCTTTTTAAATCCCACCGTTTGCTTATTAAAAATTTAACTGGTCTCCTTGTGGACTTGATTTTAGCATTTTCCATAGGGTGTAGGCTTATTTGGATATAACTATATCATAAGTTTGATATTTCTATATATTATTGTAGAACATTGATGGACATTGTGCTTGATTCTTGTCCTTGTGCAGGTTTGCACTGCAAAAATGAACTTGGGTGATGAGGTCGACTTGGAGGATTATGTGTCACGACCTGACAAAATCAGTGCCGCCGAGGTATGTGGATTAGCATCATTCTATCATTGGTCGTGAACTCATGGTCTTTTTCTTGTGGCTTCTTATTGTAGATAACTTAAAGAATTGAGATTAATTTCAAAATGGATATCGATCTGAGTTTTTGGTTAGCTGGTTAGCACCCCGTCTTCGAAATGGAGGTCAGGGGAGGGAATGAAACCTGACTCTGCCATTTGTGCACAGGGGGCACCAGTATTCAAAAAAACAAAAAAATGGATAACTGCGCGACAATTTTTTTATGCTGTGTTTCATTACTTTTTTTTAATGCTACCTGGTGACTTGTATCAGTATAATGCTAACATCTTTGTTGATAAAGAATCTGTTTTGCCACAACCAATCAACTGACCACTGCTTGTTTTTAAGTCCGCTAATGGCTGTACACGTATGGAATTATTGGGAATTGGTCGGATATTTCTTTGCTATCTAATTGATGGCGGCTTATGTTACATAGATTACAATTTTTGTAATCAATAGCTTATTGTTAAATATTCAAGTGCATGATTCGGATTATAAACAATTGAATTGAAGTCACACGTCAAAGTTAAAACATTGATCATATGTAAGGATTGATAGATAAAAATAACTAATATTTTGTATAATGCATTGCATATACCGTATAACATGACTTGAAACAACTTCTTGGTGATGGAGCAGATTACAGCCATATGTCAGGAAGCAGGAATGCACGCGGTCCGGAAGAACAGATATGTTATCCTTCCCAAAGACTTTGAGAAGGGTTACCGAACTAATGTGAAGAAGCCCGACACAGACTTCGATTTCTACAAGTAAGGATTTTTTTAAAAAAAAACAGAGATCGGGTAACCATAGATTCCTGCTCTTTGCTCTTTAGAAACGGCAACGGAGAAGGTTAAAAAAAAGAAAAAAAAAAAAACTGTGTTGATCTTAAATATCTGTTCTTTTGTTGTAATTCTGTCCTTTCCACAGTTGTTTATTAAGTTGTAAACCATGCTTACTAGATTTAAATCTGAGAAGTCATGATTGCTGCATGGTTTTGTTTTGTTGCATCTCATTTACTAAAAGTAAATATAATTAGATGATGATGTTCTGGACTTTCACTTTTTATATGTCATTCAAAGCTTACTTTGCTCTTCACATGGAGGGCATGTGGTCTTTACAAAGTGTGTATCAAACTTTAGGTCTGTTATCCTATATAAGATAAGATCACTCACGCAAAACATCAATACAATATTTTTTTTTGTTTTTGAGAAGTGATAGTTCATTTATACTTGGCAAATGTTACAGATGGGGGGAGAATAGGATAAATAGAACATAAGAGGAAAAACATAAAAGAACATAAACTTGCCCGACTGAGAGCCCTAAAAGGAAAAGAGTAGTGCAACTCTGTGCAAACCGCAATTGGATGCCCCGAGCCCCCAGTCCACCCTTCTCAATGGTCATGTTTTGATGCGGAGTTGACCCCTCGAGGTGCCTATTAACCTTGCACCAACCAAATACCGCCCCCAATCTTTCAACAAAATGAGAGAATCCTCTCATAAGTTTTCTTGCGTTTTGCATTTAATGCAACCATTGACAGATGTATTATGTTTTCGGCTTTCGATTCTATGAAACAACGATTCCTAGCAACACAGGTCATCCCCCGTGTCCAGCCAACGCAAACGCTCGCGAAACGTGCTCTCAAACACAGGTCATCGGTGATATATTATTTTTTTCGCGTAACCATATTCTGGTGATTTTGGGGAGGAAAAACATGAAATTGGAATTACATGTCGCCTTTACTTTTTGTGGTGTTTTATTTATTTATCTATTATTTTCAAATTATGTATTTTAAAATGTGAGGTGATCATCCACTAATTAAATATTAAATATTTTATGGTGTCATAGTTTTATTTTCCCCGGTCAGAAATATGGAGCATATTTCTTACAAAGACCATCAGGGGTATTTGGATGTGGGTTTTAGAAGATTACGAGTTTGCAGGAATCTAATTTTTTAAACTCGTTTTCAATAGAAAAAAACAAAAAAAAATGTTGTAGCTTAATTAAAAGTTGTAAACATATTTTTACAAATAAGTATTTAAAAGCTAGCTTTTTCATAATTTATGGAGAGAGGGTTTTCTGTAAATTCAGTTTTAAACTGAGTTTTTGAAGAAAAGTTATTCTCATATCCACATCTCTAAATATAAAATGAAGTGAGTTCACCTCATGTATGATTTGTACGAGATGGCCAGCCTTCATATCCTGCTGAGGAGAGGTTCTGACAACTACCAAAGGCTCCAACAAATGAGATCCTGTTTGTTAACTCCCCACCTCCATCAAATCCTCTTTTTTCCTTCACTTGTATAGTCATACATTCCCTGACACACACCACTAGTTTGGTGTCATTGAAACAAGCCATCCAAATCCAAGGACCACGCACCATATTTATGGACCATTGACAACTCAATTAGCCTTTGCACATGGGGATGTATGTATCTTTTCCTATGGAAAGAAAGAAAAATACAAGGTTCGGATGGGATTTATTTGTTTTCATATATTCATTTCATCTTCATATATATCACCAGTTAATTAATAACATTAACTGTTTGATCTGACTCTGACAGGGAACTTTCAATGTTGATGAAATTGTGATGAAGTTAAGTTTATTTTCATAAAAACTTAAACACAGAATGAACAAATGAGCTCCAGATGAACAAATGGTCCTACTTCAACGCCACCTGCCGACATCCCATGCAGTTTTAGTCATGGAAGCAAAAACACATGGGTCTGATGTCCGGGCAATAATGCCTTTTTGTTTTAATCTAGTTGTTTTAAGACTTCATATTCTCTGGGAAACTTTTGGTAGAATTGACTGACCATAGATTAGTCTATTGCCCCGTTTAGAATCGAGATTGATGAGCTTTTGAATTTCTTAAAAAAAAAAAAAAAAAATGTTTAAAAATTATCTTTTTCATAATATGTGGAAAGACAGTTTTTTTACCAATTCAGCTTTAGATCCATTTTTTTTTGGGAAAAACTAAATTATCAAACCCGTTTTCAAATGGGACTATATATATCTATACTATGAGCCAATAAGTGGACTCAGCCAGATTCCCTGATCTGATCCAACCAGTTAAATAACAGTGTATGAATAAAGTTGAGCATGAGAATATGTTCATCTTTACATATAGATACACATTCAATTATGCAAAACCTTTGGCTGTCACTGCAAGGCATACGTGGGCACAGTCCTTGTATGCTTCCCCCAGGTTAATTCTTTTTCATTCCTATTTTATTGTATTTATTTTATTTTAATTATAATATATAGTAAATATGGAATACTGTTAAAAATGATTGTATATAGGAAAATAAGATTGCCCTTGGCATTATTCTTCTCACAGTCACAGAGACAGGGTGTTCTATCATCAATCAAAGTATCAAACTGTTGTGGAAACAAGCAGGTCCAGGATCCTTGTCTTTGACACTGCTGATTCTGTATGGACTTATTGTCTTTATTCATGACCAACCAACTGCAGGCACTTTGCTGCTTCAATGTTACATTTTTTTCTTAGAAAATATTAGGGCGAATATTTATAAAAATATCACCTCAATCGAATATTTATGAATTCTAGCATTGGACCTAGTCAACGGTGACTGGATTTTTAATTTATATACAGGGCACCTCCTCTTTTGTTTTGGTAAAAACAAAGGGAGGCGCCATATGTATATATAGAGTTCTTTCTGACTAAACTTTTTTTATCAGGCAAATAAAACTCCATTCTACAAAAAAAAAAAAAAAAAAATCTCCACCCTAAAAATAGAAAAAAAATCTCAATGTAAAACAATATGAACGGCATATTTGTTTAAAAAAAGAAAGAAGACATCGTGTATATATATATATATATATATATATATATATATATATAGCCTCCAATTTTAAACAAACAATAAAAAAACTGGTAGCGCTGACCGAATCCAATGCTAGAATATGTAAATATTCGATTGGGGGTATTATTTTACTGATATTCAAAATCATGGGGCTATTATTGTAAATTACCCAAAAATATTCAAAGTCATCCATGCTATTATTTATGTAGATCACACACAATTTGATTCTTTTCAAGTATGTACTTGTAAAATGAAGTACATATTTTTGTAAAATGAAATACATATCTTAATAAATTACATACATATATTTTTATGTAATAGAATGTATATTGTATTAGATGATTTTATATGCTGCCTTTGGAAAAGTGGTTGGGTGTAACAAGCCCCTGTATTTTTTTTTTTTTATCAGAGATAGAAGAAAAATCTGCACAGGCCCACTTCAACAATTAATCACATGCTCTCTCTTTCAATCTCTCTCTCTCTAACACACACAATCAGATCTTCCACTGCATGTGAGATACCTGAAAAGATGAGACATCACAAAATGCCTTGCTGTTGTATAAAAAGAATACACATTAATCTCTATCCATCTCAAGAAGCATCATGAAACTGGCCTCTGTTGGTTTTTTTTTTTTTTTATATATATATTTTTAGTGAAACTTTGCTTGAAAGGAACAGTGGTGACACAACTCACACTTCTCATCCAAATATGATGACATAATAAAATGTCAGCCTTAGCACCAAAAACTAAATACATTATATAATAGAGAGACACAGAGAGACAGCTCAAGTTACTCATGCCTGCCTTTGATGGAAGGGAAACTTCTGCTTTCCATATGCAGATGTTCTTGTCTTATATATTGAAAAGAAATTATGAAGCCCTCTTCTGGTTCACGAATAAGAAAGTGAATTAAGGAAAGAATAGTTTAATCTTCATAAAAGTATATTTTTTAGTATGGATAAACTGCAATAGTAACTCACATGGGGTTGGCCTGTAGGTCTCCTATCAGATACCCTGATGAATTAGGATTAATCTTGATAGTAATAATTGAAAAGACAACTTTAGTTTATTCTTATATAAAATTATAGCTAAATTTGAATAAAACAAATAAAAAAGATAAAAAAAATTATCCAAAAGAAAAAAGAATAATGGCTAAACAGAAGATCATCGAATTATATTTTATTCTTGAATAAGCAATCCACAAAGTAAACAGGGTAAAATTACTCAATGAGTTCCTATTGTATTTCATCACAATTGCTTTCATCTTTGGCTGATAGTGATTTAACTACCAAAAGAAAAAGTTCCCAATTAAGTGATGGGAGGAACAATGACTTTTTTTTGTTTATTTTCTTAATAAAGTAGTTTTTGATGTCTCATTTGTTTCTTAATTTTAATTAGGGGACCAATATGATGTGATATCTTCTGAGTTTTTGATATATATATAAAACCCAATAGAATCAGCTCCTTTGTCTTCAACCACATTGTTTAATCCCCAAGAGTTTCTCAAGAGAGACCAACAGGATCTGAACATATGACTTCTAAATATATTTTTTTGAGGAGTTGTGTATTAATGGTGCACATGTTTCTCAAATATAGTAAACACTAATACAACCCTTATAATAAATTCATGAAAAGCTTGTTTGAGATTCAAATACCAACCATATGTAAATTGACTATAATGTTTCTTGTTTTATTTCTCTCTAAACCCAACTCCGCGAGCGATGTATTTGCTATCAGTGCCTATTTTTAAAATAATATCCTACCTTAGAAATGTGATAACATTAAGTATTATTATTAGGAACACATTGAGTGCAGTTTTCTTCGTGCTTTAATTTTTTTTCTTCTAAATGCACACTTCATGTGATGATACACGTACTTTTGTAAAAAAATAAAATATTCTTTATTGACTTACTGAATCTCGTCTTGGTAGGATGAATAAAGTACCTCCTTTTTAGTGAGAGGATTTGAATTTGAGTCTTACCAACTGTTGATAGGGGAAGATTTAACTAAGAAAAAAAATTACCAACAAAAAAAAAATTTGGACAAATTTTCCTCAATAAGAAACCAGACAAGTTGTTGTGAAGAGTTTAAAGGGAGCCAAAAATATAATGTTCTTGAACATGCATGCTTTGTCTTGTTAGACACTTCTACACTCACTCGTTCTTATAAATATCACATCATCTAATTTAATGTATGAAATCACTTAACACAGTTTCTTATATACACTAGATTATGAAAAACAAAAAAATGAGTGCATTCAATTCACTCGAGTACTTATATTATCTTTTGCAAAAATACGTCTTTTATCAAATAAATATATAATTTTAAAATATTCAAATCCTGTGTGATTTATAAAATTGATTGTATGAACAACCATGTACAACAATTTCTTTTCTAAAAAAAATCTCATAATCTCTATATGATTTATTTTTCCCTCTGCCCAAAGGTGAAAGGTACAACATGTCAATGAGATTATTGCCCCTAAAAAAACCATATTGAAATATTCAATTGATGTTGAAGTCTAACCTAATTGGCCTCAAATGTATGCCACAGAAAAAAACAACTTTTTGTTTTCCTCCCATGACCATCATTGTAATCAACAACTCCCGGATTTTGCAATTCCCACCTAATTTAGAAGAACATTAAGCAAATACATGAAGAGGGTTAGAAAAGAGGGATCTCCTTTTCTCACATTTGGCATTTCAATAGGCATGATATTTGTTAAAGAAACATTATTAGGATAATATTATATCTTTATTGTTATTATTGTGATATTATTAGTTTCCTAGTTTTCCTAGATTCCTTATCTGTATTTTAGGATTTCCTCTATGTATCTATAAATAGAGCCCTTTGGCTCCTCTAATATAATAACAATAATTCCCTTTTCTTTATTCTAACATGGTATCAGAGCCTCCACCTCAAAAATCCTAGATCCACAAAAGCTTCTCTTTCTCTTCCCCGCTTCGATTGAAGAGTCTTCAATCGGAGCGGGGGAGGAATTTTGCTCACGAGATCTAAAAGCCGCTGACGTCGCCGTCGCCGTCGTGCCCTTGCCGTCGTCGTCGTGCCCTTGCCGTCGCCGTCGTGCCCTTGCCATCGCCGTCGCCGTCGTGCCCTTGCCGTCGCCGTCGTGCCCTTGCCGTCGCCGGCGCCGCCCCTGCCGCTGATTACGATAATATTATATCTTTATTGTTATTATTGTGATATTATTAGTTTCCTAGTTTTCCTAGATTCCTTATCTGTATTTTAGGATTTCCTCTATGTATCTATAAATAGAGCCCTTTGGCTCCTCTAATATAATAACAATAATTCCCTTTTCTTTATTCTAACATGGTATCAGAGCCTCCACCTCAAAAATCCTAGATCCACAAAAGCTTCTCTTTCTCTTCCCCGCTTCGATTGAAGAGTCTTCAATCGGAGCGGGGGAGGAATTTTGCTCACGAGATCTAAAAGCCGCTGACGTCGCCGTCGTGGTCGTGCCCTTGCCGTCGTCGTCGTGCCCTTGCCGTCGCCGTCGTGCCCTTGCCGTCGCCGTCGCCGTCGTGCCCTTGCCGTCGCCGTCGTGCCCTTGCCGTCGCCGGCGCCGCCCCTGCCGCTGCTCGCCCAGCCCTGCCGCGCCCTGCCCTGCCTGGTGCCCAGCCCTGCCGCGCGCCCTGCCGTGACCTGCTGCGCCCTGCCCTGCCCGGTGCCCAGCCATGCCGCACGCCCTACTGCACCCTGCCGCCCTACCCGGTGCCCTACCGTGCCGTGCCCTGCCGCGCCGCGCCCTGCCGCGCCGTGCCCTGCCGCGTCGCGCCCTGCCACGCCCTGCCGCGTCGTGCCCTGCCGCGCGGTTGCATCTGCCCGGATTTCCCGGGATCTGTCGCGCTGATCCTGCCCGGATTTCTCGGGATCTGCTGGGACAGCTTCTGCCAGCCTGTCTCGAGCTGTCCGGATCATCTCGCGCGTCCGACCCGGCACCCGACCCGGGCACTCCCACCATCCGACCCGACCCGGGCACTCCCAGCATCCGACCCGGGCGCTCCCAGCATCCGACCCGGGCGCTCCCTGCATCCGACCCGGGTCCTCCCAGCATCCGACCCGGATCCTCGAACCCGGCCCAGCAACCCGGATCCGCGAACCCGGCCCGGGACGCAACCCGGATCCGCCCTCTGCCGCCTCCGGCCGCCCTGCCGCCGCCTCCGGCCGCTCTCCGCCTCCGGCTCCTCCGGTCACCTCCGGTCGCCGTCGTGCTCCTCCGGCCGCCCTCTGCCGCCTCCGGCCGCCCTGCCGCCGCCTCCGGCCGCCCTCCGGCGCCTCCGGCCGCTCTTCGCCTCCGGCTCCTCCAGTCGCCGTCGTGCTCCTCCGGCCGCCCTCCGCCGCCTCCGGCACCGCCTTGAGACTTCAAAACCACTAAATCGGTCATAACTTCCTCTCCGGAAGTCCGATTAAGGTGATCCAGGAGTCCATTTTGCTCGATTTTTCGTTCTCTATGCATCTGTGTGATTCTTTTCTTCATCCGAGATCTCTACGATCCTCCTCGCAGATTTGCACACCTCCGCGCATCTCCTTGCGGCATCGACCGCTCTCGCGCTCTTCGTGCAATCTCGCTACTTCTCTTGCTCCCTCTACGCGTGTCTTCTACTATGTGCGCTTTTTCTCTTTTTCACAGAATTGCACACCTCCGCGCATCTCCTTGCGGCATCAACCGCTCTCGCGCTCTTCGTGCAATCTCGCTACTTCTCTTGCTCCCACTACGCATGTCTTCTTCTATGTGCGCTCTTTCTCTTTTCGCAGATTTGCACACCTCCGCGCATCTCCTTGCGGCATCGACCGCTCTCGCGCTCTTTGTGCAATCTCGCTACTTCTCTTGCTCCCACTACGCATGTCTTCTTCTATGTGCGCTCTTTCTCTTTTCACAGCATTGCGGCCACCACACGCGCCTCTGCAGAGCCCTTACCGTGCCTTTGTTGCACCCCTGCCGCGCCTGCACGTGCCCCTGCTGCTCCTGCACGTGCTGTCGCCAGCCTTCGCCACCTTCTCATTTTTGTCCAAACTCTAAGAGTTCTACCTTTCAGAGTTTGGGAGGGGGTGTTAAAGAATCATTATTAGGATAATATTATATCTTTATTGTCATTATTGTGATATTATTAGTTTCCTAGTTTTCCTAGATTCCTTATCTGTATTTTAGGATTTCCTCTATGTATCTATAAATAGAGCCATTTGGCTCCTCTAATATAATAACAAGAATTTCCTTTTCTTTATTCTAACAATATTAAAAGCTAAATAAATTGTTGCCAATTAGAATTTTTTCTATAATTGGTCCTCTTTCTAACCTTAATTATGGCATATGCATTTATATAGATAGATGTAAATTTATTATTCACCTAAGATAGATGAATTTATAATTAGAGACCATTACTTATTTAAAAATCATGGAGCATAAGCTCATAAAACATGTCTACACGATATTTGACAATTATACAAATAACAAAATTAGAACTAAAATAACTCATCTACATGAATTATTTGAAATCGAATACTCCAACATAAAAAAAAAACTAATACAGTGCAATCTAACATGTCTACATGAGTTCAGATCTTTCATGTCACAAGCATAAAAAAAAAATTAAATTTGTCACTAAAAATATAATATCAAAGGTGGGAAATCATTTTAATGAAATTTTTTGTTCGTTAAGGAAAACCATTTTAATTAAATTGCCTTCACTATAATTGAAATTTATTAAAAAAAGGTATAAAATAAAATAAAAAAAACAAATATTTCCCACTGTACTTTTATTTTACTCCTGACAATAGAAACTGCCATAAATGCTACTATCTGTCAAAAAACAAAAAAAATAACTCAAAAGTCATACTTTGCAGCAGCTGCTCTGTAAATTCAACGATGCATGTCAGACCAAGATATACGCGGGAACTCTCTCATCTTTACATCACAACCGTCCGATCCAAACCTTCACCGGTAATAAAAACCCCAACTCAACCGTTAAAACCACCCTCCTTTGATTCTCGACCGATTCAGATCTGAAAAAAAAAAAATCGGTTTTAGAGACCTCCGAAAAACGAAAAAAAGCCGACTTTTTGGAGATCCGATTCGGTTTCCATGTCGGAATCGGCGACGACGCCATGAACAGGTACGGGAGGGAGTCGATCGCTGGCGCCGGAGGGAGGTTCGTGGAGAACAACCGGAGAGGACGTGCCGGAGCTTCGGAGGAGGAGGTGGAGCTGGATCTGTTCTCGCGGAGCCGGAACGGACTCTCGGCGACCTCCGCCGTTGCCGATGAATCGGACGGTCTGAATTGTGAGGATCACCTGATCGCCTCTGTTTTCTTTAAAATTTCTTCTTTTTGTTTAGATCGACCGATCGAGGTTCAGTTGGTGTGTGAATTACGAAAGTGACACTGCGATTGGGGATTCTTGATCAATATGTGGAAGATTTTGGGAAATCTAAAGAGGAATTCATAAGCGTTTTGTCTGAATTTTGATATGCTTTGATGTTATTGAAGCATGGATGAAATCGGGGAAGACGTCGATCGGGTCGGTGAAGCTGGCGAGGAGCGGCATAGACGATCTGTTGTCGGCCGACATCGGGAAACACGACTACGATTGGTAATTTTTGTGAAATCTCGGTTTTAGTAGTTCTTGATATTATTATCTGAACCTTTGATTTCTCAGATCTGTTAATAAAAAAAACAAAAATTTTAGATTCCTATTTAGACAGAGAGTTCATTGAGTATAACAAGCAAGAAAAAAATGACAACTTTTTGAGGTTTATTTCGTTCAGTCTGTTTTAAAAGTACATTAAAAAAACACAAAAACATCAAACCATAGTTCTGCTACTGATTCTCTTGTTCATGTTGTTTGGGTTTAGTTTATCAGCAAATCTAAAACTAGACAAAAAAAAAAAAAAAATTTAGTTTTAAGTCTAAACTATATGATTTAGTGATCGATTCCTCACTTATTCATATTTTTAAGAGTGTACGTTCCATTTTAAGGCTAAAAAGAAAACTAAATAATTTAGGTATAGGTCCCTGGGAGGGATTAAAAATGAACATACCCTTTAAATATGGAGACTTAAACCGAAATATGAAGAAATGATGAATCGATCACTAAATCATATATTTGATGGAGACTTAAAACTAAAAATTCAAAAAAAAAAAATGGGGGTCTTTTGGGCTCTTAAACACAACCCAATTCTAGGCTTCCAAGTCCTCCACTGTTCCATTGATTCTCACTTTGGTTGGGTCTTTGTTTACCACTCAACACATGAGATGTGGCCTCAAATCTAAGTAGAAAAGAAGTAAAACAATCACATAAATCATGAGACAAGATTTACGTGGTTTAACAAATGATTGCCTATGTTCTCGAAAAGTAAATTATTGATTCGTTCCTTTTTTTTTTTTTTTTTTAGATTGTAGACTATATGGGGACTACAAACTTCTCTATGGATTGACGTGTTACTCATGGAAGACTATTAAACAACATAGATAAATTGTCATATCGACGATCATGTAATGCAAAAATTACAGAACTAATATAAAAACAACCATGTACTTCCAATTTGATAAAAGTGTACAATCTTAGCATCTAGTGACATTATCCTCTCTCATCGAATGCTCTGTTTCTATTCATTAAAAGCAAAATACCAACCACACATAGTAGTCTGTAAAGTTGTTTTACCTTTTCAATTTGAACCACATTGTCCACAAATGGTTATCTTACCACCAGCATCTGGAGTCTTACAGTTCATATAGATGAACAAAGCTAATCTTTTTCTCTCTGCATATGAAAACCACTAAATGTGACTATAGGACCCTAACAATTACTAATAAGTCTTACCAAATTGAATCTCGCCAGCTAAATGAGCAACTTTGTTGAACTGTTTTCCTCGACTGATGTAGGCTTCTGACTCCCCCCGGAACCCCACAAACCAGTGAGAACCACCACCACCACCTATTTTCAACTGCTCCGAGAAGCGCCTCTACAGCTAAACCAGCCTCCACTGCCAAAGCTTCAAGGGTAACTGACACACCCCACACTCATATCTAACTCACATTGTATCAATAGTTCCATAAAAGTTCAATCTTTGATCATTGAATTGAATTTCACTGTCCAATACAGTTCTCCCAAACTCAGTCAGAGAACACCCACTCCGCGAGACCCGTCCGGACCAGCTCCCTCACCCGCCCCTCCATCTCCACCTCTTCCAACACGCAATTCACTAACCACTACTCAACCAACACAAACAACACGTCCACGCTCAACACAAGCACAACCTCTGTGACCTCCTCTCGACCCTCCACGCCCGGCCGCACCCGCTCGACCCCTCCCTCCAATCCCAGGCCTTCGCCCGGCCCGACTCCACGCCCAACAACCTCCACGCCTCGCGCATCGACACCGACCCGGTCCCGCCCCTCCACCGCCTCCGGTTCGAGACCCTCCACCCCAATTACACGCCCGCAGACGCCGTCCGTCCCCCGACCGACTTCCCGCCCTTCAACGCCTACTCGGCGGTTACCAACCACCCCGCCACCCAACCCGGTTCTGGCGCGATCATCCTCAGTGGGTCGGACTAGGCCGCCCGCCAAGAACGGCCCAGTTTCCGCCCGGGGAAGCTCACCGGGACCGCGGGCTCGACCGCCTCCGCAGCCAATTGTGCTTCCGGACCTCCCACTCGAGCCGCCACCGAACCTTCGCACGAAACTACCCGACCGGCCCGCCTCCGCCGGGAGGTCCCGCCCAGGAGCTCCGGTCATGGTGAGGACTACATCAAATTCAGACCGGAGACCATCCTCGCCTACGGTGAGGGGGAGGTTCCCGGAGAACGACAACCCCGCGAAAGCCCGATTGAATGCGAATGGCAGCGAAACGGGGGCGGTCCGGAGGCCGGCGAAGCCTGCGAGCGTCGCTGCGGAGAGCACCGGATTCGGGCGGACGATATCCAAGAAGTCGATCGACATGGCTCTCCGGCATATGGTATTCAAATTCCCTTCAATTCTACAGTTTTGAATAGTTATGTTCGTCCAACACTGCATTTAGTACCTTTAAAATCCTTCATTTGGTTTGTGACTATGGTTGCGTTTGGATAAGCGTTGGAAAAGAATGATTTTTAATAAAATAGTTTAGATAATTTTGATTCTTAAAGAACATACTTTTTATTAAAAACTGTAAATAACTTTTTTAATTAAGTTTGTTTCTATAAAAACGGTTGACACGTTTATGCTTTTCACTTTTTTGAAAAATAAAAGCGCGTTTAAACGCATTTTCAAACATTACACTTGAAAGATCTGTCATGCATAAACTTTGTGACTATGATGCTAATATGATCTCTGTATCCAGGATATCAAGAATAGTATGGGGAGCATCCGTGGAACTTCGCTATTCCCTCAGAGCGTCCGCTCCGCACCTCCAAAAGGCGATAGGCTCCATCGCCTATCTGATCCGCTTCCGCTTCCCGTCCACAGCAATGGCACGGCCCATCAGAATGCACTGGAGAACGGGCACCGGTCACTGATGAGAATGTTCGAGCCGGACCCCTACGGGAGCTCGAGATACGAGGCAATGCTGATGAAGGAGGACACGAAGAACATGAACTGGTTGCACGGCGGCCCGGGGGACAGGTCTGATCAGAGCCCGGTGTTCGACGATCACCGGTTCGAGCTTTTGCCGGAGCCTTTCGAGCTTCTGTGAGGACTGGGGGAGAGCTTTGTGCACTCTCATTCTGAGATTGGTTTGTTCAGCTTCAGTTTGTTCATTTTGAGTTTTCTGTGGTGAGAGGTTGTAAGAGTTCACAATATCTGCAGATGTGTATTTTCTTGTGGTTTACTGATTATGCAATTCTGCTGATTTATGTTTGAACATGTGAGGATTAAAAGATGAAATTATAAAGGTGATGTTTATATGATGATTGTTGGATGTTCCTTTTGCAATCTTTTTCATGATTAGAAGCAGTTATATGCCACCATATCAAGACTTTCTGAACAAATTGTTTTGACACAGTTTTCTTATTTACTTGTAATGTAACCATATCAAGACTTGACTTCTGAACAAAAGTCCTGTGATGGCTGTCTGGAGAGGACTACATTGTTGAATGTGGACATGTAGTTAGGTTATGTTTGGCCCAAAAGTTTTGAATATATTTAATTAATGAATTTATTTTATAAAAATAAATATTTATGTTATATTTTTTGTAATAAAGAATATTATGATATATTAAGAATATATTGTAAAAGGATTTCAGGTATAATTAACACAACTAATGACAAATTATTTTGAAAAATTCTCACCGTTCAAAAAACTGACTGATTATGTTTGATTTCAAAAAAAGAATTTCACTTAACAATTTTGAAAAACATTTAAAAGAAAAAAAAAACATACTTTTATGAGATTCATAAAAAAAATAAAACTGTTAATTATTATTAAAAAATTGAGCGCTAATACACACAGCCCGTTTTGCAGCTCGTACGCTATAATAATATAGTATATATTACACTATGATAGTATATACTACAATCTGTTTTTTTTTTTACTATGAAAAAAAATATATTAATATATTTCACTATATATTTTATTTCATAGAATAATATGTATTTCAAAGAATGAGTGTATAATTTTATAAAAAAATAAAAATAAAACAAGATAAATTATAATTAGGGTTGCAATGGGTTATCTGTTTCCTAAAATATTTGTTTCCTAAAATATTAGGACCGGTGCATGGGCAAAAACTGAGTTTGAATTAAATAATAATTTATTTAAAATCAGAATGTCCAAAAGCGACATAACCCTGGGTCAGGCCTCCGAATAACTTGGAAGTGGGAAGTTCTGTTTGGATGTACGGATAACGTTGTCTGCTGCGATTGGAAAATCATAGGTTTTCCTAATCAGAGCAAATTATCTATACGAAGCTCCTCGAAAACTCTTCGTTTTCAAAGCTTTTCGTGTTCGAATCGATCACTCTTTCACAGGTACTCTCTCTCTCTCTCTCTCGCTCTCTGAAGACCTTGTTTTGATTTTTAGATTATTGACGTGTACGTGCAATTCTAGGGTTCGTTGATTAGATACAGGTCCGGATTTATGTGTTGATTTTAGGGTTTTCAGTGGTTTGTAGTGTCTGACGCTCTAGAGCAGCAGTTTTGTATTCGCTTTTATCTTCATTTTTAAACTTTGGGTTGATTTTCATGTTCAGAGACGCTTTTCCTGATTCCTGAATCCTCCTGATAAGGGTTATGGATTGCAATGTAAAGTTTGGTTTTGATGGATTATTATTTTCAATGTTTTGTTTTTAAAGAACAATGTGACTGAGTTGGTGGTCCATGGTGATGCTGATATTATATCTAAATCTTGCTTTTGTTGCTCAAAATGATTTTTTTTTTTAACTTTTTTTTTGGGTGGTTATAGGATATCCGTTTTATGAGCGGATATTGAAAAGCATGCAATCGAATTCTTCAGGCCGGGTGCAGCATCGCAAACGCTCAAGTGAGGTTGGTGTCTCTTAGACTCCCCACTACTACACTGTTTACATTGTCCATTGGATATTTACTTGGTATTATAGATGCTTTTGGTCCCTCCTTGGTGGTAGTTTGAACTAAAAAGAATTTTGTTATATTATATGTTGTTGAAAGTGTTATCTTGCTTTGGGTGCCTTTTGGGATTGTATGTAAGTATATAAGAATATTTTTTGGATGAGGGATGCGTAGCTTCACATATTGAGCCCTTTTTTTTTTATAGGTAAGTGGTGGGATTTGAACCCAAGACCTCATGGTTGCAAATTTTGTTGTCAACCATTGATATTCTGCAGAGACAAGTTTATTGATTTTTTCTTAGTCTTTTTTAGGAAGGTTTTGGGTGTTTTCCGAAGTTTTGAAGGCATAGGTAGGGAAAGTAATTGTTATCTGTTTTCAGGGTCAAACAGAGGCAACCAAAGCAAATGGAGCTCATTTACTTGTCCATGATCAGAACAAATACAAAAAGATGCGGATTCGTGCACTTTCATCTGTGTGGATGATTGGAGGATTCATGCTTATCATTCACTTGGGGCATTTGTATATCTGGGCTATGGTTGTTGTGATACAATTCTTCATGACGAAGGAGCTGTTCAATCTACTCAGAAAAGTTAATGAAGATAGACAACTTCCAGGATTCAGGAGCTTAAATTGGTAAATAGCCAGTTTTCATCAAGGATGTGTACCATGTTGGTACTTGATTATCAGATCAACTTTAGCTGTGTCATTATTCTAATATAGATGAAGTAGCTTTTGATGGGATATTTAAGGTATTATATGTTGCATTCTGATTTCCGTTATCATATTAATTGCAGGTTCTTTTTCTTCACAGCCATGTTGTGTACCTATGGACGTTTTCTCAGTCGGCAGTTTGTTAACACTGTGACCTCAGATAAATTGCTTTTTCGGACTGTGAGCGGCCTCATAAAATATCAGATGTTTATATGCTATTTGCTTTACATCATAGGTCAGTTTCTTTCTGATTGTCTCATTCTTTAGCCTGATAAATCAGGACACCTACTATTTGCACAAATTCTCTCTGTGGATGTATGTTGACTATCTCATTATCTATTGTGCATTATCTTTTATTTCTTGTTGAAATCCTTTTATCCACTATTATCTAAAATCGCATCTATTTTCTGAACAATTCTATTTTTATTGAATTTGATGTAGGATTTGTGTGGTTCATCCTTTCACTGAAGAAGAAGTTGTACAAATATCAATTTGGCCAATATGCATGGACACACATGATTCTTCTTTTGGTGTTTGTGTAGTCCTCTTTCACTGTGGCAAATATTTTTGAAGGAATATTCTGGTAATATTTCTTAATAAACTAAATCTTTGGTCTTACCAATTAAAAAATGCGATGATTTAATTGTATAAGATTGTTTTAGTTTGTAAATCTTGTTCCACCTTATCTCCTTTCTCAGTTTTCATCAACTTGCTGCACATATTCCCTGAACCTTTTTAAATAAAAAGAAAAGCTTTACTCTATGGTCATGGAAATTGAAACAGTTAATGCAGTGATGTTGATGGTGATGATATTGCCATCATTTATCATATAATAGTCATTGCATTTCTTTTCCTGATTAGATTTTACTGCAGGTTTCTTTTGCCAGCCTCACTTATTGTAATCAATGACATTGCCGCCTATTTCTTTGGATTTTTTTTTGGAAGAACACCTTTGATCAAGCTCTCTCCAAAGAAAACTTGGGAAGGTTTTATAGGTGCTTCTGTCGCAACCATTCTCTCTGCATTCTTGGTGAGCAACCCTATATTTATTTTCCAATACATGCATGCTTTGATTATTGATAACACTCTCAACTAGAAAATTACTTGTATTATTAAATGTAATATGAATAATTACAGTACTCAGTTTGTCAAGTTGCATAAACAGTCTTGATTCATTTGAAACCTGTATGTATATTTGGTGATCATTGTGTGCTTAGTTTGTATATGAGTTTGGCAGTTGGCACCTGGCTGATATTTTGCCTCAAAGATGAATGTGGAGTTGTGGACCATATGTCAATCGTGTCTTTTTACGTTTAGATACCTTCCCGATATATGGTTGCTCCTGATTACATGGGCTTAAACTGGGTAATAATTGAAGATTTTTTTTTCTCTATTCCCAATAGTCTTGGCCAGGGGCTTCATGACAGATCTCTCTCCTCCCACCAACTAGCCTCCTCAGAATTTGGCACCAACCATGGACAGTTGATGTCAGGTAAACAGCCAGTGTGAAACTAATTCAATTTGTTGTAGAACCTTTTTTTTTTTTGCATCTGAGATGTCCTCCATACAACCCACTTTGTGAGGTAACATGCTTTACCATTAAAACATTCATCTCACCCCCTTTGTGCAAGTAGATCTACTTATATAGATTCATTCATATTTATGTCAGTCATCTCTGCTGTCTGGTCTTTGGACATCCATTGCCTGATTGCCCTTCCCAACATTGTTTCATTTCTGGCTTCTGAATCACAGAAAAATTGTACACATCTCAATGGTTTGTGAATTACATCCTGGTAGAGTGTGACTGTTTTTATCAATCGATACATAGTTTATATGGCATGCAAGAGTATATCACACTTACAAACATCTTTGATTTGATTGGAACCATCTTGAAATATATATCCAATCTGTATTGCCCAAGCAATACACTTGAAGGCATTTCTTCTAGGGTGATTCCCTATCATCAAGTGAGGAAACCTGTTTACCACGCACTAGTTCCAGACTTCCTCATGTATCCTATGGCGTTTTGAACAAATTTCACCTCTAGTTTCCTTGAACTGAAAACTCAGCATGCAATTGACGATCTTATTTCAAATAGATAATGGCTTAGATTAAGTTCTTGATGAATACCAAAAGGAAAATGACACATCCAGCCCCACGTGCAACCCCGTCTGTAGCTCCCAACTGTTTTGATTTTTTCTTAAAATATATTCTCGTCTAATGAAGTACATACTATAATGAAAAGTGAAATATATATCTAAATAAATTAGTACATTTTTTTTTTTGAAAGAATAATTTATTTAAAAAAATTTCATTCAACGCACTAGTAGAGTACGCACTAGGACAATATACTCGTATATAGTCGGCTGGGGGAACCGTCTTTGGGTTGCAGATGGGGTTACAAAATGGACTGAGTGTATCAACGTCCATACCAAAACCACCTTGATTAAATTTTTTGCAATCCTCAAACATAGGTTGTGTTGTTTTAATAGTGTAAGGCTGTGTTCTTCTCAATGCTCAAAGCAATGTTTTTTCACTTTTTTTTATTGGTTGTTTTTTCACTTTTAGGATCTAGACCTGAGCTTTTTCATCATCAAGGTATCGAGTTCCTTGTGTGGCCAATTCCTATGGATTCTCAAAAATAAAAATTTCGCTGTTGTCTTCTCACTTACCTCTTAATAATTTACTAATTTGCTGCCTATACAGTCTCTCAACATTTTAGTTAACCTTAATTTTTACGGATCTGTTATAAACGAAAGAATCAAATACAGGAGATATGGGATGCAACTTGAAGATCTAATTGTTTTTACTTTATTATATTATACATTTGCTAGGAGAATTTTGACATGGATTTGTTATTATGCAGCTTGCCAATCTGTTGGGTCACTTTCAATGGTTAACATGTCCAAGAAAGGTAATTGGATGAACCTCAAAAAAATTTGAATCTGGATGAAGTAATTGTATTATGCATTGTTATGGACTTTTTGAATTTTGATAATTGTGTTTTATTAATCCTGTTGTTAATTTCTAGGATTTATCCACTGGATGGCTTCACTGTGATCCTGGCCCAGTGTTCAAACCGGAATACTATTCTTTACCTCAGTGGGTAGTAATCTTTGTCTATCCTTGTTGGTGGGAGTGGCCCATGAGGGCATGTGTAGTTGGTTCAGGCTGCAAATGACCATGATTTCATAAAATATTTAGTCTAATATCATATTCTTTGGAAATAACATCTATTTTAAATGTAAAATTAGTGCTTCAAGCAAAATTGAGGCATTTCGAGAGAATATAAGAATCCTAAACATTTCCATGTTAAGGAAAAAAGTCGTCTATCCGTATTGTCCATGTATTAGTGAAACGATGGGTCATGTGAGATTTTTTTTATTGAGAGTAGCATGTCAATCTTTGGTTCTGAAGACATGGTCGATATAGATATTGTTTTTACCCTTAATTTGCTTCACATCTATTACTGTATGTAGCTTTAGCTGTACTCCATGTATTTACAATATATGGTGGCAGAAGGCCTACATGCCCCCCCCCCCCCCCCCCCCCCCGCAACCCAACCCAAAAAAAAAAGAAAAATGAAAAAAAGTTGTTTATGAACTGCTATATTTCCTTTGCAGTTTCCTTTTTTGAAAGAAGTGGAAGTCTTGCCTGTGCAATGGCATGCGTTGGCTCTTGGTTTATTTGCATCGATCATAGCTCCTTTTGGAGGATTTTTTGCGAGTGGTTTCAAGAGAGCTTTCAAATTAAAGGTTTTTCCTCGCTCACCGCAGAATAAATCAACCTAGTTGGAAATCACAATTTTTTCTGATCTAACACTGTTTGAATGTGTTCTTTTATTTTAGGATTTTGGCGACAGTATTCCCGGACATGGTGGAATTACTGACAGAATGGATTGTCAGGTGATCTTTTGATTGCTTAAGATACTGAATTGATAGATATTTAATCACAAACATGAGCTTCTTTGTTTTCCTTTCATCCCATGTTAAAAATTCGGTAGGGAGTAAACATAAAGTAGTTCGTGATTTCGACGACTCCGAAATATTGTTATTCTATGGTTGTTTCTGTTGTTATTTTTCTCTTCTGATTGTCTGAAAGCGCTGCTCTTCTCTTCCCATCACCTGTAGTGTGTTGTTTTTCAATATTCGGAATGGTCAAGATTTTTAACAATCATGTATATATGATATTCAGTAGTGCATTGCCCAATATGACTGATGTTATTTACAAAAATTTTTTTGTCAAACCTTCGTCTTCTAGATGGTGATGGCTGTGTTTGCGTACACCTATCATCAATCCTTTATTGTGCAACAAGGCTTGTCAGTTGAGACGATATTGGACCAGGTATTATTTCTTTTGGGTTTTTTTTTTCCTTTGGCTATTGTGTAAAATTTTCCCATTGATCACTAAAAAACTTGGTGTTATTGCCAAATTAGAGAAAATTTTTCATCATTTTCATTTACCTATTTTGTCTTGCTAGAAAACAAGGGTAAATTATTCCCCCTCCACATAGGAGGGAGGGAAAGTGATGGCAAATGATTCCATTTCCATCACTTTTCATCAAATGCACAAACAACATAAAAATTGATTAAAAGGAAAATGATTTACTTTCCATTTGATCCAATTTCCTTCACTTTCTTTCATTTTCCATCCAATATTGTGTAGAAACACACCATAAATATATATTGAATCATCATCTCACTTTGCAGACCTTAAGGAGCCTTACTTACGAGGAGCAACACATCCTGTACGAGCAGCTTGGGAAAATTTTACAACAGAGGTTAGTGGGACAGCCCTGAAACAATTGTTGTAACTATATTTGATCCCCACATTATATGTACATGATCATTGTTATCAGAGCGCACGTGAATGGTTGTGATGCGGCACACACTTAAACATAAGAGACATTGTATAGCTTTGAATTTATAGGTAGAGAAAATGTATAACTAGGAGGGCATAGGAGGGCACTGGTGTTATTTTTAACAGCCTAAAATCAGCACAAGATTAGTCAGAAATATTTTTACTGTCCTGTGAAAACTCTCATTATTTGGCTTCTCAAGAATTCATTTGGTTTTAGTGATACTGGACACCATTTTTGCTTACCTTGAATGATCAATGTGAAGGAACATTGTGCCTTTAGGATCTATTGACATTACAAATGTGGTAACTAATCTTTTTGCACAGGCTGAAATGCAGACAATCCAGGCATGGTTTTTCTCCCAATGTGGGTTACATTTATTATAAAACTTTTATTATAAAATAGGGTGGATTTCTATTTTTTAACTCTTATATCAGTGCATTATATACTTTATCATTATTGGCTATGTAATGTTTTAAGGGCGTTTTATTCCTGAAATTCTAACCCGGCTCATGAAATCTTTAATACTTGGTTACGTGATAAAATATATAAGAAATTAATCAAATATTTATTCAATTCATTTAAATATTTTTTTCATTTTTTTTATATTGAAACATGTATTTCATTAGATAATGTATATTCAAAACCTAATGTTTAAGAACGTTGTTATACGGATATTTCAGTTATCATTCTTGTAAGTGCTCTGTAATTAAATCACTAATACAATATATGTGTCACTATGTAAGTATATATTCTATTATATTATGAAAAATGTATAATGACACAAGTCATTTGACTATATACTTTTAAGCATCGTATGAACTATGTAATCAATGCAATATATGAGTGAAGTGGTACATACACTTCATCAATCACTAAAGTATACATTGCGTTATAGAAAAAAGGACTCTTTTTTTTTCGTAAAATAACGAAACATAGAGATTAGAGAGGGACTCATTTGTAACTTTCTTTTTCATTTTAATTATGAAGGGGACTTCTTTATAACTTTCCATAACGAGAAACTGGGGGTCCACACTGGGTTAACGGACTTCAATAAAACTCGGACTCAAAAAAGAAAAAAAAAAAAAAAAGCGACGCTCGCTCACTGTCTTGAGTTCTCGTACTCAGCTTTAATGGCGGTTGCGAAGCTTTAAAGAGAAGGAGCGCCTCGAGCACGGGACACTCGTTGGACTCGCTCGTCACGTTCTTGCTTGAGCTTCGCAAACCGATATCTAATGGCGGAGATCAGACGCTCCGAGTGCCTTCGAATTGAAGCTGGTTTCGATTGAATGTAAGTACGGCAGTGCCTCCAACTTCTTTTTTAAAAAAGGTTCAATTTCTACGTTTAATGGCGGATCTCCACCTTGCTTTAAAAGGTAATACTTCACTCTTTCATTATCTCTTCGAGGCTTCATTTTTTCCCCCCGAAATCGAATATCGACCTTCCATTGATGAAGGTTAGGGTTCCAATGAAACAATGCAGCTCGAAAGATCGTCTCTTTCGCTCCCATAATGACGTTTTTAGACCAAAAAAAGGCTTTAAAAAATCGTATTTAAAGAAATTCAATGCACAATAAGAGTTTTAAGCTTTGTTTTTCCTTTTCAGGTCTCAAAACCAACTATTCCGATCTCCAATGGGGGATCCTCGTCTGAAATCCACGGCGACTCATGAGGAAGCCCTGCTAACATGCCCCCTGACCAACCCTCCATTTTTTCCATTAATGGTAAACATTAAATCCCCATCTCATGTTTGTAAAATCACTGTTAATGAATAATAAGTGGGTCTGTTGTGTGTTGTTGCGTTTATTTGTGTTTCCCTGTAAAGAAAGGCCACGTCTTTGGCTTTTCTCTATTTGGAATTGCTCCTGCTTAAGCATCTCCACCTTTTCATTGCCCACCAACTGCCCATTCAAGTCCCCCCCGTTCATCCCAACCTTGCAATTCATGGCTTTGTATTATTGGTGGGTTTTGAATCAGTTTTTTTTTTTTTTTCCTTGAACAGGGTTTTCTTTTTATGCATAGATATTGTTAAAACTTGAGAAAGATTGATGGGACTGCTTCTGTTTTTTTCCCCTCCTGATATACAAAGACTTCCTTGGAATATACTTTTTTGAAAGTGACAAAATGATTGCTGTTTGAAAAGACCAGTTCTGCTGATCTGGTAGGACTGTTAGGTTTTCAGGTCATATTGTATAAATACGAAGGTAGCGTTTGGAAATCCGTTTAGAAAAAAAAATCAGTTAAAGCATCTTTTAAAAATAGATTCTTAGAAAGCATGCTTCTATTATATTCCTGAAAGCTCATTTTTTTTTATAACTAAAGCTGTTTTTTCTCTTAAAAAATGTTTGGGTTCAACGCTACCCAAGCTTGCATGATTAATTCACAATGCTTGAGGAAATCAGATTTTTTGGTATGACAGAACTACATGTTAGGTGGTGTTGTGGTAGTTTCAATTGAAAGTTTGAAGGGAATTGGGGTACACAAATAGAAGGGTGGATTAGGAGAGATGTCTGTATTGAAATACTACTACAAAGATAAAAAAAAAAGAGGAACAGAGTCCAGTCCTGCATTAATCATAATTTCCAATTATGCAACCTTAATAAGTGCTCCTCACCAAGAAAATGGGTCTGGTCTGGTTCCAGGTTTTTATATGCCAAAAATGTAAAGATGTCAGTCATAGTTAATCGTTCACTCTTTTAGATATAACTACTCATGAACAGATACGCAGAGGACTAGAGGGACACTTGTCCATTATAAATTATTAAAGATTCCTTCTTGGTGGGACCTGTTGCTTTTAAATCTCTCTCTCTCCCCCTCTTTATTGAAACTATTGGGCATGGCCACTGTTCATGTTTTTAGAAAGAAAAGCATCATATATTATCATGTCTATAATTGGTGTATATTTAGCTTTGTTTTCGCACACTTCAATGAACTGATACCATCCCATGTACCTTGTCATTGCAACAGGAAAACAAGAATAACTCTTTCAGTTGCTCTCTCTGAATTCACTGTGCTTTTAGAAATCCATGGATCATCAACAAGAGCTCTCACACTTGACTCTTGCATCACTTCCATTCTTTATACTCTTACTATGTCTCCCCTCTCTGTCCGTCGGGGATCTAAACTCTGACAAGCAAGCCCTCCTTGCCTTATTTTCTGCGGTCCCACACGGGCGCAAGCTCAATTGGAATCAGTCCATCCCTCTATGTACATCTTGGTTTGGCATCACTTGTACTGCGAATTCAACTCGAGTGATCGCTGTTCGACTTCCAGGTGTTGGTCTCCACGGCCCAATACCTGCAAACACTCTTGGTAAGCTTTATGCCCTCCAGGTCTTGAGCCTGCGATCCAACCGTCTAAGTGGGAGTATCCCCTCCGATGTCCTATCTCTCCCTTCCCTTCATTATCTCTACCTCCAACATAACAATTTTTCCGGCAATGTGCCTCCCTCTCTCCCTCTCAACCTCAACACCCTTGACCTTTCCTATAACACCTTCACCGGAGAGATACCCCGGGGGATCAGAAATCTGACCCAACTCACTTCACTTAGTCTCCAAAACAATTCTCTCATGGGGCACATCCCCGATCTTAACCTACCTCAGCTGAAGCGTTTGAATGTGAGCTACAACCATCTAAATGACACCATTCCACTGTCGCTCCAGAAGTTCTCTAAATCATCTTTTTTGGGAAATTCTTTGTGTGGGTTTCCTCTTGGCTCTTGTCCGACATATCCCATTTCTCAGAAACCACACAATGGCTGGAAAAAGTCCATAATTGCAATTGTAGTCGGTGGCTCTGCGTTGTTGTTCTTGCTGGCAATCGCTCTGTTAGTATGTTGTCTAAAGAGAAGAGCTAGTGAACTCAGTGGTTCTTTGAGAGTGAAGGCTTCGAGTGGTGGAAGAACCGTGAAGCCTAAAGAGGAGTTCAGCAGTGGAGCGCAAGAAGCTGAGAAGAATAAGTTGGTCTTCTTTGAGGGATGCTCATACAACTTTGACTTGGAGGATCTGCTGAGGGCTTCGGCTGAGGTGCTGGGGAAGGGGAGTTATGGTACTGCATATAAGGCTGCGCTTGAGGAGGGGGTGACTGTGGTGGTAAAGAGATTGAAGGAAGTGATAGTTGGGAAGAGAGAGTTTGAACAACAGATGGATTCCGTGGGACGGGTTGGGCAGCACCCGAACATCGTTCCACTTCGCGCTTATTACTACTCTAAGGACGAGAAGCTCCTGGTTTATGACTATATAGAAACTGGCAGCTTGGCTTCCATTCTTCATGGTATGATTTCTCTTCTATTACTGTCACTTTAATTGTTTATCAATAAATATCTGCCAGAATAAGAGACCTAATGAGAGACTTCAAACCTTCATCACATGACCTATGGTGAAACCTCATTTTATTAAAGTGATGAAAATTGCGTTTGCAGAAGCCGAAACAGTTTGACAATTGATTCCAAATGAGGCCTTACAGTCGTAATAAGATTTTCGGATTTGGAAACAAAGAGAGGATGAATTAAATGAACCATTGGCACTCTTAAATGGCACCAGACGTTTGGTGGTGAATCTGAATCCATTTTTACACCACCAAGTTCAAACATTTCCCTCCCTTTCCATTCTGTTGTTCCAGTCCTCCATTCATTATTCGTTTTTGTTCATCCCACCAAATATAATGTGCAGGCAACAGGACCACCGGAAGAACTCCATTAGACTGGAACACAAGGTTGAAGATCCTCCTTGGCACTGCCCGAGGTCTCGCTTACATCCATTCCAAATTGCATGCCAAATTCTGCCATGGCAACATCAAGTCCTCCAACATCCTCCTTTCCGAGGACTATGAACCATCAGTCGCCGACATCGGCCTGGCCCCCGTCATGAACTTCCCCGCCAACCCACCAAGGACCATTGGCTACCGCGCCCCTGAAGTTATTGAAGCACGTAAATTCACTCAGAAATCGGACGTCTACAGCTTTGGAGTCCTACTTCTTGAGATGCTGACGGGCAAGGCCCCACTCCGGTCACCGGGGAATGGTGAGGATGTAATGGACCTCCCGAGGTGGGTGAGATCCGTGTTGAGGGAGGAATGGACGGCTGAGGTGTTTGATGTGGAGTTGATGAGGCATCATCAGAATGTTGAGGAGGAGATGGTGCAGGTGTTGCAGGTGGGGATGGCATGCGTTGCCAAGTCGGCGGACTCACGTCCGAAGATGGTGGAGGTGGTGAGGATGATCGAGGAGGTCGGGCTGTCGGAGATGGAGAACCGTCCTTCCGAGGAGGAGAACGGTTTGATGGAGTCCAATGCGGAGACACCATGAGAGGTTTTACTACTATTGCAGGTTTGTGTAGTATGTGATTTGTGAAGGTGTTTATTTTTAGTGTTAGTGTCAGTGAGTGTGCATGGAATTGTTTTAGATTGTTGTTAAGGGCCAACAGTCAGCTTCAATGAATGAATTGGTTTTCTGGAAATAAAAAAAGAGGAAAGGTGAGGCATTGTTGTGTTTATGGAAGTGTTATGGTTACAGCTGATACTTTCAGGGGTGTTAGATATACACTGATCCATTTTGCAGTTTCCTCTCCAGTAGTTAAATATATGAAATCACCTAACATAATATATATTTTGTCATGTGAATATATATTATATTATGAAATAATGAAAAATGTAGAAATAGGTCAAATATTTTCCCCTGACTAAGAGCTAGAGGTCATTATACTAAATGAAAATGTTCAAATCATGGTCTGATTTGTTTTGGATTTATCATCAATTTAGAATTTCAAATTAGTATGCATAAGACAGAGAAAATGTGACTAACAAAAGGAAATGCAAGTGTCAAGAGAAAATTAGGGAAATAGAATGATAAAAACCATCTCAATATTTCTTTGATCTAAAACTATCGAATAAATAAAAGGTCATTATTATGCAAAAATTGAATCCCCAATCTCCACGCCTTACAAATAAGTTGAAAATATGCAAAACCTGGTCATGTGGATGTGTGAATAAAATTTTTTATTTCTATATAAGTCAAGATCTACAATGAAAAGATTATCCAAGATTTATCATAACAGACTTATCTTTAGTTCCTTTAATATAGTGGGTATATAAAAATCTGATAACATTTTGAATAACATTTTTTTTTCCATAAGTCAGCATGTATCTTGCCACAACTCACAAGTTATGAATGGCGTATGCCATACAAAAAATTCAAAGTAAATGAACTCATCCATAGTTTGCATATCCTTTTTTTACAGCTTATATTATACTACATATTAACCCTGTCAAGTTGCACGTATATTCATGTAAACTTCTCTTCTAGGGCTATTATGTCAGAAAGCCATTTAGAATAATTTTTAAAATACCAAAAATATTTTACTTTTCTAAAAAAATATATAAGAAAACCATTAAAGCATGGTTAACAGTTTATTTTGGCTGATAACTGTGTAAATGAAAAATGTTAGAGGCATTTTTTTTTAAGTTCCTTTTTGTGGTCCACATATGTTTCAATGCATTTTAAATACATATATTTAATTGATATATTAATAATAATTAAAAACATACTTGAATGATTCATCTAATGTAGTGTATTTAGAAAATAAAAAAATCGTATAATTCACTAACATGCTAGTAAAGTATACAATACCAAACTTGACACCGAGTTCTCCTTTCAGCGAAGCTGGGCTCAGGATGCTCTTTCGTCTGTCTTTATTTATTAACTCTGATATTTTATATTTAAATCTCTGTCTCTTCATCCCTTTCAGATATTATTCTATTTAAAATAGTAATGATCACATTTTTATCAAAAAAAAAAAATCAGCAAGGGGTTTACAGGGTATTAATATCACTAAGGGGTTTAAAAGAAATTAAGAAATCTTTTAGATGATCCATATTCACCATATTATATATAATTTTATCCGTACCTTATTAAACTTTTCAATGTACCTTTTCAATATGACGATATCCCGCGGTGACATTGGAGGTCGGGGGTGGTTGACGAATTAATGTTCTTACGTAATCCCCGATTAATTTAAATGAATTGTTTGTAGAGATTGAATTTCGTATTCGCATCAACCACCCTCTCCAGCTATGCATATTTTTATTCTATTATTTGATTACATATTAGATAAAGCTTGTAAGGGTTATTGAAGTCAAATGCAGTGCATAAAATCAATTAATTTTTTGTTATCTATGGAGTTACACTGGAAGGGAAAAGAGTTTTGGTTAATTGTATAATGAAGAGATTTTTCAGATTAGCTGTTCTGTAACTAACAATGCTTAGTTTTTAAAAATCATTTATTTAAACCTTTAAATTAGTTATTTTTCTATTTTTAATAATTTTTAGATCTGTGATATCTTAATCATAACCGATCAGAATTGATCTTTATCCATTCTTATGATAGGATAGGATAGATCTATCTTTTCTAAAAAAAAAAAAAAAAAACATTTCATTCTCAAATCCAATAATAAAATTCTATGTCACACTCGTGATGATTTTATTATTCAATGCCAAATTTTTTGTTATCTTAAATTTTCATTTTTTTTGTTTTTTTACTTTTCTAATTTACAAACTACTTAATTATTTTTACTCATGATTTTATATAATATTATTTAATAAATATTTAGATATTTTAGCCATTGTTAATAATAAAATATTTAGATATTTTATCAATTGTAATAATTGTAGTCTGTAGTGATTATGGCACAACGGTTTAAGGTTTACAGTGTTATCAATAAATCATGGGTTTGAATCCTGATACTGACTTACCTACAGGTTTTTTGATATATGATATCATATAAAGTTTTATTTATGTATTATATTAAAGTAATTTGAACGGAGTAAACGAAACTGGGCCCATTTTTCATTCAAGTCCCAAACACATCCCTTGTCTTCGGATGATTACAGTTAGGCCCTCTGTAATAATCAAAATATTATCTTAGTCCCCAAGGGATCTCTGCCTAAACGGAAAAAACGAAAAACATTTTAGGGTTACGAAATCATGAAAAACGGTCCGAAACAAAAGAAACCCTAGTTTTCGCTTGATCTCTCTCTAATCGCAATACAAAAGCCAATTTTTTGTTTAAAAAACCCAAATTTCTTTCCCTCGTAAAAACAATGTTTTCCTTCATTACCAGTCCCTGCATCCGTCACCGCGACCCGGTCATCAGAAGCAGTTCGCAACGACTGCTTCTCTCCGTTCCTTATATTATGTTGGAGAGAGCCCAGTCTCTTGAGTATTTATATTGGTTTCTAAATCCATCTGGGTTTCTGTGTTTTGAAGTGAAGGCACTCAATCCGTCCTCAAAATCATGTTTTTTCAACTGGGTGTTCATCGAATCGTCTTTTCGGTACATAATCCTTAGCAACTATGTTTTGTGCTTCAATCGATGTTCAGATGCTTGTTCTATGTGTTTATTTAATTAAGTAGCTTTAAAATGCTACATTGAGCGTATTCAATTTTTGTGATGAAGTTTTATCAATTTCAATTCTATGTTTGGTTTGGACAGGGCGATTCTGTTAGGTAGAGAACTTGTTGCATTGGGTGTTGGGAGAAATTGATATTGGGAAATATGTTGAGGTATAGTTATCTTTTATGGGTGTTGGTTTTTGTGGCATCTTTGTGTTGCACTGGACCGTGTGCAGATGCTCAGATCACTTCCCAAACGGAAGGTAAAATATTTTGTTTTGGAGTTTATGGTACTAATCTTTTTTTCCATTTGATTCTTATAGTCTCTTGGTGATGGAAGAATTATTTACATGTTCCTAGTTGTGTGGTAGTTTTTGATGGTCTACATGGAGAGATAGTGGCAGACCCAGGATTTTCTTCAAGGTGGGACTTGAAGAAAATTACTTAAAATACCAAACAAGAACTCCATAAATATGCACTGTGTCGATGATTTAAGATTAATTTTCAATAAAAATATTCACAAAAATTAAACTTTGAAAGATTATTGTCATATCTGTTAAAAGCAATTGTCCTCGGTGGCTCTTTTTGTTCTGAGAGCGTTGAATGATTGTCTTTGTATTGGTGCTATCAAAAATATCTTCATTAATATAAGTGTTTAAAGAAGTTTTCAACCATTCGTCAAAGAGAGAAATCTTGAACAAGAGCTGCACGGCAACTAGAGAAGTGGATTGGGGGGAGGGGGGGTGTGGATGAGACACCGGGGAGGCTTATTCTTTGTTGACTTTTGATTTGTGCAAAAGAATTAACTCATAGATTTGAAAATTTAAGACCTCTCTCTCATCTTGTTTTTTTCTTTCTTTTTCTTTTTCTTTTTCTAATTATTATTTAATCGTTGAAATGCAAGAGTGTTTTTTTTTTTTTCTTCTTAATTTTCAATTTTCTATTTTGGGGAAGGGGTGTGTGTGTTAAGCCACCCCACCACACAACGGGGATCTGCCCCTGTGGAGAGACATAACTTGGTTGTGATTTGATCTTCACTTTGAACTACCTGTGTTTATCTTGGATGAGACAAAAACTTCCTTGGGTATGATGGGCTGGTCTCTAACCACCTTTATGCTTATTACTGGTTTAGTGTTTTATTGAAACAGTGGAATTTTTGTGGTTCAACTCTGTTTTCTCTTTTTTGTTTAGATACTCAACAAGAATGGGTTTAATCTGTAAAAACCAATGTTCATCTTTTTGTTATTTTTCCCTTATTGCCTTTGTATCCTGAAGGTTGCTTTGTGAGTTTGATATTTTAAAATCAAATATTTTATCTGTATCTCACTAATATTGTGGTGCAAAATTTTGGATAACTGCTGTTTTTTCATACACTTCCTGGATCTGGCCAGCATCATTTGAAGAAGTCAAAATCATGCATATATAACTATACGGATTTCTATGCTATTAAATCTGAACTCTCCTGTTCGATGATGATCAAGAATTACAAATTATCACCAATGAAGACTTCTCATGTGAGGAAAATTTTTTTTTTTTGGGAACTAAGAAATATCTATGCAGCATCTACATTTCTTGATTAGTGGTAAAGGTGAAACAAGATGTCTTGTTGCATGTATCTTTCTTTCTTTCTAATTTTTTTTTTCTGATCAGTACAGATATATAGTATTGCTTGTTATAAAACTTTAACTATTGACTTATGCTTTATCAGTTAGCGCATTAGGAGCTATTAGGAGGAGCCTGACTGATCCATATAAGCGCCTAAATTGGACGAAAGGAGATCCATGCACGTCAAACTGGACAGGGGTTGTGTGCTTCAATAAAACATTAGATGACGGATACCTGCATGTCCGGGAATTGTATGCTCACCTTTTGAAGTTCCTTTTCTCATCTTTTTTAAGTGTTACTATTTCTTCCATGATTTTTCTCCTTGTAGGTTATTCCCAAGGAGGTCCCAATACTGACTATCATGGTTTGCTTAGTTTGACTGAATTTGATTATTAAGTTTTTTTTATTGTTATGTGTGCAACTGCTGTTGTCTTAACTCGTAATACTGATTTTGTATTTGTATGGCTATTCATCTAAACTCTCTGCATTATTGTTCTCTAGATTTTCAGTGATCCTTTTTTTTGGCAAATGGAACATGCAAAATAATGTGATAGCAGTCAGAGTCGTTAAAAGGTTTTGTTATGTACCTGAAGTAAAAAAGGGATCATGTAAAATTCTTGGAAGGTATGTATCTGGCATGTCATAGAACCCTGCGTGTCCTACCCTCCACATTAGTGACAACCTCACACTGTCTTGGCTTCATATTTTTTGAACTCACTTGACCCATCATTCCATGCCAATGTGGGCCTAAATGTCGTCTTCTGAATAGGTTGTTTGTTCTTCGTTGTTTTTTGTAACCCTATCAAATAAGCAGTGCTGTATCCTGAATGATACATAACTTTTCTTGGACCCCATTTTATTTTCTACCACTTCCACATTTTAGTTCTTATTTTTGATATTCTCCATTTCTATTCTGAATCACCAGAATGTGAAGCTTCACATCTTACCCTTTTGGACCTGTTGAACAAGTTTTCGGTATTACACTATTTTTTCTTGCTTATACAGTTTTGTTCTAAAGAGGATATTTTATTTTTATTTATTTTAATTTAGTTTTAAACTGCTTGAACCTATATATGCATCGATGAGAACTTGGAAACCATATTTTTCTTTGGGGGATACTGATCTGAAAATAATATTTTGCATGTTACAATATTCTTCTGAGATATTAAGATGCCAAATGATTTTATATGCATTTTGTTACTGAGCTTGAAATGAAGGATGAAGAATGTGATATATATAACATTCTTTAGCTCCTCCATTAATATGTGCAATAAACGTAGTTGCAGAATTCCATATCTGAAATTTCTGGAAAATTTGATCTCTCAATATATCAAATCTTAGACTCTCATTTATTTATTTAATTTGGTTTATAAAGCCTGGACCATCATTGATGCTTCTTTTATAATCTTTGGTGCACCTTTAAAATTTTTGAAGGTAAACGTTGGAATATGAATGAATAGTATCGAGGCTTTTATTTTGCAGGCAGCTGTGGAGTATGAATTTTTCTGGAAGTTTGTCTCCCGAACTTGGTCAACTTTTGCGTATGAATATATTGTATGTTGTCCATGTGTATTTGTGATAAAATTCATGTATCAAATTCCTTAATTTGTATATGCTTAAATAACACTCTCTATCTTTTGTGAGTAATTGCAAAGGGAAAAAATAGTATTCCTTTGCAAAATCACACGTTTAACTCTTTAGGCTACAGGTCATAGAGTTGGTTATCCATGTGGCATTGGTTTGTTCAAGCTGTAGAGTTTTGAAAGGCTGATTTTGTTTCTTTTTCTCTTGAAGGAGTTTTATGTGGAACCAGCTAGGTGGGAGTATCCCAAAGGAGATAGGCAACATTAAATCTTTGGAGCTTCTGTAAGTTAAATTACTGAAAACTTATTTGCATATTAATTGAAAACTTGCTATAGTTTTATTATGTGGTGGTTCATCTGAAGTCTCATATTTGGTAGTTGCAAAGACATATTTAGGGTCAACATTATTGAAATTCATTTGTATAATGTAAGTCATATTGCAGATTAAGAAGTGATGGGAGAAATTTCTAAGCAAGGCAAGCTATTTATTTTTTTGGTTAACTTATAGTAGACGACAGTTATACAGCATGGTACTTATTCTGATGTTGAATGGATGATCCATACATGCTAGACTGTGTATTAAGGGTTCTTGGGGGCTACTGAAACATTTATCTTGTTGTTTTCAAAATTATATGCATAGGTTTATCTACATTTTGGCTTATCAGTGGTTCAGGGAATATTAACCAGCTATTGCTGGCTAGTTCCAAGTCATTGTATTCAAGCAATATCATGCTGCAAGAAAAAAAAGATCAAATTTTGGATTATAAACATCATGATCAACATTAAAACATGAATAAGAGATCAGCTACTTGAAGATTTACCGTACACAGATGCCTTGGAATGATTCCTTAATTGATTTTGAACTATGACATAGATAATATCTGTGTTGGATGGCATTTCACTCTGATCTTAATTTTATTCCCATGTCGTTTTAGCAGAACTTTAAATTACTTGTTCTTCAGAGTGAAATTTGTCTCGGTTTTCTTAATTTTTTTTTCATCATTCATTTTAAACATACTCCAAAAGTAACTTTTCTCTTTCATGTCCCAGGCTTTTGAATGGAAACCAGTTATCTGGCACCTTACCTGATGAGTTAGGTTATCTTCCTAACTTGGATAGGATACAGATAGATGAAAACCAAATATCAGGTCCATTACCAAAGTCCTTTGCAAACTTGAATAAAACAAAGCACTTGTAAGTGAGAGTCTGGTTCACACCGCCGCTTCTCTTGCAAGAAACTCAACCATTATCTTGTTTGATTTACATGTTCTATGTTTTTTTCAGCCACATGAATAATAACTCAATCAGTGGTCAAATTCCTCCCGAGCTATCCCGATTACCGAGCCTTGTCCACTTGTAAGCTTGTTTATCCAACACTTATAATGAAGTACCTTGACATCAGTCTGAAATTTTGAAGCTGTCACACTATCATTCTTATTCATTGAGCTATTTATGTGCATATTTTGCAGCTTGCTGGATAACAACAATTTGTCCGGGCATCTTCCAGAAGAGTTTTTTATGCTGCCAAATCTCCTCATTCTGTAAGTAAACTACTTGCAAAGAAGTGGACCATCGTCAAGCGATATCATGCCTGATCTTTTTGCACTTCCCAGTGTAATATTTGTTGTTTCTGGAATCTTCATTTGCGAAACAACTGCTTCATGAAAAGTTGAAAGCATATTACTTTGTCTTAGAAAATCATGAATTCCTGTGAGGACTCAGTAAAAATTCAGCGTAAATGTATTTTTTTATATATTAACTTAATGAGTGATCCTGTACTACTTCCATTGCTCAAATATACATTATTAGTAATGCTTATTTTAATTACTTGCATTTCATGTTTTGTTGGGATTTTTGAAAAAAGTATTCACAGTTAAATTCTCTGTTGCCTTGTATATACTTGCATTAGCTTTATTTCCATTTGCTTGCAATTAGATTACAGTTCACTGTATTAGCTGTTTTGTAGATGAAAACCCTAAGCCCTCACTATGTTTGTAATTGCATATATTTCCAATTACTTTTATGTAATCCAGGGCTTGGAATGAGACTTTGACAACCTTTTGTACCTCATGGGTCAGAATATTGAACTGATCCCGGGTTGTCTCAAGGCACTATGATTTCTTCGTCAACTGAAAACCACAAGCATTTTGTGGCGAATAATTCTAAGTTACAAGTTGTCTCAATGTGACTTACCCATCATATTTTTATCTATCTTGCATTTCTGATTTTTGTTCTATGCAGTTTGTTCAAGCCACGTGATTTCAACTTATTGTCGTCTAACTGTCATATATTCACTTGCAGTCAACTGGATAATAACAACTTCAGTGGGACTTCAATTCCAACCTCTTATGGGAACATGACAAAGCTTTTGAAGTTGTAAGTGTTTTCTCTCGAAAAGTCAAAGTTAATGATTCTGTCAGAGTACTATGGTTAACTTCATGAATGTAGATGAATGTTGGATCAAATTCAGCAAACTGAAACTATAGCCTATCCAGGCATTCTTCAAATTATTTTTCCAAGTGATAATGTTCTTTATATGTTTTGATGACCAATGGTGAAGGCAGAAACTATTCTATGTTTTTGTTTGTTTTCTTGAGCTGCACAATCTTCTACACCCGGAACATGGAGCCATTGTTTATCTCATGTATAAATGCATAATGGTTTGTTCTACTTATAGTTGTATCAGTATATGGAGCCTTTCTTTGCAGGAGTCTTAGGAATTGCAGCTTGCAAGGACAGATTCCTGATCTCAGCAGGATACCTGAGCTTGGGTATATGTAAGTTTCCACAGATTGGTTTACTTTACATTTCGAAGATTATTTTCTTTGATGGTTAATGATGAGTTTGTTTTTCCACGTTGTGATGTCATCTCAGAGATCTCAGCTGGAACCAGCTAACTGGAACTATACCAGAAAATAAGCTTTCTAATAACATTACAACAATGTATGTATGAGTCCTGATTGTGTCTGATTGAAATAATTTCCTATTGCATTCCCTTGTTTGTTTGCTTTGGCAGTTCTTCAGTTTATTAATTTGATCAATAGAATTTGGTGAAAAGCTTGAACTGTTTAAATAGACAGGGTCTTATACTCTTATGCCTATGATATTTTATACTTCAGTTTTCCAAATGCTTATCTTAAACAATTACAGTGATCTATCAAACAACAATCTTACTGGACTTATCCCTGCGAACTTCTCGGATCTTCCTCTTCTCCAAAAATTGTGAGTATGCTGTTTAACTTTAATTGTTCATTGTGTTTATTTGGTGATGAATTCAGATTTAGATGTCTGAAGATGTGCATGTCATGTTTTATATTTTATTGAGAAATGTATAGGGTGAACTTAATTTTCAGACTTGGGTTCCTATGTTACTTATTTTATATTGTAGGTCTCTCAATAACAATTCATTGAATGGTTCTGTTTCATCATTGTCTTGGGAGAAAGTGATTTTCAACGCAACTGCAAGGCTTATCTTGTATGGCCTGAAACTAGAAACATCTGTTTTTCATTTGATTAAAACACTGTCCTCTGAATTTTTTCACACTTGAATTTTTGCAGGGATTTCGAGAACAATTTCATCTCAAATATTTCAGGTGTTCTGCGTCCTCCTGCAAGTGTCACTCTCATGTATGTTTTTTATAATGTGAACAATAATATTCTGAAAGTTGCTTTATAGAATCATAATGTACACTGAGATATTCAAAATTATCTTTTACTGGTCAAATTGTGTAATGCCAAAAATCCCTTATATTTTAATGAAGCAAAGTTTAGTTGTTACATGCTTCTCATGTATCTTATGATTACCATGTACCAGATTCCGTTGGTCGTTTTACTATCTACATTTATTTATACATCTTCCATACACTCATTATGATGGCCATTGCCCATTCTTTTTCTGGTTCAAAACTGTTCTTCTTCTGTCTCATTCATCACACACTCCAGGTTGTCATTTCTTGCTTTCCTTTGTTTCTAAGCTGTCCCAAATGTTCAACTTGATTCTTTTATCTCATAAATGTAGGCGTCTGAAAATGGATGAAAATTGGCTGTCAGTTTGAATTACATTTTTGAGTTTCATTTGTGTTAATTTTATGCTTCTTTTGGACATCAGATGTCTGCAGAGGAGTTCTACCTTCTCATCATCTCATGAATTTGAATCTTTTATGAATAGTGAAAACTTTTACCTTTTTTAATATAGTAAAAGCTCATGTGGTGATCAGGTTTAGTATTATTGAGTAGTGGATATTATGTCTCAAGCAATCAACAAACATAAATAATGACCAGATCTTTATTATGGGTAGCAGATCTTTCTTTCTGTTATTTACTAACTAGATATTAATTCCCCTGTAAAGTTTCCTCATCGAGATGTGTTTTAATTTAGCATTTCATCATACACACCTTTATATGAGGCATTGTCTTTTCACTTAGCATTTACATGAATAACAAAGAATCTGTACCTACTTTGTGTTAGACACCTTTCTAACTAAGAACGTAGTGGCACACTTGCATTACCTTCCAAAATGAACAACCTTGCTTCATTATTTCCTACCAATTTAAGAAAGTGAGATTTAAGCTTCTTCTTTTTTTTTTACTTTTTCTATATAGGCAAGTGTTTTTTTTTAAAAAAAAATATTTTTATATCAGTAAGAGTAAGACTCAAATCCAATGCCCTCAGCAAAGAGGGTGTACCTCTGTAGCCTTATGCATGTCTAGCACCACGCTTTTTATATATGTAATACTGATGTAGTTTCATTCTTTTTATTTAATTCTTTCCCTTCCTCCTTTTGTTTAGTTGGCTTCCACATATTTCTTTGAATCATTCTCATCTTTTCTATGCACATGTTATTCAGGCTACAAGGAAATCCTGTGTGTGCAAATGCAAACCAACTGAACATTACCCAATTCTGTGGGCCCCACACTGGAGATGAAAAACAAGGGAATTCCACACCTGAATGTCATTGCGCTACAGATTTATTTTTGGAACACATCCCTGCATTCTATCCTTCATGTTTTTGTGCTGCTCCACTGAGAGTTGGTTATCGGTTGAAAAGTCCTGGCATCTCAGATTTTCCGCCATATTTGAACTCATTTCATGCATATCTTTCCTCTGGCCTTGGTTTGATTCTTTATCAGCTCTCCATTGATTCATTCATCTGGGAAGAAGGTCCAAGGCTACGGATGTACTTGAAAATATTTCCTCCTCGTAATGTCAGTAAATTCAATGCAAGTGAGATCCGAAGAATCAGAAGAATGTTTTCGGGGTGGAATATTGAGGATAACAATATTTTTGGACCATACGAACTGCTGAACTTTACTCTTCTCGGACCTTATTCAACTGGTATGTTCCATAAACCATGCATATCAAATGTGAATTTTAGAAGTATATTTCATCTTCTTTTGATTTGAAGTCCAAATTAAATTGTGGAGAAATTTCAAATGCACAGAGTGGCCCAGACCCAGGTCTTTGCTTTGATACCCAAGCATTTTATCATTGTTCCAAGCAATTACATTGTGGATTAAGAATTATAAAAATTCATTTTGCTCATCCCTGAAGTTTATTTAAGTTCTGGAAGTTAAATTGAAACACTGATATTTTATCTACACTCTTACAGATATGGTAGAATCCAACAACTCAGGTTTAAAGAAGGGCGTGGTGGTGGGTATTGTGTTGGGGGCCGTTGCTGCTTCTGTTACTCTGTCTGCAATTGTATCAATCATCATTTTGAGAATGCGTAGTGGATATCACCATGGAGTTTCGCAAAAGCGTGCTGGTGGGTTATCGTATTTGAAGAAATGTAGATATTATATTTTATGCAAAATGAGTCATTTATCTGATCCAATTAGCTGATCATTCTATGTCCATTTTGATTTTCCAAAAACTACATGCTAGTGAAGATAAAATCTAAACCTATGTATGTTTCTTGATTCAGAGAACCTCCCTTGTCCTTTAGTTGGTGTTTGGTCAAAGTAATACTTTGTGATTGTATCTAATGATTGGATGCATATCTAAACAATAAACATTGTCCTCAAGTTTGGGTTAATTTATCTTGGGATATGATCGAAACAAATAATTCCAAAGGTTTTTACGTTCGATGATAACTTATTTGGCTATATAATAATGGAAGTTTGAGGGCACATGTAATATATTGCTGCAAATCAATTCTGATTTTTATTTTGGCCAATGAAGATTTCCCTCACAAATTATTTGCAGGCTTTGCAATGTAACTTTTTTAGGACTGCTCGGAACAGATCATCAAGCAATTCATATAAACAAACTTGTTCCCCTGTAATTTATATTAAAGAAACAACTTATGTATGCAACAAGTGCAAGCATACCTTTAATTGCTTAATACCAAGAACTCATCACAATTGGTTCTTCATTCTAAGTTATACAAGTTACAATTAGTATCAGTGTAACTAATTTCTTGTAGCTTATTTAGAAATAAAAGTCCTCTTGTTATCTATGAGCTCCATTTGTATATGATGTTTGGATTGAGCAGATTCACATAATTTTATTTGCAGCATCAAAGGCCGAAATGAGAATTGAAGGTGTGAAAGGATTCACCTTCACAGAAATGTCAGCAGCTACGAATAATTTCGACAACTCCACCCAAGTAGGTCAAGGTGGTTATGGTAAGGTCTACAAAGGCATCCTAACTGATGGTACTGTTGTGGCAATAAAGCGTGCACAAGAAGGATCGTTACAGGGATCAAAAGAGTTCTACACAGAAATTGAATTGCTTTCAAGGCTGCATCACAGAAATCTTGTTTCTTTGATTGGATATTGTGATGAAGAAGATGAACAGGTATCTATTTTGAATTCCGTAACGACCTATACATGCCTGCCACTCTCATTAAACATTAATTATGGTATATCAGCTGTTTCCATCAAATTATAGGGTCCTCTACTAGCAAAATCAACCTGCCTTTTATTCCACAAAGAGGGTTCTCCAATATATGTCAAGAAAACGCTGGAGTTTTGAACTTATAATGTGTGTTTGAAAATGCAGATGTTGGTCTATGAGTTCATGTCCAATGGAACGCTCCATGATCACCTTTCTGGTAAGGATTTGGGTACTCTTTGTCCATTCATGTTATGAAACTTTTAATTTGTTTCATGAATCATTGTATTCCTCTTCAAAAGAACTGCTATAGTTCTTCTTGCACACATGTTTTGCGGGCATATTTAAAAGGAAAATATTTAAAAGGTATAATACCACATCTGACATTATGGCTAAAGATATAATATTATATCTGACATTATGGCTATCTATAAAGAACTATGTAAAAAGTCTATTTGATTTCATGGGTACTAGAGGGAAGAATCAGGACTTACAAGGAAGCATAGTAAAGGTTACAAGACTAAACTTTCAACATTCACTTTAATATGGTTTTGACAAGGAAAATGTTATACTTGGTCATTTATGCAGCAGTCAACTTTGCAGACCAAACACGTTTTTAAATTTTTTTTGAAATACATATTTATATAATGAAGCATATATTCCTATGAATTGAATGCATACATTTTTTACATTTCTGTAATAAAGAATATACTGCGATCTTATCATCACCTTTTTGACACGTAAATGATTGTTAGAGGACAAACTCCTAGATAAGATTTTTATTGTTGTTACCTTTTCATGACAATCAGGCTATTGATGGATTTCCAAACTGTTTGATCAATTCTTTTGTCAATGTTCTTCACTATTTTCTTTTTGATGAGGAGATTAAGTTTTTGGTGTTTGTTTTATGGGAAGGTAAAATAATAGAGCCATTGAGTTTTTCTATGAGGTTGCGGATCGCTTTGGGTTCAGCTAAGGGTATCCTCTACCTCCACACTGAGGCAGATCCACCCTTATTCCACCGGGACATCAAGGCCACCAACATATTGTTGGATTCTAAGTTTACAGCCAAAGTGGCTGATTTTGGACTCTCGCGCCTTGCACCAGTTCTAGAAGCTGATGGGACCGTTCCTGGTTATGTATCTACCGTTGTTAAAGGCACTCCGGTATGTGTGGCTTATATGTGTGGCCTACAATTAATTATTTCATGGTTTCTTTGCTTTTATATTTATCTAAAATCATGCAAGCAGTATGGTAGGATATTGTTATAGTCATGAACTTTACCCATTTTTTATCTTTAGAAACGTAGTATTTATATGAATTATTTTTATCTTTGGTATAATTTGTACATCTTTTTGCAAATATCAATTTCACCAATTCACTCCCAAGTGAAATGTGTAGTGATATAAAAGAGAGAAGTGGGTTGATTGATGCACCTGATTTTTTTATTAATAATTTATGAAGGGTATTACTTTATCTGAATACTAGCAAAAGAAGAAAATGGTATAAATCCTTATCAATCTCTCTACTTGAGGATAAAAAATTGGTGTTCTCATATCATAGATATTCCCAATATCTTTGTTGTCAAATGGTATTAGATTACCATTTCAGCTTTATAGCGTGATTATCGTCACTATACCACTACCAAAGGAGGCCTTGTAGATTATCTGCATTAATTCAATTGTTTAGCCATCTTGTGTGAGCCCATGAGAATGAATGGAGTGAATAATATTGTCATCTCAATCTGGTTTAGCTTGGATACTTAAACATTCAACTGCTTTATATCGGTGCTATATGTTTTGGTTCTCAAATATGCAATCTTATTGGAGCAGGGATACCTTGATCCAGAGTACTTCCTAACCCACAAGTTGACGGACAAAAGTGACGTATACAGCCTGGGTATCGTGTTTCTTGAGCTCTTGACTGGGATGCGGCCCATTTCGCATGGCAAAAACATCGTTCGGGAGGTGAATACCTATCTTACTGCATCATAATCAGATCATTTTTCTGTCTGAAACTGTCTAGCTTAGCGATGGACATGCTTTACATCATGTGTTTAAAAGCCTTGTCACCAGTTTGAAATTCAGGGATAATTTGGTGTAAGGACAAAAACTCGCAAGTCGATATAATTAGGTTAAGGTTGGGAAAAATTCAGAAAAACAAAAAATTACAAAAGAGAATAAATATCTATGGCATGCAAAATTACCAATATTTTATAAAATCCATTATCTCACAATGATGTTGACATCCAAGTGAGTTCTGAGTTCAAGTTATAATATTTGAATTTTGAGAAAATCATAAAAATTCGACATACTAAAATCTAGTAGAGCAAAGCCAAGTTGAGCATTTTCCTCTTTTTTTATTTTTGTTGAAGTCCCATTATGATTGTAAAGAGATATGACACCTTTTTTGAGTTAGCCCTTCAACTTTTCTTGGATGTTGATTCCCCAAACCTCGTTCAAGAAAGTTTCTTTAACAAACTGAAGATATATGTTCTTCCATTTTTCCTCATAAATGGTACTCAAAGTTGATCACCTCCTTGAAATAGGGAATAATATACCATTGAAAATGCTACATTAGTTTACTTTTCTGCCACCCAGATTCAGATAATTGTCGATCGCTGAACTGCATTGTCTAGGTATCCAATTCCTAGTTTTTACTCTGCTGCTGTTGAATGCCTTGTTACTAGGAAATTTTTGAGAAACGTTTAATTTTTTTATGTAAATGTGAAAATGAAATTCAACATGCAGAATAACCACTATTAAATCAAATCCATGATCTTCCACTTTAAAAAGACCCGAATTCAATGCTATAATATTTGAGTTCAGCCAAAGTCATCAATAATCAACATTAAATCCAGTAACAAAACTTAGTTCAACATTTTCCTTTCTGGTTTTAGTTCTATAAATCAAAATGTAATATGCATTTAATACATGTTTAGTTTGTTTGATTCATGAATTGTCGTTTAATGAGATCTGCTTCAAATGGAACTAAATTTTTAAACAAAAAGTGCATGATTAATACACGAACTAATTAATGATTCATAGGCATTCAGTTACAAATGTTGAAGGATGATGCATGTGTGTGAAGCAGTTAAAGTTGATGAAGTAAACATTTGAGAGATTACCACAACTTTATTACTCTCCAGGTGAACGCGGCGTATCAGTCAGGTACGGTGTTCTCGGTCATCGACGACCGCATGGGCTCCTACCCGTCCGAGTGTGTTGGGAGGTTCATGTCGCTGGCCCTCCGTTGCTGCCACGACGAGACTGATGCACGGCCTTCCATGGTGGAGGTGATGAGAGAGCTGGACTTGATAATGCAGATGACCCTGGAGGCTGATCCAGCCGAAACACATCCCAGGAAGTCCGACGCCACAAAACCATCGTCCATGAAGGCCACTGGACACCCTTACTTATCGATGGATGTTTCCGGGAGCAACCTTGACAGCTGCATCCTCCCTACTATTGCGCCCAGGTGAATTCAGTTAGAGAGTCTGCTTGCATGTATTATACTATTATATCAGTCTTTCTTTTTGTTAGGTTGAAATCCTTTGAACATTGTGTTTGTAATTTTGTTTATGGATTGTATTATATTGTATTGGTAGCAGTTGACAGTGGTTTGTGTAGAAAAAAGAGTTTGGGTGGCTTGTGCATTTTGATTGTCAAATCCATGCATTTCAAACATATTTTTTAAGTGTAACTATGATAACCAAGAGATGTAAAAAAGGAAGTGATGTAATGATAGAATTCAATCACAAAAGTGATGGCATTCATGTGACATGATAGGATGGCATGGTCTTTTGTGATTAATCAGGATTGATCTGGATCATTCATAAAACCAAACTAAACAACCTAACCAAATTTGCAATTTGATTGGCTTGGTTTATGTTGTTGCTAATCCAAATTGTTCCAACCCAAATTGAATCAAATTTGAATTAAACTGTGTTTATTCAACCTGAATCTAGTCAAATCAATTTGAAAAGATGGATTAGGATTTTTATTCCATTGGAATCTACATTTGAACAACATATATAATATAATAAATTTAATTTAATTGTGGTAGCATTTGGTAGCGAGATTGTAAAATTGATTTTTTTTAAACGCTGAGTTTAAAACTGATTATGTGGGAAACTGTCTCTTCTCAGTTTTTCTAATAATAGCTTTTTAACATTATTTGCTTGAAATATGTTTGCTGTAAACTGCGATTGTAAAACTGTTTGGTTACACGATTACAGAATCAATTTTCTGTGAACATTGTTGAATCATAAAATCAAACGTTGTCTATGAATCAAATGTAAATATGCAAATTCTAAACAATTCTAATTCACAATAAAATTTAATAAAAAATGGTAATACGCAGAACACAAAAAATTAATTAGTATTCAATGAAAAAACAAAAAATAATCTCGAGTCCTCAAGTCTTTAAAGAAGAGATTTTCATGATCTTCGAAACTCACGATTATGATCGGACGGTTGAGATGTATTTTATGAATCCAAGACCAATCAACCTTTTTAGTAACTTCCATCCTCAGCCGTCCAGATCCCGTGTGACGCATGCGCATACGTTCAGCTACGGTGGAGTCCAAATAATAAAAAAACCAACAGCGATCCAACGGTCAATCAGACCGCAACATATCCTAAATCCAATCTTTGACCGTTCACTAGATGGTCCCCACATCGAGATTTATCGCTTTTAACACTGTGAAACGCGTATCCGGCGATGCTATATATACCTCACATCGGCTCCAATTTTAGGTTTTCCATTCGATCTCCCAGAAAACCCTAGCCGACGAGTACCAGATCCGGTCGACGCGATGGGGAGGAGTAAGTGCTTTGATTCTCCAAAATCTCTTGATTTCAGTTTCCGATCTCCGAAGAGTATTTCACGATTGTCTTTGGGTTGCCTTTTTCATGGATCTCGATTTTGCGTGGTTTCATTCCGTTAGGGTTCTGGCGCTTTTGATCTGCTTCGGTGGCTTTGAAATGATTTGGCTTGGTGTTCGTTTTGATTCCTAATTCTGGTGTCCTCGCTTTGCATTTGGCTTCTCTGTATATTGTTCGGTTACATGGATTTTTTAGGGTTTTTTTAATGGTTGTGATATTGGCTTGAAATTTCACGTTTGATCTTTATAGTTTTTTGTGGCCTTCAATTTCAGTTAGAAACGCATGTGATTGTTCCTGTCTCTTTTGGTTTTGGAATAGTTGTAGTTCAGTATTTTCATGTGAGGGTCCGATATAATGTGATTAAAGGACTGAAGTGTTTTGATTTTTGTTACTTTTAAGAAAACAATTGTTAGAAATAGCATGGTATCATTCATTATTGAGACTGGAAATGAAGGGAATTAAATTTTGTTTTCTCCAGTAAGGTGTTCATTTTGATCCCTAATGTTTTGTTTCTATAAGAAGTTAAATGCATCTTCAGGTTTGAATATGTTAACCTTTTTTGGTGACATTATAATGTGTCTATCTGGTTTTTTTCCTTTTTCTGTATATGGTAGCAGGCATTGCTTGATCGTTATACTTGATTTAACTTTGCTGTCGTGTTGTTATAAGATTTTTTTTTTTTTTTTTGTAACTTGGATGTTCATTTGAATTGGTGCATATTCTAATAAATATCTCCCAAGATTGACATGAATTGGTTTTTTATGATCTATTATTAGATGGAATTTTTTATTGCAGATGATGCGTTTCTAGATCGTGTTCCATTTTAATTAATTTTCATCTTTACTTGCTGTATAGTTGCTATCAGATACTAAATTCAGTATTGTTTGGTCTGATGGAGTTATTGAAAGAAATTTTTTAGGAGACCCAGTTAGACCTTGATGTTGTATATGTTGGGATGCTAGAGAATAACATGTCAGGTTGTTTTTTTTAAAAAAAAAATTAGTAAGAGCTTATATGCATAGTTATGATGATGGTTGTCTGGCGTATTAGTGTTTGACTGGATAATTAGGAGTACAATGTTTCTGCTGTGTTATTACACGGTAAGCTTATTATATCATTTCCTATGTATAATTTGTACGATTATGTTCTACTGCTCTCTTTGATGTTTGAACACCGTATATAGTGGTTTGGGTGCATACAAATTTACTGTTTATTATTCTTGTAAGTAGCTCTGGATGGGGTGAAAAAGTACATGAAAGATGGTAAAAGTAATCTGGAAATGACATCTCAGGGAGTTTATGGTGTAGTAGGATCTATAATGATTTGGATTAGGACAATGTGCATTTCAATGTTCATATTATAATATTGCATTTATCACCTGGATCCATGTCTGTATCCCTTTATTAAGGGGCTAATTGTTGTTTTCAAATTAGTATTGTGATTTGTTCAATTATTTCTCTACTGACAGTAAATAGTTTTAGTATTAGAAATTCATGATCTCATATATGTTAGACTGATGGATTTGTGTTAGATGCTTAAATTTTTTTATATATCTTTGACTTGGAGAGGCCCTTTGGGAATTTGTGTTCTATTTTATTGCCATTGAGAATTGATTGCATAACAGGATTGGTGCAGCCCAATTCAAATAATTGGTAACGGATTATTTGATGTTACCGATGCCCATTTTTTATTTTCTTTTGGTAATCTAGTATTAGTAATACATCACTTTGTCATGTTTAATGTGGGACTGGACATTAAAAAGTATTATTGCCACTCATTTTACTTATGTTTATGCAGTTAAACTAAAAGTAATAACTTTTGGTTATTGAATTCTGTGTTTTATATACAGGACCTGCAAGGTGTTACCGCCAGATCAAGAACAAGCCTTACCCAAAATCACGGTACTGCCGTGGTGTTCCTGACCCAAAAATCAGGATTTATGATGTAGGGATGAAGAGGAAGGGGGTTGACGAGTTTCCTTTCTGTGTCCACCTTGTGAGTTGGGAGAAGGAGAATGTGTCAAGCGAGGCTCTTGAAGCTGCTCGTATTGCATGCAACAAGTACATGACCAAGTTTGCTGGCAAGGATGCTTTCCACCTGAGGGTCAGGGTTCACCCTTTCCATGTCCTTCGCATCAACAAGATGCTTTCATGTGCTGGGGCTGATAGGCTCCAGACTGGAATGAGGGGGGCATTCGGGAAGCCTCAGGGGACATGTGCAAGGGTCAGCATTGGTCAGGTTCTCCTGTCTGTCCGCTGCAAGGATGGCAACAGCAACCATGCACAGGAAGCCCTCCGTCGTGCCAAGTTCAAGTTCCCTGGACGTCAGAAGATCATTGTCAGCAGGAAGTGGTAATACATTCTGACTCATTCTAGCACATAATCTGATGGTTGCTTGCTGGTTAAAATATGATCACTATGTAAAGTTTCTCTTATATTACAAGTTCTAGATTTATTTATAATCTTCTTAATTGTGCCTGTCAATTATTTAAAAAATATTCTTATTCAAAATAAATCTGTATCCCAAAAATTAAAAGATATTTAAAAGATCCGTTTTTGATGTAGGATTATATTGTTATTTATCATATTAACATATTTATATTTTAGGTTTAGTAGGATACTTTTGTTATTTTTAATATGTATTATATAATGCTTTATGAGTATGAGTATGAGTATGATTTATAATAAAGTCGGTAATTGTTGGATTTTAAATATTTCAGAGATCAGATATGTGATTCTTATCAGATTTTGGATATTTGTATATCCATAGCCATTTTGTTGTTTAGGATATTTCAGATGTTTAACCGAATCTGAATGTCTGGATCAGAAAAAAGATACTTGTTCTTGAATATGCATCGGATATCAGACATTTTTTTGGTTTGGATACGGGTTAGAAATACAGGCATATCCGCTCTATTGACAGGTCTATATTTTTAAGTACATGGGCTACCCAAAAAAAATGATATTGGATCGATAGATGAGCTGACTAGTTTTCCTTCATTAGAACTTCAGTTTGTCCAATAAGTTGAGTTTTTTTATTTCATTTCTGGTTTTACTTGTAAGCATGTTTTTTTAAGGGCTTGGGATCCCTCAAAAATGATAATCAATTGATGAGCTATAAAATCATGGTTCACCTTCAGTAGAAATTCATTCTGCTCAATAATTTGAGTTCATCTTATATTACATGTGCTTGATTTATCATTTGTAATGTTTTTAAGGATTAGGGATGCCTTTAAAAAATCAAACTAGAGATCAATTGATGAAACATAAGTCATTATCTACTTCAGTAGAACTTCAGTCTGTCCTTTCGCATCCATGGACACAAACTTTGGTCATGTCAGAGATTATTCTCTGTATCCTACATGCCAGAGTGAGACTGGATCCTTGTTTGTTGAATTCTGCTATTCCTATTGTTCATTCATGTTTTCACGTGTGTTTGCAGGGGTTTCACGAAATACGGCCGCACAGATTATCTGAGGTGGAAGGAAGAAAACAGAATTGTCCCTGATGGTGTCAATGCCAAGGTTTGTCCTCTCTTCCATTAAAACATTTTTGGTTTGTGCATATCAGTAGAATATTAAGAGCTTCTTAGTCAATTCAAGTTGGCATCGTGTTTTGATGCACTGTTCTGTTGATCATGGAACTTGTCAGGGCAAGCTGGGATATCTTTTTCTTATAAGTAAAAGTTTTGGGTCACTTTAACTTGACCAAGATTATCATGATATCAAAACTGAACTAGAGCTCAGTCACTCACTGATGTTGAAAGGCAAAGGTAGTCTTTAATTGTTTTTTTTTTTATTTTGATGCAGCTTCTTGGATGCCATGGACCATTGGTGAATCGGCAACCTGGACAAGCATTCCTTTCTGCAGCAGTCTAGCAGACTTGAATATCTATCAGTGTTTTGATCAGAGAAGGCTCATCCTTCTCTCTTCTTGGTTCAGCTGTTTTGAGAGATGTTGGTACATTTAAGCTTTATCAGTGGACTATGTGGTGTCAATGGAACAAATGACAGAGTTCTGCTTTATAACTTTGTCCATCTTTTTGTATTTCAATTCGAGTTGTACTGAACTAGATAAAACTGTCTTGCATTTTAATGTTCTTTTTAGGTGTTTATGGATTTATTATGTGGTGGCAGTTGATTGGGCCATTGGGGATACCTTCATGGTTTTGATTGTGATCATAATTGTTGGGTTTGATGTTTGATTTCATGCATATTTTTTTTCTCCTTATTTTAGGTTTTTTGCCCCGTTCTGTTGTCGGCTGATGTTAGATTGCAAGCTCAGGATGCCATGAATTTTTGTTATATTATATACAGTCTGAGATGAAAGAACCATATTGTTAGAAATGTTACAATTATTTTGTTGTAGTTGATTGGGTTATTGGGGACACAGCATTTCTGTTTTGGAAATATTTAATCTAATAGGATATGTTTTTAGAAAAAGAAAAATTCATATAACCCCCCTTCAAACTTTCTGAAATTCATATAAACCCCCTGAAAGCATCTAAGACCGGTTGAATAAAATTTACGTTTATAGATGATGAATATTTTATTAATAATATATTTAAAAAAATAAAATTGTTATTTTTAAAAGATTTTTTATATTTTTAACACATTGTAGTGATTTTTTAGTATGCTGTATTTTCAATCAAAGTTAATCAAATGAAATATTCACAAAATATTCATAATCTATTAACGAAAATTTTATTCATGGGGTTATGTGGATTTACTATGTGTTTTTATGGGGTTATATAAATTTTAAGAAAAATCAGAGGATTATATGAAATTCAGTCAGATTTTAGACGGTTGTATGTATTTTTCCTTTTAGAAAATGAAGTCCATGCATTTTTGTGGTTTTATATTAATTCGCAAATATTTGTGGGATTATCCGAATTCCGAAACAATGAGAAAAACTTTTTCAGGTTTTTTTCAATGTTAGAGCCTTCGTTTGATACTTTGTTTTGTATTTTGGGGTGGATTTTGATTTTTTCAGTGTTAGAGCCTTGTTTAGATTACCAGTAATTTTTTAAAATTTTTGGTTGGAATGTGACATCCAGCCCTTGGTCTTACATAAGGTAATGTCTCATCCCAAATGAGGCTAAAAATATAGGATAACATAAATCATCATGAGTTATATTATTACTGACCATTGTTGGGCATATAGTGTGTATATATATTCTAATCCTCCAGCATTACATGGTATATAAAAAGCATAGGAAAATCTTAATTAGTCAGATATTTTTTCAATCTTATTTCTAGTCACTCCTGTGTAGATTTATTTTAAAATATAATATATTTTATTTTAATGAGACATTTTTTTATAAAATATGAAGTATATATTTTATTGAATTGTATAAAATTATTTATAAAAAAATATAAAATAATTCTATAGATGTGTGTGTTTGTGTATATATATATATATATATATATTGTACATGAGAATGAAAATTGAAAATTGGGCTGTTTCACAACGCTTATGTACATGAGAATGTAACTGCACTCGTCAGCCAAAGCTTTTGCTTTTCAAATGTTAAATTACAGGGATAAATGCATATAACCCCCTTATGTAGTTTTATGAAAATCCAGATAACCCCATCTTCTTCTAAAATCCACATAGCCCCTTCAAAATATATAAATAAAACTCAAATACACCCTTCTATCAGTTAAGTTAACCTAGGATAAACTGAATTTAATCCAATGTGTAAAGTTATATTTATACCCTCCTCCAATCAATCACCAACATGAGAAATCATAAACCTAACATCTCTTTCATCCCCTTCATTCAACGCCTTTGTTCACCTCATCACCAATGACATTGCGTGATATGCAAAAGTAAAAACGTAATGGACAGGAGGTTATTTATGTTTTTACTAGTTTACAGGGATTGAATTTTATTACTACATTTTACCTGGGTTAGGATAACGAAATATTTTGTGAGCATTTCTATTCTGTCATTGGTTATTTAACTAATCAATGGGCTGATTTAGTTTTTAATTATGTTTCTGGGGGGTATATTTGGATTTTAGCAAAAAGCAGGGCTATCTCGATTTAAAGGCAGGGTCATCTGGATTTAAATTTTCACGTGTTTGTGGGGGGCTATACGCATTTATCCCTATGTTCTATGTCGGCGACTTCATATGAAATCCCAATCCACCGGAGACAAATCCAGAATCCACGAAGAACAAAAAGAAGCAAAAAAAAAAAATGAAGATCTTTCACATCCCATGTTTGGAGGACAACTATGCCTACCTGTAAAAGAAAAAAAGAGAGAGAATTTATTTTATTTTCATTTAATAAATTCGTTGGATGAATGAATGATTGATTCGATATTGGGTTTCTTCTCCTCCTCTCCCTTCTCTACAGGATCGTCGATGAGAAGACCAGAGAAGCCGCGGCCGTCGATCCGGTGGAGCCCGAGAAGGTCCTCAAGACGGCCGAGGATGTCGGGGCCAAGCTGAAGCTCGTCCTCACCACTCATCATCACTGGTCTCACCCAAATTTGTTTTCTTTCCTTCTCTTCATGTGATGGGTGGTTTTGATTTGTACACTCAGCTTTTCTTTGATGATTGAAATGATGATAATAGATCTGTTTCTGGTTTGGGTTTACTTCAAAACCTTGATGAATCTCATGATTGTTGAAATTCGAGTAGTTTCAAGGTCTCAAAATGTCCCCTTTTTTTAGGTGGGTCTGGGCCCATCTGTAATGCTAATCAAAAGTGGGGTTTTTTTTTTCTTTTTAATTGTCAATCTGATTTTAAGATTTTTTTTAGTAGGACAGTAAAGTTGGTGCTTGAGAATTCAAATCATTCAATAGAATCAAAATGATGAGGTTTATATTACTTGTTAGTTTATAGAAGCCAGTGATTAATTTGTTGTAGGGATCATGCGGGGGGGAATGAGAAGATGAAGCAGTTAGTGCCAGGAATCAAAGTCTATGGCGGGTCGATAGACAATGTGAAGGGTTGCACCGATAAGTTGGAGAATGGGGACAAGCTCTCGCTGGGGTCAGATGTCAGTATACTCTCCCTCCACACGCCTTGGTATGCCTTCGTCTTGTGTAATGCCATTTATTTTTTGGTTGACGTATCTTGCCAATGTCTTGTTTGGAAACGATAAAATTATATGCTTGCTACAAAAAAAAAAATTTTGTTCATGTGTGCTTAGAAACTTAATTGCTTGCATGTGTCTGTGTTTGTATATCATGGGATGAAAATTTTGAACCATTCATAACCTAAGGAGACTAAATGTTGCAGTTTAAATTGTAATTTGAAACCTCTTACATGTAAATAATCTAGAAGCAATTTGACAGTTTGGTCTTTTAGATCAAGTTTGGCAAGGGGATAGGGTTTTGAGGATAAGTTATCCCAATTCTAGGGGATAAGAAGTCTATCGATTTTGTCCTTTTCACAATTTTCAAGATCAGGGTAAAGAAAAGGGAACAAATCACATGTTATGCTACCCTTTATGTGAAATTTTTTTTTTCCACATTCTTAAGCAAACAGGACAATTGCCCATACTTCATCTCAATTTTTATTACAACAAACAAGATAAATTGTTCTTTAATCACTTATCTCCATGACAAAACTAGACCTTTATTTAATACATATAACATATGCATTAATAAATCTTCTTTTTTTGGGGGACCATGTGCATTCCTGTGTTCTATGATCGGTCTTGATTTGATTTCAAGCATTCTACATCCATAAGAATCAGAGTTATTGGAATGGATCTTTTATTGTTTTTCCCTTGATGTAATTGTTTGCTATATTTATCTTGTCAGTCACACCCAAGGCCATATAAGTTACTGCGTGACAAGCAAAGAGGAAGATGCCTCAGCCGTGTTTACGGGAGATACCCTGGTAAGCAGGGAGACGTGTCTAGGGTTATGGTTTCCATTGTATTACTATGTTCTTTTGCTCACAGGAAGATTTTAAAACCACCATTGACTGTCAATTAATCATTGCATTTCTTTACCACCTCATCCTTCTATTCACAGTTTGTCGCGGGCTGTGGAAAGTTCTTTGAAGGCACTGCTGATCAGATGTACCAATCCCTATGTGTGACATTGGGGTCATTGCCAAAGCCTACTCAAGTCTACTGTGGTCATGAGGTATAGTTTGGATATATAAAGGAACTTCATAAGAATTTTAGCATTTAAATATTTCGTAAAAAATGCCCCCCTAGCATGTTGAAGAAAGGAATTTCTAATGACTGCAGTATCTTTATTGCCATCCCATAACCAGAAATTAAGTAAACACGAATTATTTATTTCCTAAAATTAATATGCATTTCAATGTAGTCACTATTTCAATAGAACTAAAAACTATTGTAGAACCAGTTTGATACATATATTTTCTCTCTTTACTTCTTTTTTCCTGCTCACATCTATGAATAACAATAATATCATGCTATTTCTTTTGATCAGTATACAGAAAAGAATCTGCGATTTGCACTAACAGTCGAACCAGAAAATGAAAAGATTGCGCAGAAGTTAGCGTGGGCTCAGCATCAGCGTCAAACAAACCTACCCACTATTCCTTCAACGATTGAATCGGAACTGGAAACTAATCCTTTCATGCGCGTTGATCTACCAGAACTTCAGGTGATACACCTCTCCATGTTTCTCCAGTTAAGATGGTAATTTTTGGAAAATCTATTGCTGCTCTATTGTAATCTTATTGGCTTATATATTTTTTAATGCAAGCTTGCGGTCATGCAAATGTTTTATATTAAATGTATATTATAGCAGCTATTGTACTTGAATACTATATAACATAACTTCAAAAAAAGAATAATTTATAATTTTTCTTGCATATCTTTTACCAACTTCAACCAAAGTAGGGTTATTCCTCCATATATTGCACTCTTTTGAGTCATCAAATCCTACGGTTCAATCTCAAAAATTACTCTTGGGTTGCCATTGATGATCACCACCTACAAATTGTAATTCTGGGCAATTCTTCATCTATTGGGAGCCATATTCTAATCCCAAGAATGACTGAATTTTATCTTATTTTCTACCTGATGCAGGCAAAATTTGGACACAATTCTCCTGTTGAAACCATTGCAGAAATCAGGAAACTGAAGGATAACTGGAGAGGCTGATGAAGTTGTGGAATTGGTTATCATACTTGTAATGCTGGTGTCGTGGAATAGCAATGTATAATAACTCTAGTGGCACTCAGAGGAGTTTTGTAAACGTTTTCATTAAATTCCCTTAATAAGGTTGTCATCCCATGCCTACAAAACCAGGTTTTAAGTAAACTAGATCCTGGAATGAATTTATTATATAAAAAAAGTTGTTTTATCTGATTGGGAGCTATTTTTCTTTTCTGAATGTCTGGTTGGCTTGGAAATGCTGGAAATGAACATCTTTTCCACAACTCTCCATGTTTATGTGCTTAATTTATGAGGGTGGTATTGGCTTCCAACCCTGCTTCTCCATTAGAAACACTTTTAGGGAACTGAAAAAGACATTGTTCCATAGAGTTTTGACAGGAGCCGGAATTGTATCTTGGAATAAAAGCTTACTTCACTTTTAGGGAACTGAAAAAGACATTGTTCCATAGAGTTTTGACAGGAGCCGGAATTGTATCTTGGAATAAAAGCTTACTTCACTTTTTAAATAGGAAAATAATACATTCAGCCCCAAGTGCTGCCCCAACCGCAATCCACAACGTTTTTCATTTTTTTTTTAAATCATACACTCTTTCTTTAAAATACATGATGTTATATAAAATATATATTGAGATATAACAATATATTTTTTTGCGTTTTAAAAAATATGAAAAAAAAATTATATTATACACTATACACTATGATAAAACGCCATACACTATGATAGCGCAATATTGTAGGCTGCAGACGGGGTTGCAAAACGAATCGAGTGAATCAGCGCTCGTTTAAAAATGGTCATGCCCACATCTAGTGCACATGCATGCCTAAGTACGCACATGACCGCACCATAGCTCAAATACCAAGTTTTCTTTAAGAACAACTAGACACAATCCATCACTTCCTGGACTCTGAATTTCAGTCTTCTTCGTCGGATTTTACTAATATGCAGTCTATGATGCAGATGTACTAGTTGACAGACTTTCCAGACAACCTTATATCAAGGCCTTGAAAATCAATGATTTGTTTATAGGAACAGAGAATTTATATTTGTAATTATGACTTACCTTCACATGGAATCTGTATTACAGTTGCTAACTAGGTTGCTGCCATCATTGAGACCAAGAATTATTCAGTCTATCTGATTAAATGAACAACAATGCATCTATAACAAGTCCTTAATTATCAAAATCACACTCAACAAGTCAGAACTAAATTATAATGAATCTTCTAAGTTTTAAACAGACACTATTTGACCAAAACCTAAAACTATATCAAACCAAAAAACTGTAAAAAAAAAAAATGTATCCAGTCATGCCACATCTCTCTCAACAAATAAGACTGGCCAGCGCCAGCTGCCCCACTGTTTCAGAAGCTTGAAAAGAATTTTTGAGTAGCTCAAGACCTGTGCAGCCCTCATATTCAGTAGTATGGGACCTGAAGAACCACTTGACTAGAACACAGAGAAAATTTTATCGGCCTGTCTTCGCACGCTTCATTCCACTTGTATTGAAAGGCGATACACTCCCACTTGGGCATGGACTTTCCTCTCTGAGATTTGAATTCAACATTGCCAGTTCCCTCAGTTGTTGCCTCTTATAAAAGTCTTGCGATTCATCCTGCAAACATGATGAGAAATGTCGCGCAGGACTATTAAGTTTTGATGGTTTCAATACCAAGGGACTATACATACAATGCGAGGAAACTAGTGTCAGGGTAGCATTTGTAAATAAGTTTGGCAGTTTTTGAAGATTCTCCTTTTGCATGAATTATATTTGATCTAAACTCGTTTTCAAACGCCCCCATGGTTTTAGCTATTCAAAAAGCGAATAACATCTGTTAGTCATAAAAAAGCATCTTCTTAGGAATCTAACAAAAGAAACTTTCCTGGAAAACTATTTTCAAAAACTGCTTCAAGTAAAAAGCTATTTTTCAAACTTGCTAACGCCACCTTAAAGCTGCTCTTGAAATTAGATGACTGGGAAATGTATTTTTATTAGATTTTCAAAAAGCGTTTTTTTCGTCGTTCATAATTAAAAGTAGTTTTTTCGCTTTTTGAAAAGTAGTGACCATTTAAGAGATTGGAAACACGTTTAGGTTAAGTTAATTCTTGTAAAAGCATAATCAACCAAAAAGCGTTTCTAAACGCTACCTAAAGCTGATAACAATGGACAAGGAAAGAATGCATACCACAGGCTTTAGTAGCTCTTCTATGATCTCTTGTGCCTGTCTCAATCTTGCATCGACAATACTGACAGGCAGCTCTGCTTCCACGAGGATGTGCAGTGGATCATTTAAATGTTCATAGCCAGGTCTTCCTCTTAGTTTTTCCTCCTACAAGGAGGGATAAATTAAAATTGAAGAACAGATGTAATACTGGAAACATTAGCAATATATTGAAATTCTGAGACGAACACAGTCCATGAGCTCATTATGTGCTTCCTATAAGCTAGGTCTACAACAATTATAAAGTGATCAATAAAGTTTTCTACTAAGTTTGTGCATGCAAGAAACTCAGAGAAAATGAGGGAAAAGAAATGAGAGAAAAACATTCGTTTTCCTGTCTCTTTTGTCTTGAGAAGAGGAATAATTTTTTTTACCATAAAAGTGAATGTAAGAAATAGTAACGAAATCATTTTCTATCACTTTTCATTACAAGCAAAAAAAAAGGTCAAATAAAAAAAATGATTCCTTTCAATGACCTTCCCTTTAGACCTATAGTCCTTCATTTCCTTCATTTTCCATCAAAGTTCATGCACTGGCACACCCAACCATTAGAATAGATGCTCCTATTTGTATTTAAAGCCTTTGACAGAAGCCATGACTGATTTGAATATGTTGAAAAGAGCTTCACTGGCTTGGGAATATCACTAGAATTTTCCAATTTAGTGATGTTTATATTAATCCACAAAATTTAAACACTGACAATAATGGTTTGAACTTCCAATTTTCAAAATAAAACTACAAACAGATACAACAATTAGATATTTATATCTGCTACAAGAGAAGTACCTCATCTACCAAATTATTCCTTACATTCACAACATAAGTTCAAATATGTCACAAGGATTTTTTTTTGTTATGTTACCTTGTCAGGATCTTTTATCGAACCCTTTCCACGAATATACACTCGGCAGCCTGTGGAAGCTTCCACCCGTTTGAGTGAGTTACCTCTTGGGCCAAGAAGTCGCCCAACAAAATTGAACTGCAGCAGAAGAGAGTCAAACTCGTACCATAACAAAGGAACAACATGTATATGCATTGTTTAAAGCATACATTAGGATAGGTATCTACTGGTATTTCCAAACGCAAAATCTTCTTGACAATGTATGAACTTGGGCTCGCCGGAGCGCCTTGCCAATCCATATTCATTCCTTGAGACAGACCCAACCTCTGTAACAAAATGAAGTCATCAACTTTGATAATGAAAGATTTATAGAATTGATGAGGATATAATGTACATAACTACATATCAGATAATACTAATAAGTTCCAGAAGTTGCTTCCGAGAGTTATGCATTTGTAATCCTGAAATTCATTGACCAGAAGAAACCTTCGATTTCCATGTTTCTGCTGTGATAGTTGAATCTAATATGACGAGGTGGTTATGCTAAAACAAGACTTTGTCTGCCACTGTCATGAGCCCAACACCATTGATTATAGGATAGATTTCTCATCACCAAATCATTCCAAATTCATCATGCAATCTATAACTCATATATGGTACCATGTAGAGATATCTCATCAGCTTTAGCTATATTGATGAAGAGCTATCTTTTACTCTTCACTTTTATAATCAAGTGATTGATCATACATGACAATGTTTGTTTGTTTTTTTTTTTTTCCTGGTGTATCATAGATTTTACATCTAGAACAAGTATGGCATGCAAAGTATAATCAATTGAAGATAATGTTTGTGACATGACAAAATCTAGCATAGAAACATTAGCCACTAGGTTTTATTTCCACGTACCAACAATAGATCAGCATCACTCAAGCTACTACCCACATGACAACCACCAACAATTCAAGCTTTCAATGTACATACTTGCCAAAAAAAAATTGTATGGATTGATATTGATTATAACTCGAAGCATGAAGAAGATTTCTTTAACCTATGATGAATGCACAATATCCTTTGACACTCAGTGAGAAGGTCGAAAGAAAAAACACGTACGACCCTCTAAAATGCTTAACTCTACTTCCTTCCTATCTGGAACTTTAATTCCCTTAGTGAATCATTTTGGACACAAAAATCTCAGAGAAAACAACATCTCCACCGTCACTGATTTCATATGCAGAATGGATGTCATAAAAGGTCAAGTAGTCTTGCAGTTTTACAGTTGCTCACAATGCAAATAAGCACCTGTATGCAATATATTTGATACCAAAATTTGTAGTTATAAATATTAAATAGCATTAAAGATGCTTTCTCATCACAAGGCTTGTGTCTTTTTTCTTTCATTGTGACCTTTTGTCTTCTCAAAAAGCATGTATTTATATGTTACTCAACAACACGGATTATGTCTCTTCGATTTCCTTATGACCAACTTCCCAAAGCATGTATTGTTCGAGTCATATTATTTCCTTTGATATGGGCTACTTATTTCAAAGGGATTGAGACTCTATACAGAGGGGTCTATCTCATGGAAAAGAACACACACCCATATTGATTAGTTCATTCCATCTATTCATGACTTGAGTACTACGAAATTGGGCATCTCTGGATTTCTAAGTGCACTGTAACCAAAGACTGATTGTTGAATACTGGAGGCCCAGCACGACAATCCCTCAATCACACCGGATAGAGATTCACCCACGGGGTGAAATCAGTCTTAAGCATCACGCCTCAGCCACCTAGTTTATTTGCATCAACCAAAAGTCTTCTCCATCACACTTGCTTATATTTTTATTCATATATTAGTTGGATTAATAACAAACCACATGAACATAAAACCATATGTCTAAACTAATTACTCTAGATTAATTTGGAATGAGGAAGAAAACATAACACCACAAAGAAAAGGACTTGTGGATGTTGAAGTATTAAAGCATGCCAAGTTTACCTCTTGTTGGATGCTATTCCATCCAACCAAACCATTTCCGGCAACACTTGGGATAAGGTTGGCAGAAGCCAACGGGCTTGGACTTCCGAGTTGCAGCCTCTCGTACTCGTTAAAACCTTGGTTGGACCCCATGCTTGATACACGCAAAATCTCTGTTTAACATGATAGAGAAATTAAAATAATAAGTAACCTTCCTGTTATGAGTTATGACACATGAGAAAGAAAAGCACATTCACGCTAGACTTGGCAACTGGCACAAACCAAAAACGAATGATGTGTTTGAAACAAGTTTGAAAAAAAACAGCTTTTCACTTCAAGCAGCTTTTGAAAATAACATTTCAGGAAGCATACTTTTGTTGGATTCCTAAAAAGATATTTTTTATAATTAAAATTTGTTTTTTGCGTTCTATAAAAGAAAGGATCGTTGGGGGAGTTCGAAAACAAGTTCAAATGAAGTATGATTTTTGCAAAAGTAGAGTCAGCTACCCAAACTTGGTTATAAATAACACGACAAAACAAAAGCATTCCAACATAATCCTCTGTCGAATACAAAGACAAGAAGCATAAGAGCACAAATTATAATCAATGCTTTGCTGAGAATGATTTCTAATTCCCAATGAATTGTGACAAACTGTGACAATTTCCAGCTTCACATAGGTAGATCCATGGCAGCCAAACTGCACTCTTTTGACTAGAATTGACAATAGAAATGCTAAATGTCCCAAACTAGTTCATCGACACATGTTCTTGTATCCATTGTACAGCCGTTAATAGCACCAATTGAATTGCCCACTTCATTTTGATGCAGGAGAACACAATAATATCTATGTCAGAGCATCAAACATAAAAAAATTCCTACATGAATTAATACTGTATAAGCTACATGGCTTTAAAATTTTCTTTTTTCCCCCACTAGATATCCATTCACATGTTGTAGCCTCACAAAAATATCAGCCTTTTTATCTTGAACCATCACGATGGATTAAAGGTATAACGTAAGAGGATAAATGCATGGAAGTACCTTACAAATGATTTGATGAGAGACAGAACAATAACAGTTGTTAAAGCGAACAAAATTTATCCAATTATGACTTCAACATCAAATACGGCCACAGAAACAGATAGTAGAGAACTCTCTCAGTGATATCAACAATTCATCGCATACCAAAGCTTCAAAACGCGTAATAAAAAATACTCATCAACAAAGTGAAAAGGAAGACCAGATAAGAAGAATCAATACAAGGCATAGGAATCACAATCACGCATACTCAAATCAGTAGATCATTTAACAGATACCATGTGTTCTACTCATCGAATACAACAAGCAAAACCCGAAAAACCGAAAATCAACATGCGAGAAACAAAACCCAGATCCACAACACAAAATACATAGGAGATATCAAAGAGACCCATCAAAGAAAACACCCACCTTGATGTAATAATCGGCTACATATGGGAAGGACTTGTGTGAAGGGTCCAAGCTTCTGATGCTCCGCCAACAGTTCTGTCAAGTACTGACTGAAAACCAATAACAAGATTAGCCCCAAAAAAATGAAAACCCAATATAAGAAGAATCACAAACAACACAAAGAATCCATCTTTTAATAGAACCATGTATCAAATACCTCTCTCTGTCAGGGGTGCTTCTTATCTGTGGAGACTGGGCTCTTGCAGGGGAGAAGCCATGACTATACAATCCAGACATGGTTGTATAAATATATATATAGAAGTTTTTGTTGCAGAGGAAGATGAAAAGATGAAAGAGGAGGAGAGTTGAAAGAGAAAAGGAGGTGTCGGTTTTTATTTGCCTTTCTATGGAGACTGAAAAACCAAACACCAACAACAAAGGTGTGTACAGGAATGAGTGGCTCTTTTGGACACTTTGAGAGAGAGAGAGATGAAAATTAAAAAAAAATTAACAGAGAGAGATGGGTAGTTTAAAATGGGTTTAAGCAGGGGTGGTTGTGATTGGATTCACAGTTTTACGTGATGTGAAAAAAACAAATTTTTACAGCAAGAGAGACTGATGGCATCCAATGTAAATTATTGGATATGGGAATCTAATGTGGTCACTGATTGATTCATGGTTGAATCTGAGGTGAATTAGTAAAAAAAAAAAAATCTTTGTTATTGGCATTGACTGTTCTATGGATTTTTTTTTCTTTTTTTTTCATGGAGATTTGGTTATTATGGAGACAGAGCCAAGAACAGCCAATGCAAGATTTTGTTGTGTGTGTCTTTGTTGGGAAGGCTTTCAATGGTGTCACATGAAAGGGTTGGCAGGTGTAGCAGCAACACCCAACCCCTCAAATAATGCCCCCCCCATGTAGCAATAATAGGATAGATGAATTGGTCACACTTCACTTGTGTATAGAGTCTATAGATTGTGTATAGAATCTCTTGTACTCATTGGTCGAACAAACTTATGTTCTTCAAACAACTACGTTGAGGATTTGGATATTTATTTAGTTTTGATAGTTCATCATATTCTTTAAAAAAAAATTCATATTAGTAGTATGTACATGTGAGAATCTCATTAGCACGTGTATAGATGGACGATACGTGTCCTTTAAAAATTTAAAATATATCATTAATATTATTTATATAAATCTTATTAATGTATTTTGATGAACACTTGTCGTCCATCCAGACACATACTAATATAAATCCCATCAATACATATTGATATGAAAATTTCGTATTATTCGATAGTTCAACAACTAACAGTAGTTGTTCGATGTATTTCTCCTTCACAATCAACATTTTACAGTGTTTAGGAAACAATGCAATTATTTTCATACTTTTATCATAATTATCTCGCGTTATTCAAATATGTGCACTTAAATGTATACAATGGAACCTTTTATAGAATAAATTTCAAGTATATAAACTTTGTGACTATTGTGTAGATCTATAACAGAAAGCAATAAAAAAATCTGACTAACGTTAAGATTCTCATACGCAATCTTTCTAAAGAGAAAAAAAAAATAGAATATTATTGATGAAAAATATGATTCTACCAGTAAGCTACGAATATATATATTCATATAATCTCAATTAGGCTCAATTAGAAAAATAATTATATCAACTATAGAAATTACTAAAATGGCAAAAATTAAATCAGCATTAATGCCAATAATTATGAGGTCCTAGAAGGCAAATCAAATTGATGACAATAATTTCTGATTTATGGGAAAGAAGATGATAAATTTGTTTATTTCAGACCTTAAATGAAGTCTCTCTGGGAAATACTATAAGACAGCCAAATTTCTTAGATTTTAGTGATTGTCATCAATCAATATTTTCATAATTTATATTTTGGATTTTGTTGGTCCACTTGCTCCACGAATGCGTCGACCATTCATTCTGCATATACTAGTATTACTTTGATATTTTCGTATTAACAAAAATTAAGATTATTGAGAGGATTCATGAACAAGTAATTAGTGATGGAATCACATAAGGTAGATGGCACTCCCATGAACAAATGAAAGGGCATGTTATATGTGAGGATGTAAAATATGATGATATAACACAAACAAATACAAAGAAAGGAACTTGCCAAAAAAAATTAAACTTTTGTATGAATGTAAGACAAATTTTTTTTTGCATAAATGAGCTCATATGTCAATCTTCTGTACTTAGCTTTGTTAAAAAAAATAAAATAAGGAACTTTTCACTGGTACTTAAGCTAATGCTTGTAGATGCTAGTTGTCTGAAAAAGTTTGTTTTTATGAATATTTTTAAACCACCAATGCTGCGGAATAATCAAAATAAAAATTATTAGTGAAGCCTTATTTTCAATAATCCATACTATTATATCTATAGGAACCTTTGCAAACACTCGTGAAAATCAAAACAGATGCAATGGTTGAATTTTACATATCATTATATTGGATTGATTCATGGATAGTATATCCGGGAGCAAAATAGTTATACAGGGATAGAAGAGGATTTTTTTTTTTTTTTGTATGTCATTTGTATATGTTTAATTAGAATATAATTATAATTTTAGGTGAATAAATAGGAATAAAAATATATGTTTCTCATGATATAGTTTCAGAGTTTATTCTAATTTATCATGGAATTATTATTACAACATATTATTCTCTTATTCATTTAGATTAGTAGTGAAACAAACTGGGGCTAAGGTTTCATTCAACATGAAAAGTATACATTTACAGTAAAAATATCATATTATTTTTGGAGCATCAGAATCAATGTGATTTTATTAGGTATCCATTCCAGATGGCTCTGAAATTATTGAAGGATATGAATATTAAAATCTTCCCAATTAATGACCCAAACAAAAAAAAACTCAAACAACTTAAAAATGATATTAACAACAACACCAAGCTCTTTGTAGAGTTAGATGTAGCATTGGATTCCCATATTGTGTCTATTATAAAAGCAGTATGTCAGAGTCAGAGGAAACAACAACATGGGGGGTTTCAACAACAATGCAGCACTTCACCCCAAATCTCCAATTATTTTATAATTCTATCTGCCTGTGAGACAGAGTGCATGACCTTCATAGATTAACTAAAATGTTTGGCTTTGATGTTTAATATAATGAGATATGAAACACGTTTGGGATAGTCCGGCATGCATGCACTCTCACGCGCCTTAATTTTCAAATGTTTATGTATACTTTACATAATGAAACATGTACTTTCATTAAAATTAGATATTTAATTACTCCAATTAATTGTGTGAATACACTTATGGAAAATGTGAAGATTTATATGCTTTATTTAACGAGATACATGTATCGATGAAACTTATATTCAAGGAAAATGTTATGTTTAGTCATTTTTGCAATCACTTTTGTATATTACATACATGTTGAGTGTATAGTTAGCAAATGAAATATATTTTTTTCTAAAAAGTGAAATACAAACATGTACGAATTGAATGCATATATATATATATATTTTGTAGTAGAATATATATTGATATGGTGGAATATATCAATACATGTCACGTTAAGTGATTTTATATATTGCACTAGTGTTATGTCATTTGCGGAAAAAAAAACTTGTGTAACAGGACTCTTTTAGAGCATGACAAATGGGTTTTCAATTATAGTAAAAAGTTAATTAGTAAGAATTTCATTCGATATGATAAATGTGCATTTGTAAATATTTGGATTAATACAGTAAAAGTTCAAAAATAAAATGTTGTTATTTAACTAGAAATGGATTTTTTTTTTCTGACTGCAATGGTTCTTAACTATTGGTACCCCCAGACAAATCCGGAGCCAATTTCAATGCATAATTTTGTAATTGGTTTAAACTTCATCACAAGATTTTGAATAGATTTAAAGTGATTCAAGTTCATTGAATGCATTACTTTTATTCATTTTAGTAGATCGATAGCGCCGCTTATATATTCAATCATTCATGCAAAAAATTGATTTATCTATTCAAATACATACTCCATTGAAAGAGTATATATTCAATAAGAAGAAAAAAAAAATGTATGTATTAATTAATTTGAGTATATATTTTATTTTTTATATAAAAATGTATAATTTATTATATGTATATGTTTTTTTTAATTTAAAATGTGTTGGTATTGTAAAAATAACTGCATGAATGACTTGACCCTATTAGTGAAAACAGATGCTCATCACCATTTTCCATTGTCATCTAATCTTTATATGAAATGGGAAAAACGAAAAAAAGGGATCCTTTTGAAAATGATCATCGGATCACTTTCATTCACCAAAATGATGATTGTGACCAATCATTCCTTTCAATTTCTAAGCAATTTAAAACAATGTTTTCTTCAGGAGTACTTCTTTCAAGTGATTTTTTAGGGCCAATTTGATAGCTATAGTAAAAGAGCATAAACCATTTTTTCTAGAATTTCAGTTACCTAAGATTCTTTAGAAGGAAAAATTTTAACTATGATTTTTTGAAGAAATTTATATTCTAAATATAATTTTTTTAGTATTCAAATAAAATAAAATGAACACCAAAATAACATTTAGAGTTATTATACACAACTATATTTTTAATAAATTATATATTTGTCACGTTGAATGCATGATTTTTTTGTGAAAGCATATTTAATTTATATACAATTTTTTTCTACAAAAATAAATGAATTAAAATTTCAAAACTTACAAATAGGACTACAATAAAAATCTTGTTGTGTTGTTATGATTGAAAGGTAGGCAGAAGCCTTTTCATTAAAAGCTAAAGCCCAATAAAATGGAAACACAACTAGTTGAGGGGCACTCCAACTAGGCGTTCCATACAATCAAAGAGTAGTTACAACAAAAGTGGAATAGGAGAATTCTGCGAATTCCGAAACTCTAAATGAACAACTTAAACTAATTCATCAATCAGTATCAGTTTACCCCTATCAAAACTGATGTTCGCTCCCACACAAACCCGCCCCCAAGATTTGATGAAGTACACTGCTGATTCCCAAACATTTTCCGGGTACACTCTGGTATTGCGAAAGACTCTGCTATTACGAGCCAACCAAAGAGCCCATACAACCGCCGGGACTAGAGATTGAGACACCGTGGACTTCTGTCTCCTGTCAACTTAAGCTTACGTCCAGCTTCCCAAAGCCCCTGAAGAGATAGCGATTGTAGATTGAAATCCACCGCCACCTTCAGTAGATCCCATAGCTTCGTGGCAACCGAACAAGTCACGAACAGGTGCTCCGGGGTCTCCACCTCTGTCTCGCACATAGGGCAAAGAATGTCCGTTTGAAGAGACCACTTTGCTCTATATGATTTGGTGAGCACTCTTTCCTGAAACATGAGCCAAACAAAAGCTTTCACCTTCAATGGAATTTTGGGACCCCAAATTTCACGCCACTTCAACGCCGTCGACTGCAAATGGGGATGATCTCTTCTTAACCAAATGTAGCAACTTCGGACCGAGAACCCCTGACGTGGTTGTGGACTCCAAATTGCTTCATCCGGAAGATCATTAATTTGAATAGTAGAGAGCTCCAATAGCAAATCACCAAAGACTTCCTCCTCCTCCTCCGAGAGCTCTCTGGACAAGTTAATTGACCAAAAGCGGCCTGATCCTTGGCGCAAACTGAAGTGGTCGACTCGACCCAATGGTGCCACAGATAGGGTGAATATACATTGGAAGCGGGAGCGAAGAGGACCATCACCGAGCCAATGATCGTCCCAGAACAGAACAGATCTTCCATTTCCCACCTTCCATCTTATAGCCGCTGAAAATTGATCTGTTACGGTGAGGATGTCACGCCAAATCCTTGAGACCCTCGGAGCCACACGCGGAAATCGATGTGTCAACGAACCCCCAACTCGATATCGAGCCTCAACAATACGACACCACATCAAAGAGTTGTTCTGGATCCATCTCCATTTCCACTTGAACAGAAGGGCTGTATTCATGTGTTCTAAGTTTAGAATGCCAGCCCCCCCATCCTTTCTACTACTACAAATCCAGTCCCACTTGACAAGGTGGACTTTGTGCCTCTCTGTTCCTGACCCGTTCCAGAGAAAACGTCGCCTAATGCATTCCAGTCTCTCGAGAACCCCTTTCGGGATTTTAAATAGAGAGAGGTAAAATATAGGGAGGTTGGAGAGAACCGACTGAAGAAGAGTAATACGGGCACCAAAACTCAAGACTCTACACTGCCACCCTTCAAGTCTCCTTTCAAACCGTTGAATCAAGGGAGCCCAAGCCTCCGATTTGAGCTTCCCCAAGTGTAAAGGGAGCCCGAGATGCCGTGCCGGAAAGGAGTCCACAAGGCACCCCATGATACGTGCAAAGTCCGACAGGGCTCCCCCACTCAAGTTAATGCCTAACATTGCACTTTTGTGGAAGTTAATGTGCAGTCCAGATAGTAGCTCGAAACATTGGCAAACAAATTTGACCCCCCGAACGGATGTCTCCTCGGCAGCGCATAGAATCACGGTGTCGTCTGCATACTGAACATGGGAAAGAGATGGGCCCTCACGGCATATGCTCAAACCCTTTACCCATCCTGCTTCTTCTGCCATGCGCAACATTCGGCTGAGAGCGTTAGTGACCACTGTGAACAATAACGGTGACAACGGGTCTCCCTGTCTGAGCCCTTTGTTCAAATGAAAAAACCCACAAGGTTTCCCATTCACAAGAACGGACGCCTTGGCTGTCGAGATGCACTCTTTGATTAGTCTTAGTAAGGCGGGTTCAAAGCCGTGGCAGGAGAGGAGATGTAGGAGGAAGTCCCACTTGACATTGTCATAAGCCCTTGCAAAGTCCAGTTTAATCAGAATGCCCTGCCGTTTATCTTTATGAACTGCTGATAAACACTCTTGTACTGCCATGAAGCCATCTTGAAGGAGTCTACCGGGGATGAAGGCTGATTGATTATCTTCCACCATGGAACTGATCACCAACTTTAGTCTGTTCGCGAGGACTTTTGCAATCATCTTGTATGTGCTATTGATGAGACTGATTGGCCTAAAATCTCCAAGTTCTATCGCACCTTCTTTCTTTGGAATTAGAGCTATAAATGTAGCGTTTAAAGCTCCAATCCCCTGCTCACCCGACCAAAAATCAGTAAACATTTCGAGGAGGTCTTCATGGGAAACCTGCCAAAATTCCTGAAAAAAACGCAGGTTAAAGCCATCAGGCCCAGGGGCCTTATCTGCTTCAGCCCCAAAAATGGCAGACTTCACTTCCTCCAAAGAAACTTTAGCTTCCAGAGCATGCCACATATGGTCAGGAACACGACCAAGCTCCTCGTCTCTCCAAATAAGCTGCCGCCGACTGGGGTTTCGAAAAGCTTGGCTGAAGAAGTGAACAAAGGACTGTTCAATTCGCTGAGGGTCTTCCACGATAGATCCGTCCACAATAATCGAGCCAATATGGTTTGTTCGCTTCCTTTGGTTTGCCACTTTGTGAAAAAACTTGGTGTTATTGTCACCTTCTTTGAGCCACAGTTCCCTCGATCTCTGCCTCCATTCAGTTTCTTCCATATGTAGGATCGACATCCACTCCCCTTTCAAGGCAATGCGGTGCTCCCTCTCCGCCACAGAGAGAGCAGTTACTTCTTCTCTTTTGTCCAACTGCTCTACTTCCAGCTCAATTTCTTCCTTCCGAAGTCTCTGATTCCTTCTTTGTTCCCTGTTCCAGTGCTTAAGGAGCAACTTGAGACGCTTCAATTTGAAAGCCACCTTCCGCGCCCCACGTAACCCCGGAACAGAGATAGCCCAATTGGCCTCGACTAACTCGCGGTGGAGAGTGATCTGATGTGGTTCGGGGGATGCCTCTGAGATTGCACGATGGAAAACGGTCTTCCCAGGTGACATCCAAGAATACCCGATCCAACCGCGCACAGGAGGGAAACTCACGCAGGTTACTCCAAGTGAAACATTGGTTAGACAAAGGGACCTCAGATAAACCTTCATCTGTCACCCATTCTGAAAAACGAGTCATTGCCCCCGTGATCTCCCCGACTCTGTTCCGGTCTTCAGTGAAGCGAGTAACATTGAAGTCACCCATTAAGCACCATGGATGATTCCATTCAGACTTTACATTGCTGAGTTCCTGCCACAGCTCCTCCCGCCGATCATCCGCATTTGGCCCGTAAACCCCTGTCCAGATCCATCTCCATTGGGTTCTCATATCCTCCATCAATAACGAGATCGAGAAATTGAGGACTTTTATATCAATCTTTTTACCTGAGGCCCCCACAGAGGCCTTTGCTTCAAAAGCCCCGATACGGTTCCCACCGATTAAACGAAGGTCACTTGGAGAGAAAGCTTCCATCTTAGTCTCCTGTAAGCACACTAAATTAATACTTTGAGCCATGATCACTTCCCTAACAGCCAACTTTTTTCCGGGATCATTAAGACCTCGAATTTAGATTTATACAGGAAGGATTTGAACTGGAACCTTTCACCCTCATTCTTGAAAATGACTCCAATCTGCTTCGCCTTTTCACAACCCGGTGACCCGAGGAATTCCGCTTCACCTGGCTCGACCACAATCGACAAAGGGACCTCCTTAGGGGTCTGGCCAAGCCACCATCTATATGCTCTCCATGCGAGGATATTCCCTCCGCGAGAGAAGGACTAGACGTGACCGCCTCCGAAGGCACGGTCACTGCTTCCATCAACAAAGAGGCGCCGTAGTCGACCTCCCGAACCGGCTGCTTTACCTTCTTTTGCATGGGATCCTTCACGGGTTTAAACAAAGGAGAATCCGTATGCACGTGGGAAGGGCACACATCGGATCTCACTTCATGAACCCGGGCCGGATCACGATCCTTTGGGCATGATGGGTCACGACTAACCATCGACACATGAAAAGGACCCTGCCTTCCTCGACCACTTGCCGACCTGCCACCAACAGATACTGGTGGGCACGCCACCTTACATTTCAGGCTGCAACCTGCGATTTGACCCGCCGCTGTAGTGACGCCGGAAGACTACCAGAACCCTGTCCTTGTTCAGACTCGACCACCGGAGACCCCGATGAGATACCCGCAGTCGAGCCAGAGACACCTTTACGCCAACCGGGACCCATCGGGATGCAGCTTTAGGACCGAACTTCACCGTGTCGGCATAGGAGTTGGTTCTAGAGAAAGACAGCACTTCCACCTGAATTCCAAACCCCCAAGAACTGCCACTAGCACTGGTGGAGGGACCGTCTCCTTCGTGACCCAGACTGTCACCTTAGCTGGCGGAAAGGTCTCCTCGCTATCAAGAATTTCGACATAATTCATTAAGAACCCGAAAGGTTCGACGACCTTACGAAGAACCCCCTCTGTTCTCCAAACCATCGGGAAATGGCTCCTCCGTCGACCGCTAACTTTCTCTCTTTGAGAATAAGGTCACGTGCAACAGACGAAGGAAGTCGGACGAAGAATTTGCATCGGCCACATTTCCAGACAGAACCAAAAGGAATCCCCTTCCATCTTAATTGCAGGTGAGCGAGGAGAGCCGCTCCCTGCGATGACCACTCCACCTCCACTCGACAAAGAGGAGGATGGCCTGGGGGTGGAACACCAGGAGGTCTAGCCTGACCCCCCTGTCGAGGGTTCCCCCTATTCTCAAACTTGCAGCCGAAACTGCGGTGACCCATCCTCTTGCAGGACCAACATCTGGGAGGATCACGACAGTCTCTCGCAAGATGTCCCCTTCCTAAGCAGCGAAAGCATACTACATTCCGTAGGGACAGATCGCCATAAGCTCTCTTGAAATGACTAGACGACTCTGGCACTTCCTTGCTTCTCCTCGATCGACCCTGCACCTTCTGCCACCCACCCTCCTCGACCTCCTTGTTCTCCCCAACGGGCGGACCATCGTTCCCTCCAACAGACATGTCAGGTGTCGATTCCATTGAAATGCACTCCTTGCCCTTTGGTATGGACGCCATGAGAGCCACCGCCTCCTCTGCTCGTATCTTTCCTTTTGAACTTGATGCCTTTGACATCTCAACGTCTGATCCAGACCCTTTGTTGGTACCACCAGAGGCTTGACCGCCGCGATCAAACGTTTGGCTTCCACAATCTCTCCCTTACTCCTCTTCCCCTTCTCCCCGCCTGCCCTTCCTCCGAAACCTCCGTCTCGTAAACCGTGAACGCCCGGGACGCCATCGTCATCTTCTCCAGGAGCACCATCGGGAACTTCGAATGCCCCCTTGTTGTGTTGTTATACGTGCTCCTTTTCACAGTCTTATGTGCACCCTCCCATTCACAATGAAACACATAAATGCTATTTATTTTATTTACGCAAGTGAGTAAAATGGTATAAATCACAACTCATCTTCCAATTGTACTACTTAAACTTTTTATTAAACATAAAATATGATATTATTATTTATTTTTTTGTTGGGTAAATAATGATATTATTGTTACCATAATATTTGAATATCATTCAATTTTATATCACTCCTCAAAGATAATATTATCAGAAGCTCAATTTAATAAAAATAATTCAGTCTAGAGGCTCACCACTAGCTTTACATTGATCATTCTTCAATCTTTGGATCAATCCGATCAAAAGTTTTATTACACTCAATCATTTTTATAGTTTTAAATACAATCTTATATATCAAATTAGTCTTCTTAATTTAATATAGTAAAGTATACATCTAGGTTAAAAAAATTTATATTTTTATAAATTATATTATTTAATTTATTAAACTGTATATTTTACATTTTATAAAATTATATATTTTATTTGATAGAATATATAATTTTTAAATAAATAAAAATAGCACTGGAAGCCTAGAATGTTACGTAACATTTCTCCAAGTTTTAATCCGAAATATATAAAATGACAGACATACCCTCATCTGTGACCTAATTTACAATTCACTGCCCCATCAGACTCGATTTGACGATTTCCCTTCAAAGACTCGAGAGAGAGAGACAGAGACCTTTAATGGCAAATCTGAGGTGGTTAGAGGCGGCGCTTCCGCTGGGAATCATAGCGGGGATGCTCTGCGTCATGGGCAATGGCCAGTACCTGATCCACAAAGCCGTCAATGGCAGGGTCTGTTCTTCACCTTTGTATTTGGGGAATTAAAAAATGCCACCTTTTCTTGTCCTTTTTTTAGGGTTTGGGCTCTGATTGTGTGGTTTCAATCACTTACTGAATCATTTGTTCTATTTGTGCGTCTTTGGATCAGCCGAAGCACATAGGGAACGACGGATGGGACGTGGCGATGGAGAGGAGGGACAAGAAGATCATGCAGTCATACAATTCCGCGTGAAATCAGGTCTGATTCCGACAATTGGGTTTTCTTTCTTCTCTTATTTCGTTGCTTTTTGGTGTTTTAATTTGGATTTAGGGTTTTGATTGGGATTTGGTGATCGGTTGTTTTGTTGCTTCCAATTAGGTCTTATTTGATGATTGATTACTTTATTTGATGTTCTGGATTTGTTTTCCTCTATATATACGTTCCCTGGACAGATTGAGATAGGCCAAATACAAGGAATGATTTATGAACTATGTGCTTTGGGACAGATTCAGATTTGTTATTTAGCCTATACTAATTTGTTTGCTTGAAAAATTATCTTTGCTTTAGCTAAAATTTTAATGATGGGTATTGCCGTTTATTGATGCAGATGCATCAGTTGATGTATTAGTGATCGCCCCTGAAATATGAGATTTTTTTTAAGGAAAAAATGCTATTGAGGGTGGCCCGAGTGAAATTTGAGATATTAATAGTGTATATGTTCTTTCGGATACATGAGGAATCAATTATATTCGATGCATGCTCTTTAAGTCCATTGAAGCAGCTGGTCAGTATTGAATGGAATGGGGAATTAGGAATTCATGATGGGAAGGAGTAAAGCAAGATAGGTGAATTATATTGAGATTTGGTAGGAGGAATTATGAAGAGCTAGCTGTCTTTGAAACTGCTGAGGTTCTTTTATATCACATTTTAGTTACCAGCCATGTGGTTTATTCACCCAAAATCAGGAACTTGTAGCAATGTTTTTTAAGACACTGGAATGGTTTTCATGTAATGAAGTATTACTTGCCTGATCTGTGATTTTGTGGAGGTAATAACATGAAATTATGCACACAACCCTCGGTAATCACATGTATGAAATAGTGCACAGGACAGAATATAGTTAGCTCTTGATTGCTCCCTAGGCGCTGTAGCTTGTGGAGTCCGTGGTTTAGATGCTTATTGAGAATAAACTTGTGGATTAACATTTGTCAGTGTTGGTAAAAAAAAGGCTGAAATAAGCTATACTATGGTTCACAAGCATGTGCACATTCAGAGAATGCAAGTTCTGGTTTGCATTTTCCTGGCACTGGATTGCATTTGATTATATGTAATAGAATGTGATTCATTCGGATTATATATGTGGGTATTACACTCTAATGGTAGTGTTTTCTATGTTAGTGGGTTGGTACTTGGATATTTAACAGTTCACATGTCTTCTTCATTGTACCTCAACTACTCATCTGAGGAGAATCACTTTCTTCGTCTTTTTCTGGATTAAATTTAGGGTCGCCATTTTATATCAAGACTCGGGCAAATTTTGGTAGGATCAATCAAAGACCTAGGTTGATCGCCTCTCAGGAAACTTTGAATATTTGGGAGGATAGGGATTGGTTTAGAATTAGAAACTGGCTTGTCTCTGCCCCTTCTATTTCTAGATACTGCATTAATGTAAAGAGTGTAGAAAGAGGAGCATATTTGCGTGATATTCTTCACTGATGATGAAGGCAAAATGGAACACAGAGAGAAAATGATGGCATCCACTCCATGCATAAAAAATGTCAGTGACTATAATATTATTTCATTTCTATTAATTGTTAGCAAAAGATTGTCTGATCCCTTTGTATTGCTGAAACAGGAGGGGCTTAGTCTCACAGCGCAGATGATCCCAGCGACCACAAATAAAAGAAGCTAAATTTTTTTTCGACCCTGTAAGTGCCTGGAGAACAATTGGTCCTCCATTGTCTTTCTGCATTGTGTTCCTCTGTTTTGTTGTATTGGTTGTGTAGTGTGGTCTTGCAAATACTATGTAGCTGTTTCAAACTCCTTCACTGTGGTCTATAAACAGAGAATCTGTTAAACCTCATGGTCTGGAATATTTGCCTTGTATTCTCCATAATTGTTATTTATGGAGGGAGAGAATAGTATGAGAAGCGTGTTTACGTGAATGATACAAGTATAGATTTTTTTTTTTAATTTCTCTTAGTACGATAAATACATACAAAAACTTCAATGTTGGGTGTGAAAGTGAGATGTGAAGACAGCAATTAAGTTTAGTTTTTTAGTTTATGAATAATCTTCTAAACCATCTGAACTAAACGGAGATCTAAATCCTTTATGCATTACAAAATGCAGTCCCAAGAACTCTGATCACCGTACACATGAATGAAAGAATGAACAAAGAATCTCTCCCTTCCCAAAAGAATGTGTATCGAATTAGCTCTCCTACTATCAGACTCTGTACACTACGGGGTGTGAATTGCGTTTCTTCTGAATCTTAAATCCTCAGACACCGGCGGAGGTGAAAAACAGTCCATCAAGTGCAACCAAACCAGAAGAACCAAACCCATCAAAACCCAGCAAAGAAGCCACTCCACAGCATTCTTCACTCCCATCTCCGGTGCTGGTGCTGGTGCCGGTGCCTCCCCAGTCGAGTCCACCACGATCGAAAAATGCCCCTGTCGAGTCGTCAAACACGCATTCTTCGACTCCAATTCCTCAAACTCCAACAACCCATCCAGACCGAACCGGACGCACTTCGCATTCTCCCCACGCAACGAGCGCACCACGCCCTCGAAACGCACGACAATGGGCTTCCCCTCTACAACGAGACCCAGCTCGGGCAGGTTCGTCGCGGTCAGATCGCGAGCGTCGTATGCGAGGAGACCCAATACAGGAGCCAAGAATGTGTGCCCAGGGAGACTGTAATAAAAGGAAGACCAGTTACCCAGGTTTTGATACACCAATGCGAGCCTCTCCACGTATGGGGTTATAGTGAGTTCAATTGGTATCTCGAACTCGTTGAGCCTAATGAGCCCTTTCGATCCCAAGCTTTCGTTGGAGAGCCTTATCACGGATACTGTGATGCCTGTGATATTTCGTGGGAGGGATGCGTTGTGGACGACGCCGGTACGGATTGGGGGGACGATGGCGCGGTACGCGTAGTCTTGGAGGACGGCGTCCAGCGATCGGGCGGCGGTGATGGACGGTGGGGTGGTTGGGGCTGCGATGGGTTGGGACGCGATGAGGGTCAGCGTGAACGCGAGGAGGAGAGAATGGGGGATTAGGTCCATTCGGCGAGGATTCTTGAAAGGTAAAGCTAGAGAGACAGTGGGGGAGATGAAGATCTTGAACTGGGTTTCTTGGGGGGGATTGTTTTGATGGGTTCTTGAAAGTCGCGGATCTCTCTGCGTATTCAGTGCGAGAGGGAGAGCGTGAGCAGCTGAAGCCCGTACGTACAAAGGGGTTGTTACACTCATCTTTTTTACCATCTAAAATACAATTATATATATAGATCGTTAAAAAACAGTGAAACATATATCTCATTAGGTGATGTAAATACCTCGTTATATTTTTGTTGTACTTATTAAAAATGAATTTATTCAATTTGAAATAAAGTGATATATACTTTTTATCAAACCATGTACCTCCATCATTTTTATAGTCCAAACACATGTAAAACCTTTTTTGTTTTAAAATTCCAATGGGTTTTAGCATTAATCAATTCTACGGTGAAAATTTCTATAGATTTTGTTTGGACCTATAGTGGGATAGATTTCGTGATGAGAAATCCATCAAAACGTCACGGAAGAACCAACATATTTTTCACATTTTCGTTCTATTATACTAAGCGAAAGTGTTTGAATTTTCAAGTCTGTTCCTTTGTAACATTTTCAGTTATCGGGTCTACCCTTAATTATTAATTATCTTTTATTTAGATTAAGGTTCAGAATGAAAAATATGTTTATATTAGTTTTATATTGGGATAAGAATAAAAAAATCTATCTATTTATATATATATATATATATGTGTGTGTGTGTGTGTATAAATTGGATAATATCATATTCATATCTACCGTATTTCATTATTTTTTAATGGCTTTTTAATAAATTTATATTGAGGTAATATGGAATATATGTGATAAATAGTTAATTTCGGTTTAAATATGAATTTCAATATTTTATTTCACTTTTCAACGTAAAATAGTCATTTATGAAAAAAACATATTTCACATGTATATGGGAAATCTTTTTCCAACTAGTTATTGATCACTTCAATTCGAGTTATAATTAAACAGTTATGAATTTTTTTAAAATTTTGATAATAATTTAATTCTTTTTTTTATTATTTATATATACATTGGATAATATCATCCATATCCACCGAATCTTAAAAAATTTTATATATACTCCTAAAAATCACATTTTAGTAAATATATCCCTGACGATTTGTTATTTCCAATAATACCATTCGAAATTGGTTAAATTGTACATGAACGTTATTTTTTTATCCATTCGAGCAATATTATTGGTTTTAGAATTTCAAAAGTGATTTTTTTATAATATATAGTTAATTGAGGGGTATATATATAAAAAACTCATTTTCAATGATAACATATCTCTTTTATATGTAATTTCATAATAAATTTTACAAATAATTTATTTAATCATTATTAAAAAAAATTATATCATATATGTGTATATAACATAATACATTATATTGCATATAAATGAATTGATAAAAAATTGTTAGTAATGATTGTAGGTAGATTTTTTTTTTTATTTACACGTATATCGTGCGTGGAAGAGACTAGTTATAATCTTTGTTCACATAAAATCTCCCAAGTTTTTTTAAGCTCTTTAGAACGTAGGGTTTGGACTCATATTCAAATTGACCTAAAATTTAACAAAGGAATCAATATTATTATGAGTGCGTTTGAATGTGAAGTTGAAACACTTAAATTCTTAAAATCTTAAATTCTTAAAATCTTACGTTTCAAACACAGCTTTTGAAAAACTATGTTTTGTTAGATTTTCAATCACAAGATTTTTTTACATAAAAAAAAAAAAAAAATTGTGATTCGAAAAGCTAAATGACAAAAATATATTTAAATCTAAATTTAAAAAAATTTAAATTTTTAAATATAAAATTTATCTAAACTCATATTCAAACGGGATTCATTTTCATTTCCTATATAAGGAAATCTTTAGTCTAGTCAGATTACGTAACACGTGTGGACCCAAGAAAGATAGGTCCTTTGTGACGTGTGTGATTTGATTGTCAAACCTGTCAGCCTGCTTGGGCTGTAAGCCTGTGGGTTAGAAGTCTAAATTTTCCAAAAAATAATGGTTGATTTGAATAACATAATATTGAGTCTACAATCCACATGGAATAGTAAAATAAAATTATTCCATCTTTATCCTGCTTAGCTAATTGATTGCGGTAGTCTTCTTCTATTTAAAAGATTATATATATATGATAGGACTCAGTGGATTTCCAATTGAATTGGCTGATTTTACTGATGTTTTAAAAATTAAATAGTTCACACAATCGAAAAAATTAACCAAGTCACGGATCATTGGTTCAACCGTTAGATTAATTGGAATTGAACAATAACATTATCATGACGCAATAAATATATTAACATATTAATAATTTAAAATTAATTTATTTTATAATTTGTTAAAGAACATAACCAAACTAATATTTTACAATTTATAAGAGAATGTTTAAAAATTGCATTACATAAATAAACAACATAAGCTAAACATAAATAAAAGAACACCACTCAGTTTTGTAAGAGGATGTACGCATCTGAATAATGCTTTCCAAATAAAATAAATTAATATATTTTGTTGTTGTTTTGAAGAAAGTGATTTTTTGGTTTTAAACATCATTTCAATGAGTTTTTTTTTACACTCACACAAATCCGAATGGATCATATAACCTGGCAACAGTTCTACAAAATCAACGGTTCAATTGCGGATCGAACAATTTTCAATTTTAGAATGGTTTTTAGCATGTACTGATTTTAAGGTTGAACTAGCCATTTCGGTCCGGTTTTCAAAACATTGGATTTTATTGAGGCATTCTTTTGTAATAGTCCTGGAAATATTTTATTATATGGTTAAAATTATTTTTTTCAAAAATTGAGACTATTATTAGCGTTTGAAACGAATATCCAAAAATTTTAAATTTATTTTCAAATGCTTTTTTTTTTCTTATATATTTTATTTATTTATTTTTAACAAGTATATTTTATTTATTTATTTGAGATCATGGCACACACCAAATCTCCAAGCGTATATGCTAATCCTCCTGCTTAAGTTGACATCCAACCCAAAGTTTACCTCAATTTAAGTTCAGCCATTAACCTAACAAAATCAACTTTGGATAATTGAAATCTTTGAAGACAAGCAAAAACAAATTCCATACATGTTGAAATAAAATTAAAAATCATAAAATAAATACAAAATTTTAATTTATTTAAATACTAGTTTAGTAGTAGTATTTATTTAATTGGAGATGAGGTTGTTGTGTAGCAAAGCTTCCATTATATTTTCCTTGTTTAATTAGTTTAGGTAAGTAATACTTGGTAGATAATGATTGTGCACCATCATCATTGTCATCGATAACGGCTTCATCAAAGGCAACGACCCATTTATGAACATCTTTTTCAAACAAAACATTGCATTTTCACTGTTTTATTGTTCTTGATCAGTCACCCAATTTTAACCAAATTTATTTATTTTTTAAAAAATATGAAGTTCACATGTCCTCTTTTTAGATGGGTGAGCTGTGATTTTTTTTTATATTGATTTATTAAATCAAAATTTTGAAATGTTTTAACTTTTTTAACACATCCAACAACCCCATGCATCATTAAAGAAGCAATAAATACATCGAAAACCCCAAAAATACATTCATTTTTATCCCGCTCATCTAGACCGTTCATTCGATAGGTCCTTTCAATTCGTAACCACTCAATTCGTATCCTCCCATATCCGGCACGATTGTAAGCCGCGGAAGTGGGGCCCACATGAAAGGCCGGTCAAACAAAATCTAGACCGTCCGCCGAGACGGACGGTCATCGTGAGCTTCTTTTTCAACGAAAACCTATGAAACTCAATCTCCACCGTCCGATCTCAAACCCCGAAACATCTACCACCACGTGCGGACTTCTCTACTGAGGCGGGGCCCACCCCACACGAGTAATTCCCGACAAAGGAAACCGTATTTTATACGCATAAAAATACGTAATCAAAGACCATAAAGTAATTCAGTGCGTTTTCTTCTGAAAACAACGAGAGAGAGATATTATATGGAAAGAGAAGTCATTGATCCTCAGAAGCTTTGATTTTCTGTTTTTTTTTTTTTTTTCTGTTCGGATTCGATAATATATGTAAGGATTGCTTCGGATACTGGAAATTCGAAGGAGGAGGAGGAGGGGCGACGGAGGAGGAGGCGACGACGCCGGAGGACGATCGGGGCTTCGGTTAGGGTTAGGGTTGATGCCGGAGATGGAGGCGACCGGCGTCGGCGGCGGAATAGGGGGAAGCTCCGGCTCCGGGGGTTCGAGGAGGTACGGCGTGCAGTTCTCGGCGTCGAACATCATTCAGGCGCCGCTGACGGCGCTTCTCGAGTACTCCGGCATCCTCCGGCCCCGATCAAGCCATACTGAGGAGGAGCGGCTGATAGGCGGCGGAGGCAGTTCTGGTCCTGCGGTGGTCTCCGATGGGAGCGGAGGGGGAGGGGAGGTGTCGATTAGGATAATCGGAGGGGGGGATCAGGATCATGAGAGGCAAGAAGGATCGACGGACCAGATCGCGAGGGATGTCGGGAGGGGTGAGAGCTTGTTGGGGGAGGGGGCCTCGTCGTCGTCGTCGTCATCAGCGGTGGGTGGTGGTGGTGGTTCGGCGGGGATTGGAGGAGGTGGTGCGGCGGAGGTGGAGGGGGAGGCAGGGAATGGTGTGGGAGGGAATAATAGGGACTCATCGTATCAGAGATATGATATACAACTCATCGCGAGGTGGATCGAGCAGATTCTGCCATTTTCGCTGCTTCTTCTGGTCGTGTTCATTCGGCAGCACTTGCAAGGTTTCTTTCAACCCTTCTTTTTCTTTATGTACTGTTTTAGTGATATATTGCACGAATGTGTGAATGTCAAATGTAGTGAGCCCCCCAAAATTGCATATTGAAAGTTTTGATCAAAATGAACTTGGAATTCTAAATTATTAGCCACTGATTCAGATTGAGAAATTTGAAAGTTTAAAGTGCCTGCGATAGTATTTAGAAGAATGATCAACCATGGAATGCCTAAAACTTAATAGTTCCCTGTACCTTTCTTTATTACAGAAATATGGAATGAATGTGTGAATAGAGTTGTTTTATGAAAATTTTGTGTGTTCAATTTTGAATTCAATGAATATTCTAGATTCTTGAGTGTAGGCAAACCTTACATTATTGCGTATATCGGGTGAAGAGAATTTTAGCGCACACATGCTTTGCTAGATGTCCAGGTAGGGTGCTTTTTCGGGCCATCTGTTTTTTTTATGTGGACTTCTTTGTTTCAGCTATGTGATGTATAGCTCTCATTTCTTGGTTGGCATTCTTGTTTATCCTATTACTGGTTACACTTGCAGGCAATCTTAAAGAGGGAAACCCTGCATGTGTTACCCTTTTGCTGTTCTATATTTCTTGTTCATTTATTATTTGAGAATACTGTTGGTCATGTGAATCAAAATCCCTGAGTAGATTCCCACAAGTCCCAATAATATCAATTTTCATCAATTTAACCTGAAGTATCATGCATGGGGTTTCCATTAGTTGATTTTGACATGTAGATTGCCATATTGAGTAACTTTTTTTTTTTTTTGGATGATAACAGGATTCTTTGTCACAATATGGATTGCTGCGGTGATGTTTAAATCAAATGACATCTTAAGGAGGCAAACAGCTTTGAAGGTTGGTTATGAGTTTTCTGACATGTTATTCATTTATGTTTCCACGTCCATTTTTTTATGTGTGAGTATTGTCTTTATCTAGGAGGTTCTGCATTTTGTGTTTCTGGTTTTGGTTTGTTAGACTTGCCACCAGAGCCTGGCATGTCTGATAATATTGCAAAATGTATGTGACTTTTTCATATTCCTAGCGATTCTATTGTGTTGCAATTAATTTCTAATTTTACATGCTGTGCAGGGAGAGAGGAAAATTCCAGTTCTCATCTGCATCACACTGCTTTTCATGGTCCATGTTGTGGCAGTCTACTGGTGGCACAGAAATGACGATCTATTATTCCCACTTATCATGGTTGCTCCAAGATCTATTCCACCATTCTGGCATGCCATTTTTATTATCATGGTGAATGGTATTAGCTTGATCCCTGTCCATGCATGAATGTAGAAGTAATTTATTTTGACTGGTTGCATCTTTCTGGTAACATGTTTATTCTACCCATTTTTACTCATGAACCCCAATCATTTTATAACTTCATAAATGAAATTATGAATATTAAAATTGTCTGGTGAAATGAAATTGTGAAATTACTTATTTCTTTTGAGCAGTAATGTCAGGACTTTTCTGATGGTTTTATATGTTCAATATGCATTTTATTCACTGTTTGGGATTGATTATTTTACTATTTATTTCCATATGTACACATGCAAGGAACACAATGTATGTGTATGTTGTTTGCATTACTGTACATATGCTATCCCCATGGTTCTTGTATTCTGGATGAATAAAGTTGTGGTCCCCGTTTGTATTTTATCTTTGAATCTTGAATTTGAAAATGACCCTTTTTTTTTTTGCTTTTTTAAAATTTTTTAGTATAAAAATCTAGGACTCAGTGGTAGCTCTGTCAGTTTGAGCAATGAAGTTGCTGTTGGCACAAACTGTGAAGAGACACTGTGGCAGAAATCCAATACATACTTTGCTGATGAATTTATTAACTTCTTGTGGATAGGAGCGGAGGCAAGGGGCAGGCTGGGGCCCATCTCCTCACACCAACCCGCCCCCCCCCCCCAAAAAAAAAAAACCATGGATGAAACTGTTTTTAGTGTATGTTGGTCAAATGAACGGGTATTGAAATGAGGTGGAGTAAGGGGATATTAAAAGTGGAAAAATCTTACATTCAAGGTGTATTTGTGCATGATGGAAAGTGAAGGAAGGTGAGAGAAAGCTAAAATTTTCCCTTTGACCATTCAAAAACCCAGTGTTTGTGCCAAACAAGATAACCGATATGCGACTAAACAAAAAGAAAATTTATTAATTAAATGGATAGGTATTATTGGTTTTTTATCTTTATCTGAATGGTTAAGTTTTTGGGAGAAGTGGTCAGGGAACCATTTGAGGAATGAATAAAACCATCAGATGAGTTATTCTTGTTTTCCATATAATGGTAGGATTGATTGGATGTTCTCACAGTGCACACATACGACTGGGGAATTCCTATTATAATAGTAGAGATGAGTCATCAAAGCTCATATGGCAAAGATCCGGCACTTCTATTTTACTACCAACCTATGTGTCATTCGATGTACTCTCTTCACATTTGTGATTGTGTGTAGCTTGGGATAGATGGGGGTGCAATAGCAACTAGATGGCATCATGGTCTATGACTATAACAAGAAACTGATGTTCAAGGGGTTTTTTAAGGTTCATTAAATGAGATGGTCAAAATTTGATCAATACAAATAAAGCTTTTTTACTGGTAGCATTTTATTGACGCGATGCTATTTGGTAGTAACAAACAATTACAAGCTTGAATGTATTAAGAAACTAGAAGATTATATTGTTCATTGAACCAATTGCATGCTTTTTAGGGATTTGAATAACAAGAAGTATATTTTTAATTGAGATGGTTTATTGCAATTTTATGTATATAGTTCATCCCTTGTCTCTCTCACTCCTGGCGTTAATATTTTGAATGGAGCATGTATAAGTTTGTCTCAAAAACTTTGATTTTTGAAGTGTACTAAACATTTAAACTGGATACTTGTCAAGGGGAGTCCATCATCTTTCACCATGATGCTAGTTAGAATGAACCTGATATTCTGACGTTAAACCTGTTGAAGTGCAGCACTTGCCAAAGGATTTAATTCATTTTTTCAAGAATTTGGATTATATCCCATTAATGTTCTAGTGCACCTATCTTTAGGTGTTTAAGTTCATATTTTGTTTATATTTTAAAAAATGCTTGTTAATTTTTGTTACTTGATTCTAAGTAATTTATATCTCTCACAAATCCAAATGGAAACTTTCAATCCGGTTTCGTATCATTTTTTTGGGAAATGAACGGCAATTTAGTAAATTTTACGTAACTGAGCTCTTTTTTTTCATGCCTCCTTTGCTGACTGTACCTTCCCGTTCTTTTTCATGTTGCCCCCTGCTTTCTTCTCATTGTTGATTATGTCACAGATACAATGGTGCGGCAGGCAGCAATGGCATTCAAGTGTGTAATTCTGATGTATTACAAGAATAGCAGGGGACGGAACTATCGGAAACAGGTAGTGAGTGCTCTTTGCAACTTCTCTATTTTGTTTTGTTAATAATAAATTTACATTGAATAGCCTCAGATTTTTAATTATTGTTTGCCCATTAACAGTGATATCATCCATCGCCAGGGCAATAACTCTATTAGTTCTCCCCCTTCTCACATGCCTCTTTTCTTGTATCTTCTTATAATATTTTGTATGGAGATCACCCGTCTCCTTTGTTCGGGGACATGTTTGTCAATAAAAAGAAGATCCTATGTCTTTCTCAAAAAAAATTGCCGCCATTTATTCCAAGAATTATTTTTACTATATGATAATATTCTCTGAAAAAAAAACTGGCCTCAATGGGGAGACTACCTTGCAAGTACATACCAGCTGAACGCTGGTGTAAATATCTTGCCAATATATTCTTTCAAGTTTTTGAACATAGTTTCTCACTGCATTCAATCCATAAATCTCTAAAATCCACCACCTAATTTATTTGATATATTATGGTGCTGATGGAGAAGTAGCATTTTCCTTTCCACTAGTTTAGTTGATGGAACAAAATGGACTGATTAGACGTGGCAAAGGGTCATTAAATAAGTGATATCTAAACAAAAAAAATTGATCTGAGATTGATGATATCACTTTGATTTTTTAATTGCAATAACGAAAGAATTGCAGCTGTGTGAGGAAGGTTACTCTGAAACCCATTCATGGGAATTGGAAGCTAGGTGGAACTGATCCTCCCCCCTCCCCTGGCGGCCCTTCAAAAAAAAAAAGAAAAAAAGAATGAACCATCTTTAAATTTATTCAGGATTTTTTTTTTGCTTGGTTGGATTTCAAGTGTTGCATTAAATATGTGCATTAATGAGCACCAACTTCAATACAATATGATAGAATATGCATAGTAGCGCCATTCCACTACCACCTTGTTTTGGTTCCTTCTGTGTTCTTGGCCATCTGGTCTGTGTCTGAAGTTGGCCAAATCGTTTTATTTTTATTTTTCGAAAATCGGTGCCCCCTGTGCACATTTGGCACAGGGGGGTTTGATCCCTGGTTCTCCTTTACATCGACAGGGGTGCTAACCGGCTAACCAAGGCATGGTTTGCTTGGCCCAATCTTTTGAACCTCACCATTTCACAAATTGCCAAATTGGCTTGCACCATGCAAGATATCGGTGATATATGCCGTGTCAGCTAGCTAATAGTAATGTAATAGGTTATCAACATTGTTTCAAAAACTATCCCTTGCAAAGATGAAGGATCATTATAAGTAGCTTTTTTTTTTTTGAAAAAGAAATAATGTTAAAAGTAGTGGTGTTCATTATAAGTAGCATTTCATGTGACAATGTGACATTATAGTTGCACAGAGTTTTAGCAAATTTACAACCATTTTGCTCTTTTAGATGTCTACTCTCAAAAGAAATCACACAATTTGATTTTGAATCATCTTTGAAATTATTGACTCCTTTTTTGGTGCCTGAGTTATCTTATATCATCCTATTGCGTTGCTTTTTTGTAATGGTTAACACATTCATCATTGTTAAAATATAGATTATTTACTAAGTTATACTTTTTCATTTTCAGGGACAAATGCTAACTGTTGTTGAATATCTGCTGTTGCTGTATCGTGCGTTGTTACCCGCACCTGTTTGGTATCGTTTCTTTCTGAACAAGGAATATGGAAGCCTTTTCTCATCTCTGACAACGGGATTGTACCTGACATTTAAACTTACATCAATTGTGGAGAAGGTGCGATTTCTTGATACACAATTCCATTTCTTGTTGCATGATTGGCATGATGGAATGGTTTTTGCATGAATGATAACTAAAAATTATGTAGAAATTAATACAAATCAGAAAAAAGAATATGCAAGACTGCCAACTTATCTTATTTTGTGATTTCAGGTTCAATCATTTTTCACAGCGTTGAAGGCATTGTCACGTAAAGAGGTGCATTATGGGTCCTATGCAACAACAGATCAGGTCAGTGACTTCCCAGTCAAAGATTAATTACTTTTCTGAACAGACCTACACCTAAAATGCTACTATGTAGAGGCTTCCAAGTTTAAAAAAAAAAATTCAAATCCCACCACGAAAAAAATAGAACTGATATTTGGGGAAAAAAATAGTTCTGTGATTTCTCAGTAACTTCAGAATTGCTGACCTGAGGTGCATCCTTAAAATTGCATGATTCATCTCTCCATAAAGTTGATTGCTGGTGTCTCTCCAAGCCTTCGGGAAATCCAGCTTCTCTCACAAGAAATTTAAATTCTAAAACATATCAATAAAACTGTGATCCATGTGGTTCAGCTACGTGGTATTGATCACTACATCTGCCAAAGCTAAATCATTGACGGGAAACTTGTCTTGTTATTGTAATCTGTGTTATTCTTTAATATGCAAGGACCATGAGGGATGGTAGCCTAGACAATCATTGGCCTCAGTCAATGGTCTTCGTTAACCCTTTTGACACAGTAAATGCATATTTTGAAAGGTCAGGTCAGTGTATGTTTGTGACTTTATGTCACTATATTGAACCAAAGACCCGAATTTGAGCCATAGGGTGGTTGGCTAATGATCCCGAAAAAAATTGCCCCGCTGTTGTCAACTGTTGTTGCTTGCATGCACTTGAAATAAGAGGTGGTTGTCACTGATACTGAACAGTGAGTGCTGTCATCCAACGATTGTGATCTTTTTATACAAGCACGATGACATTGATTTACTTGTATTCATCATTGGATATGTACAGGTCCTCGCATCCGGTGATCTATGTGCGATTTGCCAGGAGAAAATGCATGCCCCGATCCTACTTCGTTGTAAACACATCTTCTGTGAAGACTGCGTCTCTGAATGGTTGGTCTACCTCTGTTTACCTTTTGTTTTTCATGTCCAAGCAATTCTTTCACTCTTTTTGTTAAAAAAATGTTTCAGGTTTGAGAGAGAGAGGACGTGCCCACTATGTAGGGCGCTGGTGAAACCAGCGGACCTCAAGTCTTTCGGAGATGGTTCCACGAGCCTCTTTTTCCAATTGTTTTAGGCTCAATCGGCCATACAGAGGTAACACGCTTTCTGTTGTTGATACATAGTTGCCGATTCTCTGCTCTTCGGGCGTTTCTGGTGAGGAATCATGGTGGAAAGTACACGATCCCTATGTGTTCTTCGTGTTGTTCGGTTTGCATTTCTGAAAAATTGAATCCAGATTCCTTGAATAGGGAGAGGTTCTAGTAACTGGTCAGCAGAGGGTCATTTGTCTAACTTTACATTAATACAATATATAATACAGTTATGTGTATATATATACGCATCTGTTACTGTCCAAAATACACAATTTTCTGTTATAGAGATAATAATGTAATATCTGTAATGAATGGCAGAATTGAAGGGGAAAGATCCATGGGTGAGTCATGATGGTGTTTTTTTTAGTGGGAAGAGTGAGCCATGGTGTGGTGACATAGTTAACTCATTGTCTCATTATATTTTATTGAAAGAAGTATGATTTTTTTTTTTTTTCACTAGTGTATGTAATTAATTGGTGTGTGTGGAATAAAAAAATGTCGTCCTGTTCAGCTTGGGTTGCTAAATTGATCATATATATTTGGCAAAAATGTCAATTTGGCACGTAAATCATGAGTTAGAAATTTAGCCCCATGTATGTATAGAAGAATAGGTATGTAATAGCAGTGATTAGTCTAGAAAATCTGTTTGTTTGCAATGAATATATAAGTATAGTTATGTCATGAATAAGTGGGAATGAATTGGTATTATTATTTCAGATTGCTTTGGATTGTGTTATTCTATTCAATCGATTTTGTTGGTATGAGAGAAGCTTACATATCAAATCAACCACCTCTTAAAAATCGAAAGGAGAGTTCGCATGTTAATTTTTTTGTTCTTTTATAAATCTTTATCCATATCTTAAAATCTTATTCGTGTGTTATGCACAACCTATTCATGGGTCATAGTCAAGCCAACAACAAAAACTTAGGGTTATTTGGTAACTCTATTTAGAAAGAGAATTCCTCCTCAAGATTTAAATTCTAGTTGATTTTATAAAAAGAGATTTTACTTGGGATAGGAATGAATACAAGGAGAATGGGAATGAGGTGATCTTTAATTATGTTTTTTAATGGAAATAACTATAAATTTTTTTTTATTCCTATGGTATAATTATTACTATTTCAATATAGATAACTAACTACGGGCTTAGGGTTTTGAAGCAGGTGCTTCTCGACAGGGTGGCACATCTTATATTCTTATCTCCAAAGCAAAAGTAACAAAAACAATGAATTTGCCATATATATATTATTGTATATATATCATCGTCACAAATCACAAAGGCCAATTAGGCTAAAAAAAAAAAAACACGCTGTGAAGAATAAACAATTATGATACACTCATCAACCAAACAACAAAAACACCAAACAAAGAATCAGACAAAACATTAAAACAAACATCAGGTTTTCAACTTCAAGCAGTGTCACCTTCCACGGCCGCTGCCACCACCACCACCACCGGAGTTGGCGATTGTGGAGACTCTAAAGCGTCACGAGGGACTTGAAGGGGCACGGCCTCTGCCAAGGCCGGGGGGATTTGCAGATGCATCTGAGGCTCCGTGGCTGGAGGCGGTGGCGGCGAAGGACTTTTAACACTGGTGGGATTCTCTTTCGGAGATGGCGTCGGGGGCTTCGGGGGAAGATGGATTGGGGAGACCTCGGTGACCTCTTCATGGCCCTCGTCCAAGTAGACTACGTCCTGCATCGTCAGCTGGTGATACTCGACAATCTCGCGTAGGAAACGGTTCTCCCGGGCGAAGACGGAGTTCTCGTGCGCGAGGCGGGCCTTCTCCGCCAACAGCGTCTCGAGTTGAAGGCGTATCTGGTTCATAATTCACACATAATCATACCTTGATAATATAATTTAGATTATAAAGATCAACAGATCACAATACATGATATTCACAGTACAAAGTGTTCCTAGTTTCTACACATGATCGTGACTTGTATAGCTCACAATTAGTATTAGACCACCGAGGTTCGACATAATTTTCTGAGCATCACAAAAGATGGGCAATGGAGAGATACCAATTCCTCATGCGTGTACATGAACATACACATTATGTACCTAGAATGGTTGGGAACACCGTATGAATCCTAATCGCATTAGAAATTAGTTTTAATTACATAAAAACCAAAATCCAAAATCAAAGGTTGAAGTTGAAGTTCAAAATACATGTTTGGAACTGATATTTTAAAAACTGATTTTACGAAAGTTGAATCAGTTTAACTATTGATTTCAAATGGAGCCTAGTAGCTCTTGAGCAAATTCTTTGTTGGTAAAATTTATCAACAATATTAAAAAAAAAAAATCAGGTGTAAACATGCATACAAAAGAACTTCGAAGAATAGGTCTTTTTTGTGTAATGGCTTACATTAAGTCATGCACCTCATGAGAAGAAAGAGAGAAATGTATAAAACAGAATGCACATACCAGATCGTCGTCCTCAGGATTATCACCCTTTTCGCGACTCTCCCTGAGGATTTTGTTCTCCTCCTCAAGCTGGGCACACCTTTCTTTCGCAAAAGCCAGGTCTGCTTTAACAGTCTTCAACTCCCTAAGAAGAAGTTTGGCTTTCGCAGCCATTGCATTTGCAACCTGCAAAATCGGACAGATTGGCCAATCACATTTTGCAATTACGATTATTTACAATGCATGAATGAAGAGATGATAAATTATTGAATCCTCACAATTCAGAAGCAATAGAAAAAAATTCAAAGGCATCTCGCTGAGCTACGTATAATTTGGGTGATCAATTTTTTCATATGTACACAGCATCTCTGAGTCTGATGATAAACTAAACTTACAACTGATAATTCAATATAAAAATTTGATCTCTTACCAATCAGAGAGTTCTATGTAATTTTATGATATTTTCCATTTTCTAATATACTTATAAACTCCGGAACTGAAGCAGATTTAAGAATTTAAGCATCAAATCCTTTTGGTAGGATTCCCTGTTATTTTCAAGAATTGAAAGATTTTTGGGTCAACTGTTTCAACCAAGGGGTTCAAGATTAGGGAATAACAGAAAAATTATATAATTCAGTAATACACATTTTGCCACCTTACGTCGCGAGATGCCTTCAATTGAGTTTCATAGTCAGTTTGCATCTGAGAGATGATCGGCATTGGATCTGTGGAGGAATTCTGCATATCAGATGTTCCACTCCCTTTTCTTCTTATATGCAGCTTGCGAGCATCTGATATGATGTCTGCAGTCCTGTGCTCTACTCTTGTCAAGCCCTCCTGTTGAAAATGAATTACAATGTCACTACAGGTAACCATATTTATAGCAATGTTTTGCCAGATCATCATCATGCACAAATAACTTTAATCTGTGTACAATTATCATTATGGGTAAATAAAATGAAGGGAGACGATGAGCTTATGGGATGATATGAAGTAACATGAATATTACTCAAGCATGAAACACACGACATAAACATGTTCAACTGTAACAGAAGTAGAATTCAATTCACTAATGAGATGCATTACAAGAAGCTCAAAACTTTTGGATCCCGCATTGGTGAAACACACAACATATATATGCTCATATTTGCTGGATTCAATCAAGCATACAAAAAGTGCTAATGTTGATAAGAAGATATTAATGTTTTTTTTTGGCAACTTATGATCACGCAAGACACAGAATCTACAAGCAGCAGAAAAAATCTGATTTTTGAGAAAAAATTATGTTGTCATTTTTCTTTTTCAAAAAATTAAAAGTTCACACCCAACAAGAAGATATGCAGTAAGAGAGTTTGGGAAAAAGTAGGCCTTCAACATGAAATATGCAAACAAAATACATGAAAAATTTCTACAGAAACTTACTTCTAAGGATTTTCCAATAGTGCCACCAATGTAATTAAGTGAAGAAGTGATTGCATCTAAACCTTTCTGTAATTTTGGGCTTTCCAACTTCCGATGACTATCAGACGACCGGTATGACTGATAGTACTGCAAACAATAAATGTAAATTATTAAAAAAATACAAGATATTGCCCACACAAGAAGATGTGCAGTAGACAAATGGAAATTGAAATAAAATAGACCCAATGGAAATATATGTACAAACAAAGATTGTCTTCACTTAAATAACTCTACAGTCAAATTGTCAGGAGAATAAAAAAATTCAAGAAAACATTCACCGTGAAGGATGAATTTTATAGTCTCAGCCAAAATCTAATATACTTTTTTCCTTCAACTTTTTTTTAAAACCAAACATTGTTCTATGATTTTGGCATTAAGAAACATAACAATTTACACCTCACCTGACCATCAGAAGTATCCAGCATTTGAGGCCTTGTTCGACCAGATGTTTCAACATGTTGAGATGAATTATCTTCATCAAGGATTGTTTTTGCTTTTCTAGCCAAGACACCCCAAAAACCTTTTGGCTCATTCAAATTTTTAATTGAGGTATACTCATATGGACTAGAATCCTGCATCTGATCACACAAACTATCAGACAACTGACAAATATGATTGCAAAATGGTTGCCAATATATATTGAGAGAAATAATATACAATTTAAAGAGCATAAATAACATGAATCCCAAGACACGTCATGATTCACGTATATTTAAAGCCATGAAAAAGAGAGGGAGGAAACTGTGAAAACCACATGAAATATCAAACAACAACCAGCTGTCCAGTCCCTTAAATACTAAAGATTTTCTTTATTAAAAAACGTTTAAGCATTAAAAATTTTTTATGTAAAACACCCCAACCCATCTCAGTAGACAACAATGTGTATCATCCAATGGCATACTATTCATGTAAGCAACATGTCCCCTGGAAATGCTTGTGTATTTTCAAAAGAAAGAAAAAGCGACTGTTCATTTTTCTCCTGAATAAATGAGGAAGAAAATTTTGGTCAGCTCAGAGGCATGAAAATCTAATGCCTTCATATCTATTATCTTTTATAATTTTTATGGAAGGAAAACTCTTCCTTGTCAATCTATTTTTTTCTGAACAATGGCACTGCACTTTGAATAATTGCAAAGACCAGGATATAAAATCACAATATTCTTCTTGTACGGATAAAATAGGAGTCTATAACAAGATCACAGGATTCAAAGAATGTTGTAAATCTACAGAAATTTAAAGATCGAATAAAAATGAAATACCCATTCACTGTATTTGAAGATGCATTCAATATAGGAGACTGGCTAGCATTAGAATTTCCCCCAATCAATAAAGATGACATGAATTAGTAAACCAAAACCTGCAATCTTTCGATTCCCCTTTAAAATGCGGTAGCCGGTAGGGATATCAAATAATATTTGTCATATATAATTCCTGAAGGGCTAATTTTTTTTTCTTTAAATTGTGGGAAAACTTCCACTATATTCACTACAAAGACACCTTGTCTTATGCGATAAAACTCCACCAACATCAAATCTCTTCAGAAAGCAATATTAAACAATTATAAACTCCAATTCAAATATCTTCACGACATTTCAACCCCAACCAGTCATCGAATTGCGCGAACAACTCAACATCGAAAAAAAAATCCTCTTTTCTCTAAATCCCTAAAATAAAAAAAAAAAAAAACCTGAATTCCATTTGAAGAATCTCATCAATTGCCACTCAAAGAACACAAAGATTTCCTAATGATAATCCAAAACCGAACGAATTGAACATTTACGTATCAGATCACGCAAAGAGAAGGTGAGGCTTTCACCTGCCGAGACGGTTCGAATCTCTGGCGATTTGAATCTCTCTGTGCGGCGGCGGCGGCGGCGGGAGAGGAGATGGCGGACTCTCCGTAGGCGGAGGAGAGGGAGGAGTCACGGTGGGCGGAGGACGCCCGGATGGCCTGGGCGGCCAGAGACGACGGCGACGAAGAAGAGAAATCGTCCGGCGGCGGCGATCGGGGGGATCGGAAGTCCTCATAGGTCGTCGGAAACCTGGAACTGCCTTGCCTTCTCCGATATGCCATCGATCGATCTGTTGAGAGAGAGAGAGAGAGAGAGAGAGAGAGAGATCGGATTCGATCGGAGAATCGAAAAAATAACGAATTGTTGCTTTTATACGTGGAGGGGCACCGGAATGCGTGAAATTTTATTTCGGGCTGTATTGTCTATTTTGGGTTTTCTTTTTTAATGATCTATTCGGCATTCGCGGTCTTATTAGAGTTATTTATTTATGATTATTTTAATATATATAAAGATAAAATAATTTTTTTATTTAACTGTCTTTTAAATTATTTTCGTTATGAAACATAATAATAAAGTTCTTGTAATTTGAATAAAATGTGAATATGATAAGAACAAATATTTATAAAATGTGAAAAATGATGATAGTTGGTTTGACGGTGTATCCACATATTTTTTTTTAGTTGAATAGCCTGAAATAACTTAATTACAGGAGTTGGTTGGAATTCATATATCATTTTATATCAATTAATTATGACATATAGATTCTTATTTATTCTAGCCATCCAAACACTCATTTTGATATTATTCCGATTAATTACCACTTATTCCAGGCTTATTCTTGAATCAAACATGGGTTAAATTAAGGCAGTTTTTTTGCTTGAGTAGAGAAATGGAGGATAGGATTGAATAAATATACATATCGGTGGAAATTTTTTTGTTGAGCATATTTAAAAAAAAAAATGTATTTTTGTCCATAAATATATTATTCAAAAAATAAAAAAATAATGCGCCCTGTATTTGTGATTGAAAAAGGGATTGAGTGTAACATGTTTTTATTTTTTAAAAAAATCATATACTTTATTTGATGATTTTTTTTAAAAAAAATATAGATCTTGTTATCATTATTTTTATTCCGAAAGAGTGTGATTATAAGTTCAAAGTAGAGAGTGAGAGAGAGAAGAAAAATCCAAATAAAATTGAAAATAAGGTAAACCATGAGAAGGGAGGTGGCTTCTACAGATGGGAGGTCTACCAAAGCCACAAAGATCTCTCCCGAGGGTCAGGACCTTATTTCTGAATGACTATCCCGGTCTCCCAAAAACGAAACACCTTGTCCATTGTATGAAGGACAATGCAGTTGCTTCCCACATGTTTTTCACGTATACCTTAGGCTGTGTTTAGATGTGAGGTTAAAACATTAAGATTTTTAAAATCTTGTGTTTCAGCCTCAGTTTTTAAAAAATTATGTTTTATTAGATTTTTTACTATAAGATTTTTTGACCTAAAATGGAAAGATGGTGGTTTGAAAGATTAAAAGCTAAAAATGTATTTGGATTTGGGTTTATTTTTTTTTTGCTTTTCAAACGTAGAATTTGTTTAACTCATATCCAAATAGAACCTTATGCCTCGTTTAGTTGTGCGTTTGGACGCGCTTTTGCTTTTTGAAAAGCTGAAAAACTAAAATCGTGCAGCCAAACGAGGCAGCTTTTTGCAGAATCGGAAACTGGATTTCTTTTAATTTTTCTCTCGAAATCTGTGTTTTAAAAAACTCAGAAACAATGCTTTTTGGTCGGAATCGATTTTTTGAATTGAAAAGAACTTTCTCTATCAAACATTAAACTCCTTTCAAATATTGATTCCTGAATTAAAAAAAAACATCTTAAAAAAGTCAAGGTCTAAAATCATCTTAAAAAACAGCTTTATTTCAAAAGCTACTTTTCAATCTGTGTTTTCAAACGGACCCTCCTTAGACTAATTGAATATTAAACCGTTACGTGTATGCCAAATCGACCATGCACCCACCACAAATCACATCGTTACGTATACTTCATCTAATGATGTATGTACTTTTATAAAATATCAAATATACATTTCAATAAATTGAATGGAATCATTTATAGATAATGTGAAATTTTATCAATTAGGTATATACATCTATCATTATAGTGAATAATGAGGTATATAAAATTGTATTTCAAAGACCCATGCAACAAGTGATCCAACTGTTGAGATCTTATTCAAAGGCCCAATAAAGCCTCATCCTTTTAAGATATACACAGCACCATTGCAATCCCAATTACAGTCTATTCCATTTTTTTTAAATCATACTCACTTTTTGAAATGCATGCTGTTATATAAAATGAAGTATATACTGAGATACATTAGTGTAAAATAAAAAAGAAAATTAGGTCATATACTATGATAGGACTCATACATTATGATAGTGCAGTATATATTATGTTAGCATAGCATATGAGGCTGCAAAACAAGCTGCAAAAAAGACTGCGTGTATCAGCGCTCTAATTATTTTGTTGGACAGAATTCCTTCAAAGGCTGGCATCCCTTAATAATGCAATTGAGTGCTGATACATGCAACCCGTTTTTAAAGCCCCTTACGCAGCCCAAACCCTATAAAAATGTAGTATCTACTTCATTATCATAATATATACTGCAATCTATTTTTTTCATTTTTTCACTATAAAAAAAAAACACTAATGTATCTCAGTATGTACTTTATTTTATACAATAACGTGTATTTCAAATGGTGAGTGTATAATTTTATAAAAAAAAAAAATGGGATGAACTGCAGTTGGGACTACGTGTATCTTTTTATAATGCAATTTCATCGTTCCATGTTACAGTAGCGTTAGAGGTAAGTTTTTCTTGAAGGTATAAAATAATGTGTTGATTTGGATATTTTGGATTTTTAGATTATTTTTAATTATTCATTTTGCCTTGATACATAAATAATACATTATTATTAAAGTTGATCACCAATGAGAGGTAATACCAGATACATAAATAATAAATTATTATGGCAGTGTATGAAATTACTATTATTTTTTTTTTAATTGTTACTGGGCGCACACAAGGGTCAACATGTACCCATAATAGACAATGGTAACACTCACCCTTGAAGTATATATTGTTATATACTGTGAAGTTTACGTGTGTGTAAAAAAATGAAATTTATTTTTTTTAAATTTTTTATGCTGTGAATAAATTTAAAATAATATAGTATACATTACGTTATCACAATATATAATATACTATAACAATATATAAGTGATTGGAGATTATTTTTAGACCGGAGCACTTGATGGGTCCATAAAAGGCCCAATACGGGTGGCATGTAGTATTATTAGTGATAGATCGATATTGTAGAATAGAATTATTCACACAAATTCATTTGGTTATGTTTTTTGTATTCCATTCCTATTCTGCCCCTATCAGATTCTTATCGGACCCAAATGAGGGTTAGAGAATAGATAAAGAATAACGTTAGGGGATTTATAAATAAATAGTTAGGAGGTTTATAAATAAAAAATAAAAGTAATGTGAAAACACCCCTCATGAAAAATCACATGCTAACGAAACATGTACATCATGAGACACAATTGCACACAGTATAAGACTAAGGATTAGTTTGATAACCTTTCTTATTCTCCTACTAGAACTGGATTTCTAAAAAAAAAAATAATTGAAAAACCCCATTTTGTAGGCCCCCTCATAAGCCTCATGACATAACATAGTTTGGATCACCAATTTTAACCCTTAAGTGAGTTTGTTAATTTTTAACGTAATTAATAGGATAATTACTATTGCTGCTTCTGGAATCACGGGTAGAGGGGGCATTTAATTCTGTTTTTTTTCCTTTTTTTGAATTTCAGTTTTTGAATCGTGCATTCATTTAAATGGTAAAATTTAAGAGTTTTTTTTATTGAGGCCATTCAGAATTGGATTTGTTTTTTAGACGACTATCTAAGTTTTTTATCTAATCGAAAAATAACAATTGAATTCTTTTGTCTACCATTTGAAATATTTGTCGATTCAGGTGTAGTGTCTGTTTATTGTATGTTTTTTCAATTTTTTTTCAATTTTTTATATTAATTATGGTTTTTTTTTATATGTGAAACGTGGTTTTAAACATCGTATATTAGTTGTTTAACATTAGAATATGTGAGAGAGGTCTATAAGATGGAACATGTGTAACAAAGCACTTCTAAATAATGTAAAATTTTATTTTTTGATATGACTTACCCGACTTGTCGTAAATAGCATATCCAAAAAAGAAGAAATAAATATGCAAGACGAGAGAGAGGACCAGCAATAGTGTTACTTTCCCAAAATGGAAATTTTTATTACAAGTCACCTTCCACATCAGGTAAGCTTTCCTCCCTTAAATAATCCCCCAGATTCAAAACCTGATTCAATAAATATATAATTTCTTCAGATGAAGAAATCAAAGCTCCTTCTATGGTTAGTTTAATGAGTAAACCAACATTAAAAAGCTTTAAAAAACACTATTTAAGCGCATGATGTGCGTTGCATTGTACCAAGAAACACATTCTCCCAAAAAATTAAAAGGCTAAAATATTTCATGCACATGTCATCCAAAGATTATAAAAATAAGGGAAGTTAATGAACTTTCACCACCAAATAAATAAATAAACAAAATATGGGTGTACTTTCAGGCTATCACCATTGATTAAAGGCCAGGAAACTGGCTTTAATTTGCTGTGAAAAGCCTTTCTATATGGGCACTGGAGGAATCTCTGGAACCTGTTTAAAAAAGTTTACTGTCAGTACTGCTACTGTGTTGATCATCTTTTTCAGGCTTAACATTGTGTTGTCTGTTAGTTGTGTCAAGTCTCCATTGAAAACACACATGATTTAAGTATTTGCAATGTGTATCAGGCAGGCCCCTTTTTGATGATGCATGATTTCCAAGAAAAATAAAAAAAAATACTAGACAGCTCTTTTAGGTTTCCCAAGAAATTCTATGGAACAGCCTCTTATAGGGAAGTCCAATGGCCCCACTGAAATTCAATTTCAAGTTCCAACAAACCCTAATGCTCCTATAGCCTTTTTTTGGGCTCCACTTGAGGGGGGCTAAGGAGATTTTTATTTATTTATTCTTTTTGTTACAATAAATACTCCAATCAGTAGCTAGAAAGAATAAATTCTATGATACTTGGCTGTACATAAATGTAACTTTTGTAAAAGAATTCATGAACTAGGTCTTTACGGTGAAATACATCTGTCTAAGCCATTAAAATAACAATGTCAAACAAATCTATGTCAGTTAATTTTGAACGAAGCCTTAAACAAATGGAGATCATGAATCAAAAGGTTCTTGTTCTAAGAATTTTTTTTTTTTTGCCCAACCAGTCTTTTCTTTCTTTAATTTTCTTCCTTTAATTTATATGTGGGTCAATTACGTGCAAGATCCATTAGATTCAAGGAGACACCAGTACTCTAATAACCAAAAAAAAGGCCCAACGAAAGAAACAGTGGAGATGGGTAATTCTAAAAGAATCAATGGGGGTCATTTAACATATAACATGATCTTTTGACCTGTTTTTTGTAGAGAAATCTCAAGAACTCTGTTGTACAATGACACCTTCTAGGGTTCAATGTTAATAGCACATACAACAATGGTAAAAAAAAAAAAAACCCACATAATAGAACACAAATTTATGTGATTTGATGATTTGACTACATCCGCGGAGAAGAAGAAGAATAACTGAATAACCATTCAAGTAATCTGAATACAATATTTCTTACAATCTCACTCCCCACCGCGCGCCGCCCCTTTCACTCCAAGGAAACTTCATACAATTGCCACTTAAACAAACATAATCTCTTAACCCTAACAAGAGACTACAAAATAGGGTAAAAAATCAAACTACACTTACAAAGATTCAAATAAGCCCCTCTACATCTCACATCTACATCTTTCCCTTGTATCATAAGTTCATAACTGAAAGAGTACATGCTGAATATCAAATCTGTATTATCTTTTGAAACAAAGATTAAACGACAATAAAAGATAAAAAGAGAGTCATCATCAATATTTGTCCATTCAAAAGAATCACTATGTGGACATAAAATGTAATGGTATCCTGTGAGAATGACCAAATGATACAACCAAGTCCAGTGATGGATAAATGAAATGAAGCAACAAACAACACTCACAAGGCAAACAAAGATACCTAGTTGTGTTTTCTCATGTAGTTCTAATTGAGATGGAAAAATATTAATTTGAAGGATAGGGAGAGAGGGAGCTCCCTTCAGTCCAAGCATGGAGGGTAAAGGATGAAATGCTATCTCCTGCGTCATTCACTCATCCACCAAGCCAGGTCGCCTTTCGTTTCTCACTTAGTGTTTGAATGAATGGGTCAGCAGATAATTCAAACCCTAAAACCGCCCATGAGTGGACTGAAGGAAGCTCTCTCTATCCATTTTCTCAAAGTCCTAATTGAGAGATGCTTATAAGGGAAATAATTTGTTCGAAGCCACTCCATCAAACTTTGCATAGAATTTTAGCATGCCCCTACATGTTAATGTGAAATTTGCGAAAATCAACCAAGTTTTAAAAGAGTTCAATAGGTTTATAAGATTTCATCTCCACACATATATAACAAGATGATGATAAGTGTTTCAGTCTGTGGACTAAAATTTTGAAGAATTACTGTGCCTTTAGTGATCTATCTCTTATTAAACAATCATAAAGCAGAAATAATGACTTGGGACAACAATTAAGAGAGAAACTACATACATGTGTAGCAGAGCTTGAGATACCAAAAGCAATGGTGTCATCATAAACTAAAATGGTTTAAATCAATAAATAACATTTCAATATAATCAAAGTAACCCTAACCCTAATTATATCAGTGCAGCGGGCATATATTTACTTCAAGATCATTTATTTCAACACAAACAAATAATTAAATGTAACACCATCCTTGTATCATAAGGTAGACAATGTTAGCACTTCTGTTAATGGAAAAAAAACTAAGCAGGTTTTAAATTAATCATAATTCATGAGATTAAACACAATCAATCAAAACCCATAAACCTATTAAACAATTGTGGCCAAGCAAATTTTTTAATTAATTTCTATCTTATAGTAAAACTTGACACTAAATTCACAATAGTAAAGACCTATACCCCCAAATGAAAAAGCAAATTAAGAAACTGTACATATTAAATCAAAATAGCATTCTTGCAGGTCCACCAAAGAATAATCAGTAAGATCTAATGAAATAAATAACACATGTACTCAATAAGTTTACAATCCATATCTCTACTATAATAAATCTTCTTCTAAACAAATATAACAAATTTATGACAACTTAATTCTTAAAAAGAATCTGCATGACTGATAGTAAGAAACCAGGAAAATAATAAAACTATATATGGTCAAATAATTCATATGCATCTTTTTTCTTTTTCAAAAATCCTCTCCTCAGAACTGCATACTATGAAAATCCAAAATATAATAACAAAAAACCTATATTGAAGAGCATCTCAAACAATTTCTCCCTCAAAATAAATTAAATATTTTCCTAATTTATGGTTCCATAAGATTACAGGTATGATGCTTACCTTCATGACAGTTACCTATCCCAGATCAATTTTTGTAAGAAATCTTTGGTAGGTCTGAAGGAGAGAGGGGCATCACCTTAGATAAATTAAACAAACAAGTAGAAATCCATATATCACATGCTTAAAAACCAAGCAAGATCATCTAGGATTTCCATGCAGAACCTCTCTTTATCAAACCAACCTCTATGAAGAGATGTCAAGTAAAAAAAAAAAAAATTTAAATCAATCTTGAAAAGCAAGGGAAGGTTTCATCTCGGATCATGATTTTTATGGAGAAATTTAGAGATGACAAAGAACAAAGTAAAGAAGAAGAAAGAAAGAAAAACTCTCACTAAGACTTTTCAGTACAAACACAATCTAGTGCACCAACCAAATCTAGAGCTTTTTTCATAATTGTCACCCAAAAAGAGTACAGAGAAAAAAAAATACAGTAAGAAAAAAAGGAAAGAAAAGAAAGAGAGAGGAAAAAAAACACAAACACACCATCAAACCAAACACTAAAAACATGATGTATTTTTCTACCAAACACAAAAAAAAACAACATATATGAAGAGGAGTAAAAAAAAACAAGAAATAAAAATAGAGATCTGCATAGACCGGCCAAGCAAGAAGAAAAAGTGCAGATCAAGTCAGAGAGTGAAAATCAAAAGCAGACCTTAAATGGTTTCAGACCCATCAAACACAAAGAGAGTCAGAGAGAGAGAGAGAGAGAGAGTTGGAGAGGATGGGGCATCTGTTGAATGGATCTTGAAACATATTGAAAAAAAGGTGACTAAAAATGACCCCAAAGGAGGGGACTTGAGAAGCATTAAACACAACTCTTACAGAGAGATAAACAGATAGATATAGAGAGAGAGAGAGGTGTAGTGGTCTTTGACTGACTGTCTGCCTGAAAATAACAGTACTATGTTAGTGGGGTTGGCTGTTTTTTTTTTCATGTACTGGACTACTGGGTCACTGGGTTGGCCTTTTTTTTTTTTTTTTTCTTTTGCGTTGTCTTTTGCTAACATAAGATAGGCTAACAAAGAATTTATTTTGTGAAAAATGTTACACTTAAAAACTGTTTAGATCCGTGGTTGAACAAATTATATAATAAATAATCCCACAAAATTAAATGTCATCGAGGATCCAAATATCCTTTTCGCATTCGCATTGGCATGACCTAAATTGTGTAAAGAGATCATTTTTTCCCATATTTATGAGTTCCGACTAAAAACTAGACCTTGTGTTGTATCAGAGATAGCAATAAATTAAACTTTTATTTTGATAGAATTCAACTTTCTCTTAAGTTGTTAACACAAGTATTTTGTTTCTTTGACTTTGTAGAATTCTTTTCTACTAGCTAGGCCATTCTTTATTCTTTCCTTTCTACCTTTTTACCTTCATATCTTGTATGATTGAACTCTCCTTCTTCTATTTTTAAGAAGATGCATGCTTACTATTTTATTAAAAAAAAAAAAAATTGGTTAACTCAAATGAGTAGTTTTTTTTTTTTTTTTTTTGTGGGATATAACACAGATGAGGAGTTAGGGTTAATAAGAAAAAAGGGTCTTACATTGTGTACCGAAACATGTGATGACCTGATGAAGCAAGTACATGCCATGTATATATTTTCTTTAATCTTCCAACAATAAACATGAAAAACCACCATCAGTTTTCATTCAGGCTGTCTCAAAGGCCTGTCTGGATTCCTCCACCGAGTCTGAGTGCACGATTTCCGAGGACAATCGTGTATATCCGAGCTCTCTTGATGTCCGATGTGGAATCAGATATTCTTACTATATCTTTCCCTCTCTTTTCATTTGTTTGGATGTACAATGCATGAGTGAGATTAATTATAGATTTTGGATTCTAAAGTATTTTAATTAAAACAATTTATGAATCATATTTTTATGAGATTTTTTTGAAAATCTGTTTTTCTTATTATAAGAGAAAAAGAATTTAGGTTAAACGTAATTATTATATAAAAATAAAATCTTTTAAAAAACTATCTAAATTATGATCCGTTTGAAAACACAAATTGAAAAGTAGTTTTTAGAATAAAGTTATTTTTTGAGATGATTTAAGACCTTGACTTTTATTAGGATGTTTTTTTTTAATTCAGGAATCAATATTTGAAAGCAGTTGATGTTTGACAGAGAAAATTATTTTTCAATTCAAAAAATCGATTTAAATAAAAAAACGTTGTTTTTGAGCTTTTCAAAACACGGATTTCAAGAAAAAAATTAAAAGGAATTCAGTTTCTTATTTTGAATAAAGTTGTCCAATTTAACTGTACGATTTTAACTTTTCAGTTTTTTAAAAAATAAAAGCTACTTTAAACATGCAATCAAACATGACCTTAGTTTTTAAACACGGTATAATTTAAATAAGGCCCCTCTCTTATCTCTTTTTTTTCAATAAATAAAATTCGGGAGATTTATAAATTGGTGCTTGTTGCGGTATACACGTGGACGAACCCCAGATGCAATTCAAGTCGCTGTCACAGATCTAATCCATTCATTCATGCTATGGACGGTCCAGATTGTCCAGAGCCTTTGACCCGTGAAAGCCAATGTCTGCCGCTTATGCACCGACCCATAGAAAATGATATGATAGGTTGAACACTAGTGCAACCTATGTTACATTTCACCCCATTTTTTATTTTTTTAAAAATTATAAACTCTCGTGTTAGTATATATGTTATTTAAAAAATATATATTAAAATATAATAATATTTTTATATTTAAATAATAATTTTTTTTTGACCTTCTACACCGTATTGTGCTATTTTAATATATGGAACTGCTAAACCAACAACGGTGAAGTGTATTAACACTCATAATTAAAGCCTGTGAATGGAGTAGATATAAATTGGATAGACTTATATCCATATCCAAAAAAACATGTATATGATATTAGATGGACATTTGAATTAACTATCCATATTTCATTCAAAAATCCGAATTTAGACAATTATACAAAATATAAAAAAATATAAAAATAATATATTTTTGACATATGAAAAATGTAAAAAATTTAATAATTAGCTATTATAAAACATAAAATTCTAAAAATTATAAGTATATGAAATGGTTTAGAGTATACTAGAAATAATAAAAAACTCATATTAATCCTAAAATTATAAATACATTAATATAATGAATATGAATATAAAATAGTTTTTAAATATAGATATTTTATTTCAGATACGAATATAGATTTTCGATTATAAGATAATTTTAAATTTTTGAATACAGATAGAATACTGATTTTTCCTAATAGTTGAGAAGCTTAATCGCAGCCCATATATGATACATATGCATTCCTAACTGAAGGCCCATAGTTATATATCGGTTAATGGGCTTAGCAGAGGGCCTCTTCAAAAGGCCAATAAAAATAGGAAAAAGATACACTCAGTCATATTTACCAACAAAAACTCAGACCTCACATATTTTTATTATTTTTTAAATAGTAAACATCATCTAATGAGATATATACTTTGATAAAAAGTGCATATCACTCTATTTCAAATTGAATGAACCCATTTTTAACGAGTGTAAGAAAAAATTCAATTAGACAAATACATCATCTAACAATGTATATATTTAATTAAATCTGTAATGATATATATAAGGTCTGTGTTTTAGACTGAGATCAAAACTGAGTCTAGAAGAACTCATAAAATATTCTAAAATCACTCATGAAATTCATCGATGTTTCAATTCGACGGCTGTGATGAACCCAGCGTAGATTGTCACGATAACGTCGACTCTAACTAATATATACATAACGATGACAACCTCGGTCAGATCTTTTATTTCCTTCCCTTTCGGGGATTCTGTTTTCCCGATTTATAGTTTTTTTTCAGTTCTTTCACACCTTTGTTTCCCTAATTTGTTGTTCTTCGTCAACGAAAAGCTTCCCCTTCAAGTCTCCAGGTACTCTCGCTCTCTTTCTCTTCATAACTGTTTTTGTTTATCGGATCAACTCAATTTTAGAAGAATTTGTGATTCACGGTTTCTTCCCCTTCTTGCGTGTCTCGATCTGATTAGGGTTTGTGAACCGATCCATTTTATTCACAGATGTTGCGATGCCTTTATTTATTCTTTTTTTTTTAATTCGATCGATCCGTGCCGTCAATTGTTCAATCTTCGATCGCTTGTTCGATTTTTTTTTTTTTTTTTGGAGATTTGTTTCGAAAGATTCGCGAGATCTAATGTGTTTGATTTTTTCTGCATTGATATTGCATTCTTGGTTGTGTTATTCGAATTGTATGTGTTGATTCTCTCTTGTTGTTGTGTTTAATGGCAGATCTAGTTTGGTTTATGTGAAATTATTATATGGCCTTTGATTGTTTCAACGAGCAGTGACTCTAATGACCTCTTCGGTTTCCACATCTCGAGGAGTGCACCCTCCAATGCGCCTCGGAACGCACACCTCTTCCATCCCCTTCGGCAAGCCTCAGATGGAGGCAGCCGGTGATATAGATGATACGGAGTTGCTGACGGTGTCCTGGAACCAGGACTACCAATGCTTTGCGGTTGGGACGAGCCGAGGCTTCCGAATCTACAGCTGTGAGCCTTTCAAGGAGACCTTTCGGAGGGACCTTAAAAGCGGGGGTTTTGGGATTGTGGAGATGTTGTTTCGGTGCAATATCTTGGCGCTTGTTGGGGGAGGGGAGAACCCGGTGTACCCACCGAACAAAGTGATGATCTGGGATGACCATCAGAGCCGTTGCATTGGTGAATTCTCATTTAGGTCGGATGTTCGAGCAGTGAAACTTAGGCGGGATCAGATAGTTGTGGTCCTTGAGCATAAGATTTATGTGTATAATTTGACCGATTTGAAGCTTCTTCACCAGATTGAAACCGTGGCGAACCCCAGGGGGTTGTGTTGCCTTTCCCATAGACCGAACACCTCGGTCTTGGCTTGTCCGGGGCTGCACAAGGGGCATGTTCGGGTGGAACACTTTGGTCTGAGAATGACAAAGTTCATCAGTGCACATGACTCTCACTTGGCGTGCATCACTTTGACCATGGATGGTCTTCTTCTTGCAACCGCGAGCGTCAAGGGCACGCTGATTAGGATTTTCAACACGATGGATGGGACCCGTTTGCAAGAGGTAAAGATCGAATTGTTTGGATTTTTTGCTATTAAGTGGCTTTGGAGTATTTTGTGCAAGCACATGATGTTTATTTTTTTAAAAGAAGATTGATGATTCATATTTGTTATGGGGTCATAGTTATCAAGGCGCCACCAGGGCCGCCAAGGCACCTAGATGGTCACCTAGTTTTTCTGTACATCTTGCTTCAACATGAACACAATTTGCTGAAAACTCAATTGGCTAGGTTTGTCAATTTTTTTTCTAGCTACCAGTAAACACTTCTGGCCATCAAACTTTCAGTTCTTCACTTCCCAAAAAAAATGCTTACTGAATTTTTTTTTTTCAGTTTCTTAGTTCTTCCAAAGTCCAAACTGATGTTAACAAAAAAAAAAAAAAAAAAACAAACCCCCACTATCCAGAGAAATTAAGAAACATTCATCCTATAACAACAATTATCAATTTCTAATAGAAATCAAATTGGTGCCTGAAATTTTGAATATTACAAATGCCAGACCTAACAAAAAATAATAACCCATTGTGTGTAAGTTCAAATTTGTGGAACTACTGTATATATGGAGGAAGAGGAGGAAAAATGGAGAAAGATGTGGTCCTGGCTTTGCGTGTGGGAGACTGGGAGGTTGAAATGGAGGAGGTGGATCTGGCTTGAGGATGTTTGGATCTTCTAGAGATGCCTGAGATTGGGAATGAGGGGGAATGACTTTGCAAGGTGCCAAGTGCCAACGTGAGCTAGGTGTTCTATTGTGAATAATGTGTTTGAAATTTCAATACTCTTCATTTTTCACAATTTTTCCTTTTTGTGCACCATCTAATTATTTGGCAAAAACTCTATGAACTTTAGTTCTATGAATGTAGCTCTAGATATCATGAATTGTTTAGGCCGCACAGGGCATCTCACAAATACGATCATGCCATGTTGATGTTCGAATTTGTGCAGAAAAACAAATATGCATTTATGCATGTATGTTTTGCCATCTTTTTGTTGCTAGGATGTTTGGAATATGTTCATTTAAATGTTTTGTTTCATTTTAAATCAGGCTTTTACTTTTATCACTTATCAACTGTTTGCTTTTTGATGCAACATTTTCAATTCGAGTAGGATCATTGGGGGTCCCTACAAAACTCAAATGGCTAGTTTGGCAAAGGGATAAGGTTTAGGGGATAAATAATCCGTCAATTTTGTTTATATTTATATTTGTCAAAATTGAGATACAAAGTGAGGATAGATACTATCCCAGCATTTAAGTGGAACAAAATATCCCAATTATTTTTTATACCAAATGGGGATAAGTTGTCCTGCCACTCACTTATCCCCATAATTACCCCTTATCCCAACACTTATCCCCTTATCAAACCAGCCCTAAAGGTGCAGTTTGAGCTTGCATTGTTTTCTGCTTAGATATATCCTAGGAAATACATGTCTCTTTATTATATCCTATTATGATCAATCATTTCTCTTCAATTCTAGCTCAATTGTTATGTCAAGAGTGAGTTTAAAGGAAAAGAACTCTGAACTTTTTTTAAAAGTAACCTTCATACTAGAAATGATGCCCCCCCTCGAACAAAGGGGAAGAAAGATCTCCAATGGAAGCAAAAAGATAAAATTGCAAAAAGTAGAAAACAAAAAAAAAAACTCCCCACCCAAATTCCCTTACATCAAACTCATCAATTAGGCCCCATGATTGTAGATGCTGATTTGTCACTAAGGATAACCGTAACTCAATCCCGGAGGGATGCTGTAATAGCCACCCAAATGTTATCATAGATGCATTTCTTTTGGAGGATAAGCTCACCCATGCAAGCCAAATATTCCAGCACACTATATGAGGAATGAGATCTTGGAATTTTGGACTATGACCTCCAATAGGGTAGAGAATTTAATGTTGTTTATGCTACACTATGAAAGTATGAATATTTTTTTAAAAATGTGGCTGCTGATATTTCTGATAACATTCACAATAGTCTTATTTTGATGGTTATGACTAAAATGTAGGTACGCCGAGGGGTTGACAAAGCAGAAATATATAGCATTGCTCTCTCGCCAAATGTCCAATGGCTGGCAGTGTCTAGTGACAAAGGTACTGTACACATATTTAGTCTAAGAGTTCGAGTGGATGGCGAGGATCCCTCCAACCATTATTCTTCTGATCAGGGCTCTGCGATAGTTCATCAAAACTCGTCGAATTCTCTTGATTCTCTCGTATCATCAAACACGGGTTCAAATCCAGGCTCTTCCTTGTCCTTTATGAAAGGTAAGTGATCTCTATTTCCCATCTTTGTTGACAGTTATCAAGTTGAAAGAGATTCCAATTTTTGTCTTTCTCATTACAGTGTTTTGTTGAGTGCTTTGATGATATTAACATGGCCTGGGCGCCTTTCAGAAATTGAAGTCATTCAATTTCTTTTATAAATCTGTTTATAATCTTTCTTATTCTTTCTCTATGACCCATAACGTTGACCAGTGAACTGCAATTTGGAAGGTATATGTTCTTTTTACCTTTTCTCGTATTACATTTGGCTCTCCAATTCTAATTTCTCCTATTTTCAAAATTTTGTTGTTTCTGGTTGAAGGTAGATAGGAGGAAGAGAAAATTTTTTACATCTCGATATAGATAGTGTTAATACTAAGCTGCATCTCCCTTTCTTCTTTTGCTTTTTTTTTTGTTTTATTTAATTTCAGATGGATTCAAAGATTCTGGTTTTTAGACTTTACCGTTTAACTCCAAAAACATGTCAGATAATACGTCATAATTTTCAACCCAAGAACTTTGTTCATAAAGTGTTGTTTATTTTATTAAATTGTCATGGAAATTGTGAAAACTCAAGAGTGAATTGTTTTAAATCATTCCATTGCTGGTTATCATTTGAATTAATATCCAAGTATTGAGCCTCTTCCTGTGATTTTTCAACAGTTGATATATGATTAGTCATGCATGCAGAGAGGACTAGGGATGGAGATAGATGAACAGGAATTTCATATCCAGATCCTTTCTGTTTTGCAGTGGTGTTGCCAAAGTACTTTAGTTCTGAATGGTCGTTCGCTCAGTTTCATGTTCCTGAGATCACGCGATTTTTTGCTGCTTTTGGAGCACAGAATACTGTGGTAATTGTTGGCATGGATGGGAGGTACAAAATTTTTGCTGCTCATTTTCGAATTTTATTTGAATGCATTCTCTCATATTTTCTTCTCCCTAGTTTTTAGGGTTTGGTTGTTTAGCTTCTGCTGTCTTAGTTTTATGTGAAGATATCTATAAACCATATGACGAATAAAAGATATTAATTCTGTTATTATTCATGTGGTAACTTTTCTATTAATGATTCAGTAACTGTTCATTGAAGCTGCTCTGTGGTGTTCAGTATTGTGCTTGGTTGTGTTGATTTTGTACTGTTCACAGAAGCTTAGACCGAAAATTCTTTGGGATCAGAAAAGTTCACGGAATTATTTTTTGGGTATTGTTACACTCGGGACACTTCTGCTGTTCTTCTGCACTTGCCGATGCCATGTTACCTAACGCAACATATACTCCACTATGTCGACTTTATTAACATAAAATTCATGGCATTCAATACATTTGAATACGCACTTCAAATTTTTTTTCTTTTTTTTTGCAAAAATATGTATTTCATTAGACAAGTATATATATATTTTTTAAAATCAAACCATGTCTGATTTGTAAAAGTGAACACATGAATGACTAAAGACCAAGTTGACATTCATTCTCATTCTATTGGAACACTCGGGCAAATGATATTTGAAATCCTCCACCCCTGTGGTCTTATGAGCATTTAAGGTGGGAATTCTTCTTCTGCCTTAATTATAACATCTTGCATATAGTTTATAAAATGCATTTTGATTTTGTAGTTAGAATATCCATTGTTGCCCGTCTATATAACATGCGAACAACAGCATCGTATAACGGATGGATGAAGTATTTATTGGAGGAACACTATACCTTCTGTCATATGTCTGATTTTTTATACATGCATATCTGATTTCCAAACTTTGATTGGCATTTCAATGTAAACTATCACGAAGCACGGGTGAATCTGATAATCATAAAATTCAATTCTGATTGATGTATTATTAGTACATGTTATGTTACGTTCTCTGCCATTCTAACATTACATTCTCCCGCTATCATCCATGGACAGTTTTTACAGGTGCAGCTTCGACCCGGTAAATGGAGGGGAGATGTTGCAGCAGGAATATGTGCGATTTCTGAAAGCCTGACCAACACTGGAAACACGAAACTTGATTTGACATCCACAAACCGTGTAAATATTGGAATGTGAAGTAACTGTCTATAATGTTCATATTGGTTTCTCTCACTTCGTGTTATGCTCTATGATCTGTATATTAGACATTTTTATGGAGTATCCATGACATTCAACATGTTCAAAATATGTGGCTATCAGAATATACGTACTTTGTTACTGTGTACAGTTATATATGCCTCTATGTTAAAGTGTGATCTGCATGAGGCATATGTCATTTCAATTTTTCTAATCGGTTGTTTATTCAAAATTTTTGAACTTTCATTTGAACGGGCATTTTAAGCGCCCAAAAAATGGTTATGAGAACACACCTAGAAATTCTATCTTGATCACCTAATGTAAATGGTTTGAAAGAAATTGAAGTGTGTATGGAGTTTCATGTGAAGGGATCTTAAAAACACTTCATCTCAAACAATCTGAAATTATCTATTGTGAGTAGGTACCACGTTTTTTTATTTGGTAAACTTATTTTCTTCAACAACTCTTCAGAGAAGAGGTGGTACCCCTACTTCATGAAATGTTTGGGCTTTAAATATGTACATACGAGTGATGATACACGCAGTCTATTTTACAGTCTTATATGCTATGATAACGTAGTATATACTGTAATCTATTTTTTTCATTTTTTCACCATGAAAAAAATACACTAATGTATCTCAGTATATACTTCATTTTATATAATAGCATGTGCTTTAAAGGGTAAGTGTATAATTTTGTAAAAAAAAAGAGGGGGGGGGGGGGGGGGGATGAACTGCAATTGGACATGTATCTCTTTCCATACATAATTGTCTAGTCATCATTCTAAGATCTTGTTTGAAAACGGATTTGAGCAGTTTTTTAATTTGCATGTATTGCCTTTCCCTGACCTATTTTCAAACAGAAAAAATGAAGCCAATGTCTACATGCAGAATTATATGAAAAAATATCCAAAATCTGAGTTTTTCACAAACGGTAGAAATGCAACTTTTTACAAAATCAGTTTTAAACTCGACTTTTGTCTAAAATCAGTTTTGCAATTGTGCAACCAAATGTAACAAGAGTCAAATAGAGTGATTTCAGTCCAATAGAATGATTTCTTTTGTTGAGTAAATTAAGATAATGAAAATACGGGAAACTTTGATGTTTCAATCCCTTGCAACAACAAACAACCGAGTTGTTCAAGGTTTACATCAAGTTATTTGAATGATCAACATAATGCTAAACAATCAACAAATACAGATTCACCGCAAATAAATAGACTGGTTCTTCATTGTGAATGACCGATTACAAAAAAAAATTGCAGAACCACAAAATTTATCGAAGTATATGACTACTTGAGACGATCAAAACTGAACTAGGAACAAAAAATCGTGAACAAACTCTTACACACAATTGTATGAAATCTCACCAGCCAAAACCCGGGGGGGGGGGGGGGGACTCTCTCAAGGCATTGCTGATGAATATAGCTGAATCCAGGGGAATTCCTCTTTGTATGAGACACTGCTGCTGTCTTCACACGAAGCAGAGCAGCTGTAGACGACTATGGTTGCCCAGTCGAGAGAGTCTGCTTCATTCTTCACATTGAAAAAGTACAGCAACTGGGGCATTATCTACAAATCCACAGGATGTAGAAACATGTGGTCAATTAATTACTTGAGGTTTCCGCCTAGTAGTTCATCAATAGTCTGGGGGAACTATGAATCACAATCAGTTTGCATATGTATAAAACATGAGGATGGTTGGAGGGAAAAGAAATAATAAATGGGCAAATGCATTCACAGATTTCACAAAGGGTGTAAAGATTTATATTCTTCTACTAAAGACCTCTTTATTTTAATAACAAGATTTAAATAATATTTAACTAATTATAAAGGCAAGGACATTTCAGTCATCAGTCTTTCAAGAAGTACCTTCTAAAAATATTGAAAAACATTCACCAATTTATATTTCCAAAAGCTGTTACTTTTGAATATAAGAAGTTCTTTCCACCGAGAAGTGATTTCTTATAAAGGTACTCCGTGAATGTTCCCACATTCACCTAATTCTCTACATGCAGATTTAACTTTCATGTAAAACAAGATAAATTTTGGTTTGTACCTGGAACTCATAAGACAAAGGGCCATTGCAGTAGCTGCATTTAGGGATGTTTGCTTTAGCTGGCTGACCAGCTGACAAGGGCCACAATGGTTTAGCTTTTGTATCCCTGCAATATCTGTGGGGGAAGTAGATGAGAATCTAAAAGAGACATTCAGGAAGATGAAACAGAATGCATGAAGATAAAGAAAACATAGTCAATTTCAACACTGAGTTGAGGCACTCAAACAAACAATAGGGCACTTATTATGCAAAAACTGAACCCTACAATTGCTGCAAACCTTCAAAAAAAAAAAAAAAAAATAGTACCTGAAAGAAAAATCATTCACTAACAATAAAATAAAGGGTGTACTAGCTGCTCCATTCATCTAATCAGTTTTGCTAGACATGCATACCTCAAATAGCCATTACGAGTTCTTGTGTGGCGGCATATGTGCAAAGACTTCAATGTAGACAGATAATTTGATAAATCAAAAAAATCAGTTGAGATAACTAGTCTTCACCGACTAAGTATAAGGTTTAGGCTAGCTGACATTAGCTCTTGTTGGCCGTTAAACAGGCCACAATTTTGATTGTCTTAACAAATGGATCAGAACATGGAGTCAGAAAGGATTTGGGAAGAACGGAATCTATTGTGGATACCAACATTTTCATTTCCAAAGTCAGAATGTACAAGGAAGGTTTTGCATTTTCTTTTTGAAAAGAAAGGTTGGAATTCCCGACTAAATCAAATCAACTGAAAGTCCCTTAAAAACTGAGACAATTACTCAATTAGACAAAGGATTTCCTTACCACAGAAAATAAAGCAAGAGGAAGGTTTTGCATTATTACAACACATGAAGGACACTTACCTCAACACTTGCTCGGGGGCTCTTATAACCCGCTCTTGAAAAGATGCCCATCTCTTTTTATCATCATCAACCTTTCAGCAAGACCACAATAAATAAGAGAGCAGGTCCATACAGCAGCTAGATGGAAAGGCAATGTTCACTGGCATACCTCAAATGACTTCGACAATGATTGATAGACTTCATTTACATTGGCATCCTTACAAACTAAAGAAGTTGAGGACCCATCATCATCTACCATATCTGGACATTCATCCTCGCATATGATCTCATATTCTCGCCAAAGAGATTTGCAAGCAACTGTTACAAATAAAATTGTTCAGTGTAACTGCAAGAAGCATCTAATAATTCTATAGATGGACAAATTCCTAAGAAAGATGAATTATGTCACTGACCGGTATTCGTCCTCTCTAATGCTTGCCTTCCATTATTGTAGACATCATCAGAACTTCCAGAAAAAATGATGGCCTGTTGACAATCAGCCTTATGCCCAGATCGCCAATGCATTACCTAAACGCAGAATACTACAAATTATAATAGATACAGGCCAGGAAAATAGCAAAGAGACATTAAATTTATTATGTTTTACTTTATTTTATTGTTGAGATAAAGGTGGGAGTCTACCATAGACCATAGTACAACATATGAACCAAATTATATTAATCTAGGATAAAGCTCCTGATACAAAGCTGAAAATGATGTATCTGCATTAAAAAAACAGAGACACAAGCAAAAAAGAGAGATAGAAGTGGGGAGATCACATGGACAGGGTGGTCTATGGTTTTGTTTTTTTGAAGAATGGTGCTCCCGAGGATTTGATCCCTTGACCTCTTTCATAGAGGTGGGAGGTGTTTGCCGACTTAACCAAAACTCGATTCACATACAGGGTGGTCTATGATTGAATATTGTTTAACAGGAAAAAAATACAATGAATATTAGGAAAACCACAATGATAGATAGTCACTCATTCTCTTAAATTTTTTTTTTTTTTTTTAAGGAATGGTTTACCAAGACTTCCTCAGGGATACACATGCCACTGATTCTACAAATGCATAAACATTAAATGTTATTCTAATTACCTGATGCTTCGCAGAGCAATAGCGAGCTCTCTTGCAACTACTACAAACTTTCTCTCCCTTCCACGTGCCACACCAGGAACAAAGTGCAGCTAGAACACAATAATGATATCCGTAAAATAAAAGGTAAATATAAAGTATAAACAGTATATTTATGCAAAAAATTCCGGTCCGATATTTTCATTAGTATCATACTGAAAGAGAGGCTTCAAGGGGTATATTTGTCTCTATAATTCTCTAATTCTCTATGTTGATGTTTTAAATAAGTTACAGGCTTTGCACATGAATGCAGTACTACAAAATTACACACAAGTTTTACACATTAGTGAAATGAATTCACTACTAGTACATCGAAGATCCAAAGCATATATGTAGAAGATATAGGAGGATTGGATCAAATCTTGGGCATGTTTTCCTCACTTTCATTGTTTGTTTGTGTGAAATACGTGCAATACTTCGGATGCGTTACAGTCCACATTTTGCATGTGCGCATATCAAATATTTGACTTGTATGTGATTCTACTATGTCTGCTCCATTTAATGGTGGGTTACCTTCAATTGGTGATGATACTCTATTTACATACAAATTGGCTAACTAATGCAAATTCATAAAAATCTAAAAAGATGTAGAGAATCAGCCATTCTTTCCTGTCTGTTCAATTAGCCCAGAGAATCAAAAGAACAAAAAAATGAATATTCAGAGGCAATTCAACAAAATATCAAACACACCTCCAGACACCAAAGATCTGCCAATCCCGTTCTCCTCCGGGGCTTCGCTCGGGTAGAACCGATTCAATCGCGGCAACTGGCACCGGAAAACCTTCACACTTCACCATCACCAACAAAAGAAACAAAAGAACCCACATTTAAAAAAATAACAAACAACAAACAAACAAAAACACCAACTTTGAATTGAATTACCTTCTCAAAGGCCTCTCCGACCCACGTCTCCACTGCTCGTGCTGGTCCCGAAGAAGGCACGCCATCGACGTGCACATGAACACGAACACCGTCCGGTGGAACGCGGACTCCTTCTCCGCTATCGGCGCGTAAACCTACAAAAAAAATCCCCAAAAAACCCATAAAAAACCAAACTAGACACCGGACCAAACCCAATTGAGAATCCCAAAAGGACCTGGAGGAGAAACTGAAGGGGGTTTTCACAGAAGCCGCAACAACGGGACTTCTCATCGGGCAAGCCAATCGGATCCAACCAAGCCTGCGATGTCGCAAATAAAAACATGTAAAGGTCGGATCTTTCAAAGAAATATCGCGATATTTAGGGTTTCTTTGGGGAATTTACGGGGGTTCCGCCGGCTTTGCTGGGGAAGAGGTGGCGGAGGAGGGAGTGAGGGGTCTTCGGCTCCTCGACGAAACCTAGGGTTACTGGTTCGCCCTCCTCATCGTCTTCGTCGTCGTCGTCGTCTTCGTCTAGGTCTTCGTCTTCTCCTTCGATTTCGACTTCCTCTTTTTCTTGTTGTTGTTGGTTTCGGAGGGTCTGGTCGTCCGCTTCGACGTCCATCGCCGGCATTGGTTGCGCGCGTGTGCACGAGCGTTGTAGGGTTTTAGAGGAGAACAATCATCTAGTTTACAATGTTACGGCGGAACTTTAATCGCATCTGATTTGCATTGATTTTTTTTTTTGGTTGAATTGCTCAAATGCCCTGACCCAATGTTTTTTTTTTTTTTTTCCCGCTGAACTTTAATTCAGAATGATTCACTGAAAGATTGTTAAATTTGCCCATCTCACACCAATCATTATTGAGAAGACATAAAAACTCAAAAGTGCTTGGGATTTACATCCAAGACATATTATTTGATTAGGGAATGATTAAAGGATATGTTATCGAAATATTTTACATATGTAAGTGTTTTTGATTTATAGTAATATTATATGCAGTTATATAATGTATCAAACTAGTTACAAAAACTCTATATATAGTTTACAAATATATCATACATCGTATGTGTGAAGGGGTATTTGATGTATAATGAGACAAATCTGGAAAAAAGAAGTGAAACATTTCAGGGTTACTAAAGAAATAAATTAAAGTTTAGGGTCACAAAAAAAATTCCAATGTTTCGATGGGGGACATTTGAACAATTCACCTTTCTTGGAAAAAAAAATCATGTAGTCTACCCGAAATTTATATAATTCTCAAATTTTTTTGAAGTCCATATAACCCCTTAAAAATACCTAAATATATTCAAATAATCCCCTGAGTTAAATTTTCATTTGAGAGAATATGATGAATATTCTATTTGGTCAACCGTGACTGAAAACATGGTATACCCAAAACCTATATAATATGTTAAAATGCAAAAAATCCTTAGTAAATGACTATTTTATTGCTTCAGATAGAGTTTTATAATTTATTTAGAGGGGTAAAATAGTCATTTATAGAGGGCTTTTCACATTTTTAACACATTATAGAGAGTTTTTGACATATACGTTCTGAGGTTAACAAAACGGAATATTAACATAATATTCATCATTTATTAATAAAAATTTAATTAAAAGATTATTTGGATATACAGATATGATGAGGGTTTATATGGACTTCAATAAAAGGAAGATGATATAGATTTTAGACAATCTACATGGGGTTATATGAATTTTCCCCCTTTCTTTTTTACACCAACCAAGCGGGCTTTGCGCTGGTTCTGAATGGATATTGTAACAATTAACAAACCGGTTTGATAGGTTTAATTTTTTCAACTTTTTTTGTTTGAATCTCAAACTACCTCCGGATATCGAGTCCAAAAAATCTCCTCATTCAAACGAATTGAATTTGCTCAGGACCCCCCAACAGACATCACTTATCCCCCCCATCACCCCCTTTTTAATCCATACATATCAAACAGACAAACATGTCGTCTTCGTCTTGCATGGATTCACTGTCGCTCTTGGTGGTCTCAGCTTTCCTGCTCTTCCCAACAGCATTGTTTCAGCTCTCCAATGGAGGCGTCACCAGTTCTTTCATCCGCAAATCCGAGCCGTCCGTCGACATGCCCTTCGACGCCGACGTCTTCCAGCCGCCGCCCGGATACAACGCTCCCCAACAGGTAATAAATGTGGGTCCAGATTGATCTTCAAAATAATAAACAAAATGTGTCAAAAATGAAGTCGAGGTAATGAAATCGAATTAAGTTTTTTTTTCTTTTCTGTTTCTTTTTCTCCTTTTCCTCACACCTTTTTCAGAATGTATTTCAAATTCAGTTAATAAAATCATGATAACATATCTATCTCTAGTTCAAAAAAAATAATCAAAATGTGGGTTATCCATTTTTTTTTTTGTGTTTTTGTTGTGGTGTTGATGAGGGTCATCCTCCTAACTTTTTTTTTTTTCTTATCTATACACAATAAGATCTTTTATTTTTAGATACTTATTTAAAATTAGACAGTAGGATGTTATGCATCATGATGTGATAGCCCCACTTGAATTAAACAAGATACAAGTATATAAAAAATAAACAGAAGATTTAGATCTCTCGTGTACTACCAATATATAAATTTTTAAAATAAAAATTCCCACAGTTTTACTAAAAAAATAAAATAAAATAAGGGTCAATTTTTTTTTTCAGGTACGTATAATGCAGGGAGACCATGAGGGGAAGGCAGTGATAGTGTCGTGGGTGACGCCGTCGGAGCCAGGGCCGAGGATCGTATTTTATGGCATGGCGGAGGAGAAGAGGAGATACAAGGCTCACGCGTCGTCGGTGACCACGTACAGATTCTTCGATTACTCTTCCGGTTTCATTCACCACTGCCTTCTCAAGAATTTGGAGGTTGTTCCTCTTTATATATATGACTTCTATTGATTTTGTTTTTTTTTTCTTGATGAGATTAATTAATATCTTGGAAAATGTTATATACAGTCCATAGTTTAATATTAACACCAGACTACAAATATTTTTTAATTTTTTTTTAAATCATACACTCAATCGGTATTTTTGAATTGAATTGGGATATTTGCATATATATTCCTGTTATATTTCAATTTTATCAAAATATCCGTATTAAAACCTTTTGTGCAAAAATACCCCTGTTATTATTTAATTGAGTGCATTTGTACCCCTCTGTCACACTGTGTTGGACCCTTGTTGAACCATGATTAAATGGTTTAACCAGACATATAAAATTACAAATGTACCCCTGGATCCCCTTTCAAAAAAAAAAAACTTATAAACCCTAAAGATTCCCTTCACTAATTGAATCTCATTTTGTTCAAAGTTATGGAGAGGTTATAAAAAGGGAGAGAAAGATGTTTGAAAGAGATGAAAAGGTTAAAAAAAGAGAGAGAATGAGGTTTGAAGAGATGGAGAGGTTGAAAAATGAGAGAGAAAGATGTTTAAAAGAGATAGAAAGGTTCAAGAAAGCTATTCAATGGCATTTCAGACATTTCATCAATACTTAATGTTGCAAAAACGATGATGTTTAATCACACCAAACAGAAGATAACTATATGAGCATGGATGCACTCACTTAAAAATAACAAAGGTATTTTTGTACAAAGGGTTCTAACAGGGGTATTTTAAGAAGTTTGAAATATAACAATGATATATATGCAAAAATTCCAATTGAATTATATAATTTATAAAAAAAATGTAAAAAATTTCATATATGCATGGCTAGATGCATGTCTCTTTTTCATTGATTACAAACTTAGTCAAATTGTTTGTCACATGACCAAAATCCGAATAACTTTCCTTTGACATTTTCCTATCTTGTGTGCAGCATGACACAGAGTACTTCTACCAGATCGGAATTGGTGAATCAAGTCGGCAGTTCTCATTCAAGACTCCCCCGGCGGTCGGACCTGATGTCCCATACACATTTGGCATCATAGGTTGGTAAATGAACACTCATTAATGACACATCAATAACTAAAATTTCATTATAAAATGATCAATCAATTGTTTGATTGATTTAATTTTGTTGGGTCGTAGGTGATCTTGGTCAGACTTACGACTCGAATGAGACCCTCTCACATTACCTGGCGAACCAGAGAGGGCAGGCGGTGCTGTTCGTCGGTGATCTCTCTTACGCGGACGACCACCCGAACCACGACAACAGGAGGTGGGACACGTTCGGGCGGATGATCGAGAGGAGCATCGCGTACCAGCCTTGGATCACGACCGCAGGCAATCATGAGATCGACTTCGCTCCAGAGATCGTGAGTTTATTTTGTTGTATAAGTTTTAGGTTTCAAATGATGGTAAATTCTGTTGTTAATCATTGAGTTTATTGATTTTCAGAGTTATAAAGCGCAATTCTAAAAAAATAACAAAAACTACTCTGACATTATTAATTTTTAATCACACGCGCGTTGAACCATGAATTCTCACAGGGAGAAGTTGCTCCTTTTAAGCCATACAAACGCAGATACAGAGTTCCATACAAGGCTTCCCAGAGCACATCCCCACTGTGGTACTCAGTGAAACGCGCATCGGCGTACATTATCGCACTCTCCTCTTATTCGGCTTACGGTATCTATTATTCCATCATTACTACTTTGTTAATTTATGTTTACATAATCTTTATATTATGTTGGATTTGCTTTCTTTGTTAAGGGAAATACACACCACAATATCAGTGGCTACAGAATGAGCTCCCAAAAGTGAACCGAACAGAGACGCCATGGCTGATCGTCCTAGTCCACTCCCCTTTGTATAACAGCTACAACTATCACTACATGGAAGGGGAGACCATGAGAGTCCAATTCGAGTCCTGGTTCGTAGAATATAAGGTTGATCTTGTGCTCTCTGGCCACGTTCATGCTTACGAGAGATCGGTGAGTTCAATCTATCTAGTTTTAGATCTCGTTTGATACTAATTGTCAAACTGATTATAATTAACCCAATAGATTATTTTAACAAAAAACAAAATTAACTTTCGGTTTTTATTTTAGTTTTTACATGTTAAAAGTAAATGAAACATCTTTTATGAAAAATCGATTGAGAATAGTTTTTGCATTTATTAGTGTTGGGACCTTGGTGTGATTGGAATTCAATTTGAAAATTGATTTTTCACTTATTAAATCAATTTTTGAAAATAACGGTTTTCAAATATACATTTTTATTACATGATTGAAAACCTGTTTCTTATAACCAAAAGCTGTTTATTATATATTAAGTTCATGAGTTCGATTATCAATGGAAGTAAAATTATTTATTAAAAAAAATCACACTGCACACTGATTTGATATTGCCCATGATGATTTCTAATAAACAATTTATCAAAAAAAAGTAGGATGTGGAAAATAAGTTTGAATTATTTATGATTCCTACAAAATTAAAATATCCAATATCCATCTAAACATGTTTTCAAAATTTGTCTTATATTGTTTGTTCAGGAGCGCGTTTCGAACATCGCATACAACATCACCAATAATGATGCAACCCCGATTCCTGATCCGTCGGCGCCGGTTTACATCACCATTGGAGATGGAGGAAACATAGAAGGACTTGCCACCAAGTAAATAAAAAAAAAAAGGCCATATATGCTTATAGTTTTATTTCAGTGGTTTCTTTCATTGAGAACCCAATTGAACTGATGAAATGAATTCTTCAACACAGTTTCACGGAGCCGCAGCCATCGTATTCAGCGTATCGGGAGGCGAGCTTCGGACACGCGATTCTGGACATCAAGAACAGGACGCACGCTTACTACGCGTGGTACCGGAACCACGACGGGAACGCTGTGTTGGGGGACTCTGTCTGCTTTTATAACAGATACTGGGGATCAAATGAGCGATAGTGATGGTCTGTTTCCAGTGACATAAGCTATTTTGAAACTATTTTAGTATAAATAGCTTTATCAGAAAAATAAATCATTTTCTATTTTATTGGTGTTTTTAGTGTACAATTTAATATGCTGAAGATTTTTGTTCTTTAGTTGATAATGGATAAACTGTGGATAAAATATTTAAAATATATATACGGTCAAACTATTTTTTTGGACACGGATACAGATTTTTCGGATATAGGATATTTTCTGCATTTTCGAATACGAATTCAGATTGGATGCAGATCTTTATAAAACTGACCCGATCCAATTGGCCCTTGGACCAGTTTTAAAATTAAGAAAAAAATGGGGGTAAAAAATTGCCCAACTTGAAATTTTCACCGTTGAATTAATGATCGTCCGATCTTAACATAACATTATCTCAATAATTATGCTGAGATATTAAAAATAGCAGACACAATATAGATTAATCTATAAAGAAAGTAATCTTTGACAGCATTAATAAATGTAACTTCGAATCACTACAAAACAATCTAGTTCCAATATCATAGTCCTTTTGGATCTTCAATTATGGGAAAACAGAGTATTCACTGGTAACAACTGAGCTCATCACTCCTTTGTAGCTTGGAATTGAAATGGGATCACAATAAAGATTCTCCCTTCTCCACTGGATCGTACAAATGGAGTGCTACTTCAAGATTCCTCAACACATCGCCCATCGACAGCCGTTCGATCCCCTGACCGGCCAGGCATTTCTCTGTGATCTTCTCAAACTTCTCCAAGCTATCAGCTCTTATTTCCATCGTATATACATGTGAAAAAACTTTTCAATCCATCTAGTCTAGAGTCTTATTTTTCTTTTTTCATTCCATATTTGGTTTCCCAGCGCCGTTACCCCCTCCACCACTTCTTTCTCTCTCTAAACCTCTCTATCATCTCTCTCTCGCCAGTCTCCCCGTGCCATCACCCCTTCGGTCTCCATTCTTCTCACCCCGATAAGTCCATCATAGATGTCTTTAGCATATATATGTTTGCGTGTTTTTTTTTTTCATTATAGTGAAATTGATATTCTAATGCTTCATCAATTTGAAAGATGATGTTTTTTTTATGAATTGATTCAAAGGATCTTTAGGTGGTTTAGTTCAGGAGATCCATTTTTTTTTGTGGATAATTCTTGCCGTGGCTATTGTTGATTCACAAGAAGGTGGTGGGGGATCCATGTTGCAAAAAGATTTGGTTTTGTTAATTTGTGTAATTTTGAGCATTTGATTTGTGGAATGGTGTGTTTAAATTGTTTCTATCATTCTTTATTATTTAATTATAAATAGGGTTGAAAGTCAATTTTTTAATTGGGTCAAACCGGATCCGGACCTGAGACAGTTTTGTCCAAGATTTGCCGGGTCTTGGAAGGGACCTGGGTCCATCCTGATCCGGCCCAGACCCATTTATAGGCTTATCATTTCATTTATAGACTGTTTCTTATAGTTCAATTGTTCTAGAAACGCGTACAGTGAACTTTATGCATGAGTAAATTGTAAATTTCCATTGATAACAATAGAGTGATGAACTAGAAAGAGTTTATAAAAAGAATGAACATGGGAAAAATTTAGTCCACAAATTACTCTTGTATATTGGGATTTAATAATTGTCGATGTGACATTGTTGGTCTCTAGAGACTTTAAGTCAATTGCCTGGGTTCCATAATAATAGCCAACGCTTCATATCATTGATTTGTAATGCATTTAGTCTATCTGGTATTCTGGTGTATCTTAATCTCCTTCTGCTTCTGAACATGTGGTTTTTCTAATAAGTCTTTCTAATAAAACATGATATTGAAACAGAAACGATGAAGATCACCTTGAAAATTCATCAATTGAAAATAGAAACAATGAGCATTTGATTTGTGGAATGGTGTGTTTAAATTTTTTTAGAATTGTGTAGAACTGAACGGTCTTGGTGCCATTCCTCTTGCAATGCAATGCCCAATCAGCCAAAATCACTTTGAACATTACAACCATTGATCGATCAGATCATCGATCCAAATTTGAAGGATGACATATCACAGATAGTTTTGAGAAGTTTGTGGAGATCGTGGAGAAATGCCTGTCCGGTGTGGGGATCGAACGGCCGTGGACGGGCGATGTGTTGTGGAATCTTGAAGTAGAACTCCAGATGCACACTAATATTGAGATGGGAGAACCTAGTTTTGACCCAACTTCAATTTCTGGCTATGAAGATATTGTGAGTTCAATTGTTTTTGATGAAGACACTGTGTTCTCAGATTTGAAGAGCCCAAAAGGCGGTGAAATGAAATACATCAAAGCATGTTCATTTGAATTTCTTTTAGAGAATTCTCTTATTTATTAATCCCAATAGAGAACAGAGTATGACGACAATTCTTTCTCACCTACTTATTTAAGAATCTAGCAGCAAAAAACTCACAAACAAATTATCAAAGAGAACAAAACTGAACTCTCAATATTTTATTAATAAAAAGATGATCTGTCCTTAAGCTACTATATATGGACACAATTAACCCAGTTAAGTACCTAATTAACCATGATTAAAACATGATATGGAAACAGTAACGATGAATATCACTTTGAAAATTCATCAATTGTGTGGAAATTGGCCTATAGGGACAATTCAATAAATGTGTCACATGTAATTTTATGTACTTTTTATTTGAATTGTGGTTTAATTATACAAATTATTGACATTTATGTAAGTGCCGATCTAGTTAGTTATATGTATTTATTTAGTTTTCAAGTAATTAATTCATTTAATATTTTTATTGTTGAAAATTCAATAGATATAAATATTTTTTCAACATTATACTTAAAATTTCGTGTTATATTAATATTATATATAAATGAACATCTTAAAATTTAAAAATAAAAAGAAATAATATCCTTAAAATTTGGAATCTGGGCCGTTGGATCAAAGCTCAGGCCCGGGCCGTTCGGGCCTGTAAGTAGGGTCTGGGCCCTCTTTTTTTGCCACTGACGGGCCCGGCCTGCTGGCCAAGCAGGCCTGCGGCCTGGGCCTTATTTCAACGGGCCAGAGACCCCTAGTACCATCAACCCATTTTCTTGTTATTTATCTCTCAATACTCATTTGAGCATCATAGATAAGGACAAGAGCATCAGACTGTTTTCACACTTGTCAACTAAGATTGTAATTCAACTTCAGTTGGTAACCGTGTATTTTAGTACTTATTAAACAAAGATAAGTCTGTTGTCTCCTCTAAGTGGCGGCCAGTCAGTCACCGGAAACCGTGTTTCTGTGCTTGATCGTAGAAACTTTTGCCCTTGACTTGAGCGGTGACTTTGAAAAAGTTGGATATGTCACTTAACGCAGCGAAAAACTAAAACAAAGATCCAACAAGCGTTGAGATCCTTCAACAAACCACAATTCTCAAAAAGAATAATAAAACTCAGAAATATATTATAAAACTGTCAACCCTAAATTACAAATATCCATTTTATACTAAAAAGTTACTAAAAATAACAAAAACAAAAATTTGTTATAACTAACTCTAGAGGATATTAGAAGATCTTCGGATTTGATTTCAGTCAAATCCGAATTATTATGAAGGAGATATGCCAGAATCTAAAATATTACTAAAAATAACAAAAAGGTCATTTTGAGGGCAGAAAAATGAAAAAATAAGCGCGTGTTGTAGCATAGTGATAACTTTTGTAGATCTTCTTGATATCTAGCTCCAATAAAAATTTCAGACGATTCCGAGTTTGGGGCGCCATATTTCTACTACCCGATTTTTCTGTAAATATTTGAAAATCTCAAATGAACTCTTTCGGGTTCATCACTCTTAGAACGCGTCCGCCACCCGTTCTCCATCATCACTCTTCCTTCAAATGTGGATCGATGATTTGATTGATCACACACTTACCTGCTCTACATGGAGTGCCTAAAGGTGACTCATTCCGAACATCTTTTCTAGCTAGACGGGACTTTTTCCAGAGCAATGGAATTTATAAATCTTACAAGGAATCAGTGGGACAAGTTATTTCAAGAAGTTATGCCTTGAAATACAAATTTATCTTTCAGCATCATACTTGATACACAACAAGTTGGAAAACTAACGCAAAGATATTTCAATAATTCTCTACATGTGTTTCAACCGAAAGATTTCATCGCCCTCTCGGGCTCCTCAACTCTGAGAACACAGAGTCTTGATTGACAACATTTGAGTCTATCATTCCTTCATATCTAAAAACTGGATCATGTAAATGGAGTGCTATTTCAAGATTCCACAACACATCTCCCATTGACGGCCGTTCGATCCCCTGACCGGCCAGGCATTTCTCCGCGATCTCCACAAACTTCTTCAAGCTATCCGGTGTTATGTCATCCTTTAAATTTGGATCGATGATCTGATCAATGGTGCCGTTCCGTTTGCAATGCAATGCCCAATCGGCCAGAATCACCTGCTCCTCTGGGATTGAGCGATCCAAGGCTGGTCGTCCGCATAGCACTTCGAACAGAACTACCCCGAAAGAGTATACATCAGATTTTTCAGTCAGACGCTGTTTTCGGTAGTACTCTGGGTCGAGGTACCCGAAGGTTCCCTTGACGCCGGTACTCACATGGGTGCAATCCAGCTCTGGGGCCGCCTTGGAAAGTCCAAAATCCGAGACCTTTGCGACCCATTTATCGTCCAAGAGGATGTTCGTAGTCTTGATGTCTCGGTGGATGATACCTGGCTTCGCACCCGTGTGGAGGTAGTGGAACCCCCGAGCGGCTCCGATGCAGATCTCAAGGCGTTGTTTCCACGAGACCGGTGGATTTTGGGTGTTGTAGAGGTGATCCCGGAGTGTCCCGTTGGCCATGTAGTCATAGACGAGGATCATCTCGTCGTTCTCATCGCAGTATCCGATGAGGGATACCAAGTGCCGATGCCTCAGTTTAGAAAGCATGTCAATCTCTGTTCGAAACTCACGCACTCCCTGGTTTGAAAGTCGGTTCCCACGCTTGATTGCAACGAGAGTCGACCCGCCATTGATTTCTCCCCTGTAGACCTTTCCGAACCCTCCGACCCCAATCACTAGCGACTCGCTAAAATCTTTAGTTGCGGTTTTGATCTCTGAAACAGTGAAAAGGCGGCTTTGGTTTGATAGAGATGAGACGGAGTTTTGCCGCATCACTTTCTTCTTCAATGCAAACAAGAGTGCCAAGAACACGAGCGTGATCGCGACTGCACCGCCGACGACTCCGCCCGCGATGGCCGCGGACCCGTGTCCCTTCTTCGAACCGTTCTTGGGCAAGACCTGGCTTTGGTTGACCGTCTGCCGTGGCGGTGGCGGTGGGGGCGGGTTTACCTTATTCACGGCGGAGCTGTAACCGTTGATCAAGTCCTGGTACCTGTTCCAAAGCATGATCCCACCGTACATCGGAGACCCCTTCACCGCCGGCAGCACCTGTGAAGTCAGCGTCGCCGGTTGGATGTACCCACTCCCTGCCGCGGCCGTCGACGCCGGCAGACCCACAAAGATCTTCCCCGCTCTCACGCTCGTCGTCCATTGCTTCCAACTCTTCACAAGGTTCGACACGCTACCGCTACCGTCGTATTCACAAGGTGGATTGTTGAAGAACTGGACCCACACGTAGTCGAACAGTCCCGTCGTGAGTGCCGGCCCGAGCGACGCGTCCGGGTACACACACTGCGGCGCCGCCGACAAGTAAACCTTCCTCCCGCGCGTACTGTTAGCAGCCGACAGAAACCGCGCGAGCTCGTCGTAGTGCGCGGACACCCCCGACACGATGTCGAAGTCGACGCCGTCTAACACCGCTGCGCCCAACGGTCGGTTCGATGACGAGCCGCCTAGGTAGTTGTTCCAGATGTAGTCAGCGAGGCTACGCGCGTCGGCGGTGGAGGTCAGTGAGTACCCGCTCCCGCCGCCCCCCAGGGAGAGCATGACCTTGACGCCCAAGCTTTGGCATGTACGGACGTCAGCGCTAACGTTCGTGCACGTGCCAGCGGAGGGGTCGCAGTGCCCAGCTAGGTTCAGGATTGGCGTCGTGCCATTGCCGAAGACGCTAAGGAAGGCGATGTTGACGTATGCGTAGTTTTTGGTGGTGCAAGCAGCGGCGAGCGAGCCCTCCCTCCCGTCTTGGCCCCAGTAGATTGCGATGCCTCCTACGGAGGCAGAGGCGGAGGCGGAAAGGGAGGCGAGTGTTAGGAGGAAGAGGAGCGGGAGGTGGCCGAGAGAGGAAGTTTTCTTGGCCTCCATATTGTATGGTTGCGTTTGGTTGTGATGGGAGTGCTTGCAATTTGCATCTGTTTTTACTTTATATTTATTGCATTTGACTTTGACGCGTGAGAAAACGCGTCTAATAATGTCGTTGAAAAGAATAGTGGTTTTAACGCATTCGAGTGGTTGTTGTTCCTCGCTCTCGGTGACTTTAAATGTGCAGTTGGTGTGGATTACGGACGGTGGAAGGAGGCTTCTAGTATCTTCAGGTGTATCAGCTGTCACAGGAAGTGAACGTATCGTTTGTGTATACGATATTGTGTATACGATATTTATGGGGGTCCATGTCGGATACATGTCGTATATAAGTCTGAAATAATCAAATCCTACATAGTACCATTCTCAAACATCTAAAAAAGAAAAAATAAAAAATAAATTACTTTTTTTTTTCTTCCTTTTTAAACATTTTATAGGGTCCATTATTTCTAAATCACCAAGGTGTATTATGTCCAGTTCACAAGCCGAAGCCGAACGATCTATTAAAGCAGAAGACTGGGTAGAACAGGTAGTCTGAAATAAAAGGCCGGTAGATCACATGAACATCGTGGATGAGTGAATTTACCTCCCAAAATTAAAGGGATAAACATATGCTAGTTCTTGTATAAATGCAAGTATCCTACTTTATCATTTCTTTTTCTTGTTATTTATTTTACAAAACTGATTTAAACATCAGCGAGTGTTACGAGAGTCCAGATCCAGTCAGAACTGACTTCGATCAATACTGAACTGTATAACCTATTAATCGAACCATATAACATATGAATCGAACTGCACAATCAATTGTTGGTCACATATGCTATTCTTCTACACTCAACTATTGTATAAAACATGAATTATTAAGTTTATCAGTATCCAATAGGAGAGTGGAATATGTATCCAACAAATGATTGTACAGTTCAATTTATAGGTTATATTGTTTGATTAATGGGCAATACAGTTTGGTATTGACAGAACTGATCAAGTACTTGACTAGATCCGGACTGGTGTTACAATGACAATGAGTAACAGTGTTTTTTCATGTTCAGCAACTAAGATTTTAATTTAACTTCACTGCGGACCGTATTTTAGTATTTCTTAAACATATATCAACACTTACTAATAAAAATTAATGGGTGGATCAATCATTTCAGTCTAGAAATATTTAAGTGGGGGGGGGGGCAGTCTCCGAAAACCGTGTTGTGCTTGATCGCAGAAATTTCCATACTTGACTTCAGAGGTGACTTTGAAAAGTTTTCATGACCCAAAATGTGGTAAGCCTTTGGTAATGGTGAACCTGCGTTATATCAAAATGTGGTGTTTACTATTTACAGAGAAGCCCAAGGCATCTTTACCAAAAAAAAATGCAGAAAAAGATGCATCAAAACTAAACTGGGGAAGGGCAAACAAAGTTTAGTAGTACTAAATAACTGCATCGATCCCCATTAGTGCTTCTAGCCGAGGGAGGTACAATGAGTAGCTGACATGGAATATTCGTCATTCATCAAATTTTACAAGGTTCAATCTTACAGAAATGGAGCCGGACAAGGTAGAAAAACCTGGGATCAACTGTGATGATCCAAGTGAACTTTGTTATTCAGATTGACCCAATTTTGCGTACCCAGGAGAGGCTGGTTGCATGCGCCAGACCTCCTTCTAGTTCAACTTAGTTTTAAATTGAATTTCGGATAATATATCAAGGGGATCATATATTATATTGTTCTGACTTCAAAAGTTGTATAAATTTAGCAATGGCACACTATAAAATGATCATTTGATCCACCACCCTTTTTATTTGAACAATTTCACCAATTTCATGAAATAAAAATGTTCTTCCTCTTTGTATGTATAAACCACTAGTGGGAAGTGGAGTGTATAAATGGATCTTTCGAATACTTTGTCTCAGGCATTCGGAGATGGGTGACATCCCTAAGTGGGTCAACTATACAAAAAAAAAAATGGTGGTTGGCGTGCAATACATGTCACAAATCTGAAGTGTTTTGCCCCCGTACAAAATATTCAATATTTTACTAGTGTCAGATCTTCCGATCTTAAACTCAACATTACCTCAATAATACGCTGAGATTGTTAAGAGATATTATACACAATATAGATTAAAGAAGTAATCTTTGACAGAATTCATGAATGTAACTTCGAAACATTACATAACAAGCCACTCTAATAGACATTCAACTGAACAAGATTTGATGGATATCATCGCCCTTTTGGGCTTCTCAATTCTGAGAAAACAGAGTCTTCACCGGTAACAATTGAGCTCATCATTCCTTCGTAGCTTGAAATTGAACTTGGAACACAGTTAGATTCTCCCTTCTCCTCCGCTGGATCGTGTAGATGGAGTGCTATTTCAAGATTCCACAACACATCGCCCATTGATGGCCGTTCGGTCCCCTGACCAGCCAGGCATCTCTCCGCTATCTCCACAAACTTCTCCAAGCTATCAGGCGATATGTCACCCTTCAAACTTGGATCGATGATTTGATCAATCGTACCGTTCCTCTTGCAATGCAATGCCCAATTAGAGAGACTCACCTGCTCTTCGGGGAGTGAACGATCCAATGCAGGTCGTCCGCATAGCACTTCGAACAGGACAACCCCAAATGAGAAGACGTCGGATTTCTCTGTCAGCTTCTGTTTCCAGAAGTACTCCGGGTCCAAGTATCCAAAGCTGCCTTTGACAGCGGTACTCACATGTGTGCAGTCCAGCTCCGGAGCTGCCTTGGATAGTCCGAAATCTGAGACCTTGGCGACCCATTTATCGTCCAAGAGGATGTTTGTGGTCTTGACGTCACGGTGGATGATACCTGGCCTGGCTCCCGTGTGGAGGTAGTGGAACCCCCGAGCTGCTCCGATGCAGATCTCAAGGCGCTGTTTCCACGAGAGTGGTGGATTTTGGGTCTTGTAGAGGTGATCCCGGAGCGTCCCATTCGCCATGTAATCATAGACGAGGATCATCTCCTCATTCTCGTCACAGTATCCAACAAGGGATACCAAGTGCCGATGCCTCAGTTTAGAAAGCATGCCAATCTCCGTTTGGAATTCGTGCTCTCCCTGGTTGGAAAGCCGGCTTCCACGCTTGACTGCAACACAAGTTGCCCCGCCATTGATCTCTCCCCTGTAGACCTTTCCGAACCCTCCAACACCGACTACGAACGAATCGCTAAAATCATTCGTCGCAGTCCTGATCTCTAAAGAAGAGAAATGTCGGACTTGGTTTGGAAGGAGTGGCAGAGATGAGGCGTAACTCTGCGTATTCTTTTTCACCTGCCTCCAGTGCATGAAAGCTATGACCATTAACAAAATGATAAGAAGCGCAGATCCAGGGACTCCAATGGCTATGGCGAGGAAGTGTTGAATGTGCTTCTTCTCGGGCTGCAGTAACAACCGTGTGAAACTGCCATCGCTGTTGTTCATTTTAAAAATCTCAAGACCATTTAACAATGCGTCATGGCCTCGAGGGTTGGTTGCAATATTCGGGTGGAGAGCAATCCATATATCCTCTAATCGGCTCATGTCAGGGAGCAGGAAGAAGTCCCTGTAGATGGGAACACCGATTTTACCTCCATTAGTATACATAATCATGTCAAAACTGCGTTGGGCAATCTGGTTGTTGATGAAGATGTCGAAGATCCTCATATTCATGTTTGTGACCGGGTAGGACATCTCGCAGAAATGGAGCCGGATGAGGTAGGAAAACCCTGGATCAACCGAAACAATCCAAGTGAGGTTGTATTTTAGATTGACGGATGAGTTTGGACCCATCGCGCGAGCGGTGCCGTAGACTATCGGAGGGGCGATATACTCAGGTACGCTAGTTGTGTAGTTGATCGTGATGTTGCGGTCCTTTGGGTAATTGACACCAGACGCAGCACTATAAATGTACATCTCATCGTCAGTCCATGCTCGATAGAGCCACGAGTCATTTACGGGGGATACGCTCTTCCCGCCGACGTTCAGCCTCACAACCGTCTCCAACGCTGTGTACGGATCAACCGTCATCGTGCTCGTCGACCCGACTATGAGAGGTGGGTTAGCCAGTTTGGAATTGCTAAAAATCTGCGGTGTCGAGATGATCTCGATCCCATTCACGAAGGCGAACGCGTTCTTCTTTGCCACAGATGGCGTGAACGTCAAATTCAATGTGTTCGATGATATGTCGATGGAGAATTCCTTGGTCATGGCTTCTGTAGTCAAGAGGGGGTTGAAGTTGTTTAGCATGGTGTAAGGACCAACAGAAACAGAGAAGAAAGAATCGGAGACGACGAAGTTGGGGTTCGCGTAGTTGGAGGGGTAGAAGTAGAGGCGAACGAATTTGCGGCCGGGGGTGACAGGGAAGGAGTAGGTGTATTGGGTCTGGAAGATCCGAGTTGTCATGTAGGGGACCGTCGGAACAAAGGAATTCTTGTTGGAAGGAGTGGTGGAGACAGTGTACTGGATGCCGGGAGCGTAGCTCGAGCCGACATCGCTGGCCCAGCTGCGGCCGCCTTGGTCCATTGGCTTTCCAGAGTGTGCGCCGCAGTTGAGAAGGATGTTCTCGGTCGGGACATAGGGGTTGGTGTTTTGGGAGATGATCGGATCGATCGAGGTGGTAATGGCTACGATGAGGAAAAGTGAGAGCCAGTTTTGGTTTCTTTTGTGGATCTTCATTTTGGGTAAACTGGGGTTTGGGGTTGATGAGATCTTGATGGGTTTTGGGGAAAGATTAAAATAACCTTAGAGGAACGGAGAAACGTGGTTTCAGAACGAACGGCAAATATCTGAAGCTCAAAATATAGGAAAACAATCAAGAAAAGTCAACAAAATATTATTTAACACGGTTTTAAATTGAATTTTAGATATCCATCAAGGGAGCGTATATATATATTACTAAGGCCATGTTTGGTTGCGCGTTTGGACGCGCTTTTGCTTTTTGAAAAGCTGAAAAGCTAAAATCGTGCAACCAAACGGGGCAGCTTTTTGCAGAATCGAAAGCTGGATTCCTTTTAATTTTTCCCTCGAAATCTGTGTTTTAAAAAGCTCAAAAACAACGCTTTTTAGTCGGAATCGATTTTTTGAATTGAAAAGCAACTTTCTCTGCCAAACATTAAACTCCTTTCAAATATTGATTCCTGATTTAAAAAAAAGCATCCTAAAAAAGTCAAAGTCTAAAATCATCTTAAAAAACAGCTTTATTCCAAAAGCTACTTTTCAATCTGTGTTTCCAAACGGACCCTAAGAGCAGTAGAAATAAAAGCTCTCTATCTCGGATTTGATTTCTATCAAATCTGATGATCCTGTAGGATCCCTTAAATTTAATTATAATAAATTTTTATTATTTTTAATAAATTTTTAATTAGTATAAAAGAGAGATTTGTAATATAGAGTTTTCAACTTTGACTAATATATTTTTTAATTTTATTTGTCTTTTGAGAATTGTGAGTTTGTTGAAAAGTCTCAATACTTGTTGGATATTTATTTGGTTATTTGTTTTTATCGCTGCGTTAGTGTTTAACTTTCTTCCTTCCTATCTTACATCACCACTTTATTGTTTTTATTCTTGTTTTTTATTTCCAGGACTACTATGTGCACAGTTAAATTGTAAACCTCACTGATGACAATGGAATGATGGACTAGCAAGAGTTTATAATATATGAAGTTATATTATAGTCTATGAAATAAAAGAAAAATTATTTTTTTAAAGAGAAAATATATATTTTTGTATGTTGTTATATATTTCATTTCATATAACAGCATATACTTCAATTAAAGAGCATATAATATTTTTTATTAAAAAATTGTGTGGATTATAATTGAGCCTACAATGAGGACTCAACATATCATTTTCATTGTCCATGTGACATTATGGGTCTCCGAAGAAGACTTTGACATCAATTGCTTAGGCCCCATAAAATTACACAAATATACCATAATAAAAAAGCTCGACCCTTGTTCAATCATACGCAGTGTCAATAACACTCTACGCACATAAATCAGGATTCATACTATAACACTTAAGATCCCATGAACATCGTGGATGAGTGAATTTACCTCTCCAAATTAATGGACAAACATGTGCTAGTTCGTGTATAAATGCAAGTCTCCCACTTAAAAAGGTACGATCAACTCATTTTGATAAAAGTGGCTATGGCTATGATGAGGAAAACTGAAAGCCAATTTTGGTTTCTTTTGTGGATCTTCATTTTGAGAGTGTAAATTAGGACAAGAAAACCTGACTGGGTTCTTAAACTGGGATCTGAAGAGATCGTGATGGGTTATGGGGAAGAATATAATCCCAGTCAGGAAGGCGGACACGTTCTTCTTGAGGGTGATTTTTATCCTACAATGATTCATGGATAACCCAATGGGATCACAAAGTACGTCTCAATGACTTTGTGCTCGATCATGGAAAATTTTCCACACAATTGATGGAACATGGAATTTATGGACTATATTTTTTTCAGATAGACCATATGTAGTTACAAATCAATTATAGGAAGTTTTAGCTATTTTTATGGGACCCAAGCAATTGACTCAAAGTCTTTCGAGACTCACAGTGTCACATTGACAATTATTAAATCCCAATATGCAAGAGTAATTTGTGGACTAAATTTTTTTCATATTCTGTTAATTTATAAACTCTTACTAGTCCATCATTCTATTTTTATCAATGGAGGTTTACAATGTAACCATGCATAAAGCAATCCAAGAAATGAAAGAAAAGATTTAACAACCGGCAAAAATAAACTTCAACGATCTTAGGATCTCACAAAATTCATCGTGGAAGTGTACTTAGTCTGGAGAATTAAATACATTAATTTATTTATAGTAATAATTTATCATATTTGTTTAATATTTTTTATTTTTAGTAAATTTTATAATTAGATAATTAAATGAGGAGATGAGAAAGAATTGTGGTCATACTCTGTTCTTTCTTTGTATTAATAAATAAGAGAATTTGCACTAGTTTTCTAAAAGAAATTCAAGTGAACATGGTTTGATGGATATTTCCTCCCTTTTGGGCAATATTCCTTCATGCTCGGAAAGTGAAGTTGGGTCAAAACTAGATTCTCCCATCTCAAAATTATTGTGCATCTGTAGTGCTACTTCAACACTCCACAACACATTGCCCATTGAAGGCCGTTCGATCAGGGCTTTTCGTCCTACTCCAAAAATGATGATCAACAAGAGAAGCCATACCTGGCTCTGGCCTCTCCTTCTGGCAACCATAACAGCCTCCATCAACCCGACTTCCGCCCAAAACGTGACAGCCTACGTGCCGGCCGAGAAGATCTTCCTCAACTGCAGCGCGTCGAAGGGTCGGACCCCAACGGCCTCATTTGGGAAGACGAAATCGGCTCGGCCTACGCCCCTGATATCCAGAACACCGTCTCCACCACGCCCTCCATTCAGGACCCCTCCATTTCCACGGTCCCCTACATGACGGCCCGGGTCTTCGTGACCCCATACACCTACTCCTTCCTCGTCACCCCCGGCCTCAAATTCGTCCGCCTCCATTTCTACCCTTCAAACTTCACCAACACCATCTTCGTCGCCTCCGATTCTTTCTTCTCCGTCTCCGTTGGCTCTCACACCCTTCTCAACAACTTCAGCGCCTTCTTGACCACACAAGCCATGAGTTACGACTACATCAGCAAAGAATTCTCCATTAACATTTCACTGAACAAATTGAATCTGACGTTCACGCCATCCAAAGCCTTCGCCTTTGTGAACGGGGTTGAGATTGTCTCAACGCCGCAGATCTTTGGCGGTTCCGATGCTTTCAACCGGCCTCAAATAGTCGGGACGATGAGCACCGTGAAGATCGATGAACACACCGAGACGATCGTGAGGCTGAACGTGGGAGGGTCAGCTGTGTCCCCGAAGGACTGACTCGGGGCTCTATCGGGAGTGGGACGATGACTGTTATGACTGTGCCATTTAATTAATATAGATAATTTTAATTATGGGTTTATACTTGTGCTTAAGGGTTGAGATGAAATTATTAGTTTTATGGGTCAAACTAGGATATTTATTTAATGAATAATTAATTTATGTGATATGTTGAGAATTTAGTGAGGTTATGCATTTCCTACCCATCCATTTCAAGTATTTGGTTCTCTTAGAGCATCTCCAATGATATTGTTAACTCATTAATTTGTGCCAGATGTTTAGAAAACATGTAAAAATGGTGCTCCAATGGAAGTGTTAAGGGCAAGCTAAATGTGGGTCCCGCCTGTCATATGTTAAGGGAAGTGTTAACTGTGGGCGATGGAATTTTGGGCAGAGGCCGAGTCAAAGAAGGCGGTTATGACTACAAGCAGGAGGAGAAGCAAAAGCCAAGTTTGATTTCTCATGTGGATCTTCATTTTGGGGAATTAGGACGAGAAGCACTGATTGGGTACTGAAATTTTGCTTCTAATTTTCACGAAGTTCACACATTTGGATTTTTTTTTTTTTTTAACATTTCTTAAGGTCCATTATTTCCAAGTCCACAAGCCAAAGACGAACGATCTATTAAAGCAGAAGATTTGGTAGGACCGGTCGTATGAAATAAAAGGCCGGTAGATACCCTGAACATCGTGGATGAGTGAATTAACTTCCCTAAATTAAAGGGATATAAACTTATGCTAGTTCTTGTATAAACCCAAGTCTCCCACTTTAAAGTATGATCATCGTGGATGAGTGATTTGTCATAATGTTAATGAGTAACAGAGTGTTTTCACATTTGCACCTAAGATTTTAATTCAACTTCAACTGCGGACCGTATTTTAGTACTTCTTAAATATATTTCAACACTTACTAATGAAAATAAAATGGGTGGATTAATCATTTCAGTCCAGTCTTACAGAAATATTTAAGTCCGTGACATTGTGTCGCCTTGATTTGTGTGGTCTCCTCCAAGTGGGGCCAGCGTCCGGAAACCGTGTGGTTGTACGTGATCCTAAAAACTTCCACACTTGACTTCAGTAGTGACTTTGAAAAGTTTTGATGTCCCAAAATGTCAATGTTGGGATTTAACAATTGTCGATGTGGCATTGTGGATCTTTGAAGACTGAGTTAATTGTTTGGGCCCATAAAAATTGCTGATACTTCCTATTAATTGATTTGTAATTGCATCTGATCTATCGGGTGTCTCTTAAATCTCCTTTTGTTCCAATTATGTGGTTTTCCTAGTAAGTTTTACTAATAAAACATGATACTGAAACAGTAACGATGAAAATCACTTTGAAAATTCATCAATTGTATGCAAAATTTTCCATGATCGAGCACAAAGTCATTGAGAGTTGCGTTTGTGATTTATTTCTTATTGGGTATTGACCAGTACTTAGCATTAGAAATGTTGGATGAGGAGTTGGGGACCTAACTTAGCGAAAAATTAGAACAAGGATCCAACAAGCGTTGAGATCCTTCAACAAACCACAATTCTCAAAAGAGAAATAAAACTCTAAAATATATTAATCAAAAGCTGAAAACCCTAAATTACAAATCTCCCTTTTATACTAAAAAAATTACCAAAAATAGTAAAAATGAAAATTTGTTATAACTAAATCTAAAGGATCCTAGAAGATTTTCAAAATTGATTTCACTCAAATCTGAGTTATTATGAAAGAGATTTTCAGAATCTAAAAAGTTACTAAAGATAGCAAATTTTCTATTTTGAGGGCCTAAAAATAGGAAAAATGGAAGAATAAGCGCGCGTTATAGTGTAAAACTTTTGAAGATCTCATCGATATCTACCTCCAGTAAAAATTTGAGGCGATTCCGAGTTCGGGGCGCTTTTTATTTCTACTAGCCTATTTTTCTGTAAATACTTGGAAATCTCAAAGTGGACCCTTTCGGGTTCATTGGTCCCTGAACACGTCGGCCACCCGTTCTGTATCAGAACCATTTTATGAAGTTGACATTTCTGGATTTATTTATTTATTATTATACTTTTAAACATTGTGTAGGGTCCATTAATTCTGAACCATTGTGTCCAGTATACAAGCACAAGCTGAACGAGTCTATTAGAACAGAAAATTAGGTAGAACCAATCGTCTGAAAGAAAAGAAAAGGCCTGTAGATATAACCTTGTCCACAATTACTTGTATTAATGCCTAGAGATCACTCAAGAACCCTTGATCCCCTGAACATCGTGATGAGTGAATATATATCTGCTCAAATTAAATGGATAAACTTATGCTAGTTCATATGTAAATGCAAGTCTCCCACTTTAAAAATTACGATCTTGAAAGGGAAATTTTCAGTTTTGTCCCTAGTATTTTTTAAAACTTTCGAGAGTGATTTATAATCACATCTCCTATAAATATATAATATATTTTACATTTTTTAACTTCAATTTTAAATTTTAAATAGTTGTTTTATAAGATTAAATTTTAAATCTTCTCTAAATTTTAAATTTGGAATCTTACTCTAATTTTAAATTTTGAACTTTACCTTAATTTGAAATTTTAAAGTTAAAAATTTGAAATTTTATTACGGATAGATTTGATCCAGATTTTATAGATAAAAAAGTTGTAAAAATCCATAAAAAAAAGTTGATCTGGTCAAACTAGCACAAGACCAGTTTTAAAATTAAGAAACATTGCCCAACTCGAAATCCATCCCACCATTGAATCACGTGGCTGATGATAGTCCGATCTTTACCCAACATTATCTCAATAATTATGCTGAAATATTAAAAATAGGTTAATGCTACCTACATTTCAGACACAATACACAATAAGAATCATTACAAAACAATCTATTTCTAATAGAGATTCAAATGAACATGATTTGATGGATATCATCGCCCTTTCGGGCTTCTCAATTCTGAGAAAACAGAGCCTTCAGTGGTAACAATTGAGCTCATCATTCCATCATAGCTTGGAATTGAAATTGGTTCTCCCTTCTCCACCGGATCGTGCAAATGGAGTGCTAATTCAAGATTCCAAAGCACATCCCCCATTGACGGCCGTTCGATCCCCAGACCGGCCAAGCATTTCTCTGCGATCTCCACAAACTTCTCCAAACTATCAGGTGATATGTCATCCTTCAAATTTGGATCGACGATCTGATCAATGGTTCCGTTCCTCTTGCAATGCAATGCCCAATCAGCCAGAATCACTTGCTCTTCAGGGAGTGATCGATCCAAGGCTGGCCGTCCGCATAGCACTTCGAAGAGGACAACCCCGAAAGAGTAGACATCGGATTTTTCGGTCAGACGCTGCTTTCGATAGTACTCCGGGTCGAGGTACCCGAAGCTGCCCTTGACGGCGGTACTCACATGTGTGCAATCCAGCTCCGGGGCCGCCTTGGAAAGTCCAAAATCCGAGACCTTTGCGACCCATTTGTCGTCCAAGAGGATGTTCGTAGTCTTGACATCGCGGTGGATGATACCTGGCTTCGCACCCGTGTGGAGGTAGTGGAACCCTCGAGCGGATCCGATGCAGATCTCAAGGCGCTGTTTCCACGTGAGCGGCGGATTTTGGGTCTTGTAGAGGTGATCCCGGAATGTCCCGTTCGCCATGTAGTCATAGACGAGGATCATCTCGTAGTTCTCATTACAGTATCCGACGAGAGAGACCAAATGCCGGTGCCTCAACTTTGAAAGCATGTCAATCTCCGTTCGGAACTCATGCACTCCCTGGCCCGAAAGTCGGTTTCCTCGCTTGACTGCAACGTAAGTCGACCCGCCATCGATCCCTCCCCTATAGACCTTTCCGAACCCTCCGACCCCAATCACAAGCGATTCGCTAAAGTCTCTTGTTGCGGTTTTGATCTCTGAAATAGAAAAAAGGCGGCCTTGGTTTGACGAAGATGGAAGAGATGCAACAATCGTTTTCTCCTCCTGCCTCCATCGCCTCAGTGCCATGAACAGCAACAGTAAGATGAATAGAACAGCTGCAGGAACTCCAATCTCTATAGCGAGGAAGTGTTGAATGTGCTTCTGCTTGACTTTCATTGGTGGGTTTGGCCCCGCGAGGTTCCCATTGCTGTCGTTCAATTTGAAGATCTCGAGACCGTTCAGCTCGGCGTCATAAAACACAGGTTTGCTGGAGATGTCTGGGTGGAGAGAGACCCACAAATCCTGCTGTGACAACCCGCTCGTGTTGGGGAAGAACATGATGAAGTCTAGGTAGATGGGCACGCCGGGGCCCACTTGGTTGGTGAACGCGATCACGTCAAAGCCTTCTAGGGCGGTCATGTTGTTGATGAAGATGTCGAACACCCTCATATTAGATTTCGTGATCGTGGATATGATCTCACAGAAATGGAGGCGGACGAGGTAGTAGAACCCGGTATCGACCGGGACGATCCAAGTGAGGATGTAATTCAGATTGACCAACGCTTGTGGACCCATCGATCGGGCGGTGCCGTAGACCATTGGAGGGGCGATGTACTCTGGTACGATGTCTGAGTACTTGATCGTGACGTTGGGGTCCTTTGGATACGTCACGCCCACCGCAGCCCCGTAAATGTATATCGAGTCGTCGTCCCATTTCCGATAGAGCCCCGAGTCGCCATTCGCGGACACGCTCGCCCCACCGACGTTCAGCCTGGCGACCGTCTCGAACGCTGTCTTATCCGTTGTCCCTGACGCTCTGAACTGAGTGTCAGTCATATCATTCATCGGCCCGATTAAGGGAGTCTTAATGAAATTGTTGACATCGCCAAAGATCTGCGGAATCGAGACGATCTCGATCCCGTTCACGAAGGCGAAGGCGTTCTTATTCGATGGGGATGGCGTAAACGTCAAATTCAATACACTCGATGAAATGTTGACGGAGAATTCTTTGCTGATGTAGTCGTAATTTAAGGCCTGCGCGGTCAAGAGGGCGCTGAAGTTATTGAGAAGTGTGTAAGAACCAACGGAGGCGGAGAAGTAAGAATTGGAGGCCCTGAAATCGGGGTTGGTGTAGTCCGACGGGTAGAAGTGGAGGCGGACGAACTTACGGCCGGGGGTGACGGGGAAGGAGTAGGTGTATGGGGTCTGGAAGATCCGGGCCGTCATGTACGGGACCATCGGAACGCCGGAGGCTTGATCGGAAGGCGTGGCGGAGACGGTCTTCTGGATGCCGAGGGCGTAGCCTGAGCCGACATCGCCTTCCCAGCTTAGGCCGTCTTGGGATGTCTGATTTCCCTTCGAAGCGCCGCAGTCGAGGAAGATCATCTCGGCGGGGACATAGGCGGTGGTGGCGGTGGAGTTTTGGGCGAAGGTTGGGTCAATAAAGGCGGTTATGACGGCAACGAGGAGAAGCGAAAGCCAGTTTGGGTTTCTTTTGTGGGTCTTCATTTTTTGGGATGAGAAGACTTGATTGGGTTGTGCTCAAGTTGGAGTTTATAAAAATCAAATCTTTGGTGATGGGTTTGATCAGATCATGATGGTTGGTCGGGCATGGATCATGAACTTCGCCGGATCTGACGGTGCTCCGATTTTACAGCACGGATGGGCAGATCTGGAGCAGAAAACCTACAACAAAAAGATGGAGAACTTCACGGAATTAGAAAAAAAATGAATTTTTAGTCCAAAACAGACAGTTTGAGCTGAAATCGGACATACCCGGTTCAAACGAAAACCAAAAAAAGATCAGAGACAGACCAATTTGCACCTAAGATTTTAATTCAACTTCAATTGCGGACCGTATTTTAGTACTTCTTAAACATATTTCAACACTTGCTAATGAAAACAAAATCGGTGAATTAATCATTTCAGTCCAGTCTTGGAAATATTTTAAGTCCGTGACATTGTATCGCCTTGATTTGTGTGGTCTCCTCCAAGTGGGGCCAGCGTCCGGAAACCGTGTGGTTGTACTTGATCCTAAAAACTTCCACACTTGACTTCAAATTGTGGTTGTAGTGACTTTGAAAAGTTTTGATGACCCAAAATGTCAATGTTGGGATTTAACAATTGTCGATGTGGCATTGTGGATCTTTGAAGACTGAGTTAATTGTTTGGGCCCATAAAAATTGTACGGGACCATCGGAACGCCGGTGTCCAGATAGGAAAGCGTGGCGTTGATGGTCTTCTGGATGCTGGGGGCGTAAACTGAGTCGACATCACCTTCCCAGCTGAGGCCGTCTTGGGACGGCTGATTGCCCTTCGACGACGCGCCACAGTTGAGGAAGATCTTCTCGGCGGGAACATAGGAGGTGGAATTTTGGGCGGAGGTCGGATCGATGGAGGCGGTTATGGCTAGAAGCAAGAGGAAGGTATGGTTTCTCATGTGAATCTTCATTTTGGGGAAGTAGGACGAGAAGAACTGATTGGGTACTGGAGTTAGGGATGGGGATTCTAAGATTTGAGCATCAGAGAGTGAATAATGAAAATGAGTAACAGAGTGTTTTCACATTCGGAAACTAGATTTTAATTCAACTTCAACTGCGGACCATACTTTAGTACTTCTTAAACATATTTCAACACTTACTAATGAAAATAAAATGGGTGGATTAATCATTTCAGTCCAGACTTTTTTAAGTCCGTGAGGTTGTGTCGCCTTGATTTGTTTTATCTCCTCCAAGTGGGGGGCCAGCCTCTGGAAACCGTGTTGTTGTGCTTGATTGTGGAAACTTTCACACTTGACTTCAGTGGTGACTTTGAAAAGTTTTGATGACCCAAAATGTGATAAGCCTTTAGTAATTGTGAACCTGTGTTATATCAAAATATGGTGTTTACAGAGAAGCCCAAGGCATCTTTAATTAACCAAAAAAAAAATGCCAAAAAGATGCATCAAAACTAAACTGGAGAAGGGCAAACAGAGTTTAGTAGTACTAAGCAACTGCATTCCCTTTTTAGTGCTTCGAGCTGAGGGATAGCAGACCATATTCTGGGATCGTAAGGTCTCAAGTGCTGCAAACCGAGTCATTTGCTTTGATAACAGTCATTAGAGAATAGGCGCCACTCAAAATTTGAATGAGTACATGACCCAACATAATGTCAATTCCAGGGTACACAAGTTACCTTAAAAAAACTGCACAGGAAGCACTAGTGGAAGACGTGTGCATGCAAGAATCTAAGCTCGGTACCTATGTCTGATATAGGCCTGTTAATCGGTTGGGTCTAGACATGTACTCGACCCGATTACACATGTAATATACCCGACCCAGACCTGATCCGATGCGATCTGGATCTGATTACACGTGTAATATACCTGATCCAATTTGGACCGGTCCCGTTTTGGACCCGACCTGGTGGACCCGGACATACAAACGGGTCGGGTCCGGGTCCACCTCGCCCCGACCGGTTGCACCCGAGACCCGACTATTTTATTAGTATATGCTCATATATTACAAAACTATTAGTATTAGTTGACCCATAATTTTGTTTCTTATTTATCAAGTTACAAGTATAAGTTTTAACTCATTTTTGTATCTACAAGTCCATAAACAAACCCATAAATCATAACTCATAACCAACCAAACCCACCCGTTGACAAGCCTTATTAGTTTATTAGCTTTTGAATTTGTATAATTAATTGATTTGTTGCATGATTTATGTTCATTGTTTAGGTTAATATGTTAGTGTTTATTGTTTTAAATGTTATTTAGATTAATATGTAGTGTCAATTGTTTTGAACGTTTACTTTGTGACACAAATAACCATTAGCTCTCCCTTTTAGTTCATTGTTATATTTTTGTTTATTTTGAATATTATATATTAGTGTTTATTGTTTTAAATTTTACAAAAACATGTTCAAATATAATGTCAAGACACTAGTTTAGAAAGCTCAAAATTAATGTTTTATACAAAATTTTCATAATAGAATGATATAGCAAACAAATTCATAAGCTCTCCAATTTTTTTTATTAACCATATTTGGGTCGGGTCGGACCGGGACCCGACCCGGGTCCGATGGGTCCGGGTCCGGGTCTACATTTTCAAGGACCCGCCGGGTCCTAGGTTGGACCCGGACCCATCGTGTCTTGCCACGAGTCGGGTCTGGGTCCACCCCGACCCGGCCCAGACCCGACCCGTCGACAGGCCTAGTCTGATATCCATCCATATCCAAAATATTTGGGATCAATATAGATATGATGATATTCGATCCGAAAAATATTTGTATCTAAAATTTATTTTATATTATTATTTGTTATATTAATTATTAATATATTTTTAGAAATATTATGAGTTTTTTATTATTTATTATATTTTAAACCATGTAATATGCTTAAATTTTTTATAAATTTATGTCTTACATGAGGTAATTATTAAAAATTTTACCTATTTCATATATTAGTTATATTATTTTAATTTTTTAGATATTTCTTATAATTATTCAAATATGTATCTAAATTAGATCAAATACTTAATTTAAATATCCATTAGATATGGCATACAAAAAAAATTTAGATATCTAATTCAAATATTGATATGTCTACCCAATGCATATCCGTTAGTTGATGGGCTTATTTGTAACAGAGGAGGGAAGCCAGGGACTATTTTAAAAGGGTATTTGTTGGTAAATATGGACAGTTTTGGTGGTGATTTAATAAAAAAAAATTAACCATACAGATCTGACTTAGAATTAGATCAGACGGTCGATGTTAGATGAGGGTATTTACGTCATTCTAATCACTTGGAAATATAAGATGCTCGGCAAATCTAAAACTTTCAAAACCCTAGGTCGTCCAGTTCTCTCTTCGAGCCTCCGCCGTTGTAGCTTTATCAGAAGAGGAGAGACAGGGAAACCCTAGCCAGCCAAGATGGGGTAATTCTTTCATCCATCTCTCGATCTTTGTTTGTACCTATCTGATCTCTATTTGTTTTGATTCGTCGAATTTTTTCGTTTTTACTCGTGTTATGCGATTTGGTTGGGAATCGTAGTCGATCTTTGATTGCATTCGTTTGTGTTGGAGATGATTATTTGTATGAATGAGAGAGACTTCCAATCTCACTTCACGAGTGTTTTTTTTATCGTTGTTTGCCCTGAAAAATTTCTTTGTGGATTCTCTGTAGTTTGATTTGAGTTTTTCCTAAAATGGTTGCAAGATCCCTAAAGTTGGAGAAGTAGCAGTCATTGTTACATGATAACTACTTGATTTGACTTGTTAGAAACTCAATTGATTCATTAAATTCTGTTTTTGTTAGACTCAGTTGGGTAGAACTTGCTAATGTTGGTTGTGGTGACTTTCGCTGGCCTTCGTTAACAGCATCACTTCTGATCTCATTTTGCGCAGTTTTGCGTCTAGTTTTCATTGACGATTTTACAGACAATTTATCATATGTTAATTTGTGTGGGGTAAGAAGGCACTCCCTTTTTAAGGAAAATAAGAGTGGATGTTTAATAAAATACATTAAAGTGTCCTGTCATCGAATGGAGAAGAAAAAGGGTCAAGCATAGAAGTTACTGGACATGACCCAAAGACACTTCATTTTTTCAGTCCCTCATCTTTAATTAGATTCACTGTGCTTGCATGTAGGATAGGGTATATTTGTTCCAATTAAGTAGCCGGTGGATTACACTAGTCCAAGTGTTTTTAGAATGACAGCTTCTTTGGAAAATCTTATAATCACTATTTAATCAAATTGACCACCAACCCGCACATGATGTATGAGTTAGACAAACTTTGCTTTGATGCTTCGGTGAAATGGTGATGGCTGGTTTTGTGATGCATCTAGACATGCATGAGCTTTGCGTCAGTGGATTGTGTCAAGCTTTAAGATAGAATATGTTCTTCATTTGTATATCATGAATTCCTGCTTCTCACTTCTCACGTTATGATCATATAATGCATAGGGAATCATTTTGTGTTAACGTGGGGATGGGACATTTTCCTTCCTTTATTAAGACTGAATCCATTCAGATGGTTCATTTTGATGTAATGGGTCTGATTTTCCTATTAAGCAATCCTTTCTCTCCAAGTACATAACTCCTGTGGATTTTAAGTTCTCTGGTTTACAAGAATGCTCTCTCAGCTGGTGGGTTATCTTGTTAAAATATGTGTGCATTCAATGATTTAAGCATCTGAGAAGTTGGCTTATTATATTTGAAGCTGCAAGTGTTCAATATGTTGCTTCTTGCAATCCCTTCTTCATTGTTTTCATGGTGCTCTGTGACAGGAAAACACGTGGTATGGGAGCTGGTCGCAAGCTGAAGACCCACAGGAGAAGGCAAAAGTGGGCTGACAAGTCGTACAAGAAGAGCCATCTTGGCAACGAGTGGAAGAAACCCTTTGCAGGCTCCTCTCACGCCAAGGGAATTGTCCTTGAGAAGATGTAACAAGTCCATTTTTCTCAATCTGCTCCTTGACATTTATTCACATTCTGATATTGATATCATATGTTCTTGTACTTTTATCCCTTGTAGTGGTATTGAAGCCAAACAGCCTAACTCCGCTATCCGTAAGTGTGCTCGTGTTCAGCTGATCAAGAACGGGAAGAAGATTGCCGCATTTGTTCCTAACGATGGTTGCTTGAACTACATCGAGGAAAATGTGAGTCTTAACTAAGCTATATAATCTATCACTCAGGACCTCTTTGAAACAATGTATAGAATTGATTTTTTCTGTCAAAACAGATTCAGAAAACAAGATTGACCACAATCAAGTAGCTCACAAACTCAAAAAATCTATTCTCAAGCCCAAACAATTATGCCACCCAAAGAGGCCCTGAGTGCATGAAGAACCCCGTACATTATGAGCATGGAATCAAATTCATTAAAATGTCATTGATTTAAGCAAACATTTTGTGCTTTTATATGTTTTTTTGGTTTTATTGGGAACATTCATATGAGATGTGGCCACTGATACTAGTGATTGTTATTAACGACAGGATGAGGTGCTGATTGCCGGATTCGGGCGTAAGGGACACGCAGTGGGAGATATTCCCGGTGTCCGGTTCAAGGTGGTGAAGGTTTCCGGCGTGTCACTGCTGGCTCTTTTCAAGGAGAAGAAGGAAAAGCCCAGGTCTTAAGGACACAGAAGAAGAGACCTATGATGATTTGTTTTTTACTTTGATTTCAGTGGTTTCATTTGGCCCAAGACTTTTGAAAGTTTTGCCGGATTGTTGTGTGGATGTTCAACTTATGAATGATGTTTACTATTTAGTTACTCCATCTACATTTTTGGTATGTTTTTCAAGCATCAGCTGTTCTCAACAAATCATGCATTTGGTTGCAAATTTTTTTCTTTTATTATTATTATTATTATTTTACATAAAAATGATTTCAATCGTTTTCTCCGTCTTCCCCACCTCCAGTGTTCATAATCGTTAATTTATTAAAAAATGTTAGATACAATCTTAAATGCTCATCTCTTTTTAACTTTTTAAAAATAATAACTCAAAAGCGTATATCATTGTAATGAATTGAGTGAATTTATTTTTATCCAACCTTAAAAAAAAATATATATATATATATTTTGTTGGATGGTGAGGTATATAAAATTATATTTAGTATCGTTAAAAAAAATGTGTAACACTGTCATAATTTATTGTTTGGATAATAATGTGAGTTATTAAATAATTATGTTTTTATTTGATTGAACACGAACAAAAATAAAAAAAGATAGAATAAAAAGTGAGCTTATTCCTACGTTATTTGAAACCCCCATGATTTTATTCTCTAATATATGAATACAAAATCACTCCCCGGTTTTATTTTATCCTTCCGCGCCAACCCCTCCCATCCACCAAGAAATTCGTCGCCAGGAGGGAACACGCGAAGGTGGACCGTCCGATGCAGATATGGACGTACAGGGTCTCCCCATTCGTCGCCTCTCCCCGCCTGAAGCCGCCCGATTGGAGCTCTCCCTTCGCCGCCGAAGAACATTCACTGCTCCCAAACAGGGCCGCTTCGTGGACCCCCGGCGAGCCCGTCCTGAGATGGTCCTCTGATTTTCGACTGAGATCCGCATCCGTCAGCGGTGCCGGCGCCGGATATCCAGGTCCGTAAGTCCCTTATCTTCACTTCCGAATTCCGATCCGATGGTCGGACACAAAACACTGGAAAACTTACAGAACCCCCCTTTACATCGATAAATATTTACCATAGAGTCCTTAATATATGACCATTTGTTTGGGCCGGATCTCATACACCAAACATTTGTTTTGGCCCGTTTCATTCAGCAATTGTGGGAGCTTTGAGCTCCATTTGACGGCTTGGGTAGCAACATAAGATATTCTAATATTGATAATTATTGTCAATAGAAAACATAATAATGAAGTTTTTATTGTTTAATTAAAATAAGTTGTAAATAAAATGTAAATAAGATGTTCATAATGAATATAAAAAAATGATATGAATGTTAGTATCTTAATAACTTGATTTATAAGAGTTCCAGGTAATTTGACATGTTAAATGATACAATTCAGGGGGACATGAAATACTAATATTAGCTTCTTCTCATCTATTTTGACATATCCAATGCACAATTTTTTTTTCTTACAAACAAATAGTTTTTTGAAATCATTCACTCATATTCCACCTTATTTTTCATCTATTCCGCCATCCAAATAGGGGCTAACTGAATAAACTGTCGCTGCTGCCTAAAACTGCGCATAACAGAGCAGCTGTTGGGCACTGAAAAGAAGCAAAGGAAGAGCGTTGCAGGGGTTGATCAGGAGGAGCTTCTCGACCCGAAATCACTTGCCGATCCTGACAGCTTCTTTTTCGAGTTCAACGAGGTCCAAATCCACCATAAAGTGTGTCAACACACTGAAGAAGTGATTGATATCATTCAAGGCCCTCATCAAGAATCTAAGTCACCCACCAAGCCTGCAAGGATTGGGTACCCATTCATTCTACTTCATGGATTTGGGGCTTCGGTGTTCTCGTGGGACCGAGTGATGAGGCCTCTTGCGCAGCTCACGCATTCCAGGGTCCTCGCCTTTGACAGGCCTGCATTCGGGCTGACTTCGAGGACAAGTAACTCGAAGAGCGATGCGAAGCCTTTGAACCCGTACTCCATGGTCTTCTCCGTGCTTGCTACGTTGTCTTTCATTGATTCTTTAGCCGCTCATAAGGCGATTTTAATCGGGTATGTGTTGTTTTCATTGTTTTTACTAAAGGTCTGTTTAGATCCACATTTTTGGCGTATCATGGATTTGAAAATCAAACTTAACCCAATATCATTTCCATACAATCATATCATTGTCTCTCTTTAAAAGCATGATTTTTAACTTTAATATGTAATATGTTCGCTTTTTAAAAAGCTGAGAAATGTGAGCTTTTTGAAAAGCTCACTTTCTAACGTTTGAAATGCAGCTTTTAAATGAAAGCTGATTTTTTGAACTCACTTCCAAATAGATCCTTGCCCATGTTTGGTTAGATAATTAAATTATTATGAGATTTATGACTATTCTAGTATAAATAAGGATAAAATGATTTTGTGTTTGGTTATGCTTTGAATTATTATCATTGAAAAACGTAATAATAAAGTTTTTATTGTTTGGATAAAATGTGAATAAAATGTGAATAAAAATTTATAAAAAGTAAAAAAATGATTACAATTGATTTATAAGAGGTGATGACAATTGATTTGACAGTGGATCCACATATTCTTTTAATTTAAATAAGCTGAAATAACTTAATTCTAATGGGTGGATAGAATCCATATACCATTTTATACTAGTTAATTCTGACGTATAAATTCTCATTTATTCGAGTCATCCAAACATCATAATAAGGTTATTCCGACTAATTCCAATTTATTTCCGGTTTATTCTTGAACCGAACAAGGGCGTAATGTTTTTCCATCTCAATAGGATTTTTAATTTACAAATTATTAGATTGTATATTTGTATGCAAACTCAATTCTTTACTCGTCTGCTTTAATCATGAGCTATTATTCGTGCGCGCATTATCCTCTTTTAATATAAGAAACTATTCTCTAATGTGGATTGTAGTCACTCTGCCGGTTGTCTCGTGGCAGTCAATACATACTTCGAAGCTCCAGAGAGAGTCGCTGCACTGATCCTTGTAGCTCCGGCTATAGCTGCACCGATCATTTCACGCAGTGCCACGAAAAAGAATCAACTGGGAATGAAAACGGAGATAAAAGACAGTGATTCGGCTGCGAATACTGGCAAGAATCCTCTTATTAGAGTTTGGAAGATGGTATCTTATGTGTATATATACATTGCTTGGGCTATTTTGCGGATGTTGAGAGGAATGACAGATATGATTGTGAGCCTATATAAGAAAGCTTCGTCTGCAATCCTGCGCTCTGCATTTGCTGTAATGTTGGTGAGTAAAGATTCTCTTATCGATTGAACTTTATTAGTCATTATCATTTATTATCCTTAGAAGCTTCTTTTATAATTAATGCCAACAAGAACCTAGAGTAGGTCCCCATAAACATGAGTTTATATCAAGCACCACAACTAAGTTTGAGTGATACGATAAACTGTACATTTTAAGCTCCACAAATAACTTCCACATTATTATTTTTGTTTGTTGGTTTGCTATAACATCCAAAATCATCTGGGAACATATGCTTAAAGATCTCACATATAGTGAATTAAAAGTGAGCCCAATTAAGCTGTATTTTGTTGCAACACCATCAATCAATAGGCAACTTGGTATATCAAGTTTAGAAAATGAAGCTTTTATAAATTATGGAAAAGGATGTATTTCCCTGTTCTTCCTTATATTAATATAACTATTGTTCCTGTGTTTCTCTTCATACCCATATGAATTATTTACAGCTGAGGATGATAATGGATAAGTTTGGAATTATGGCTGTTCGGAATTCTTGGTATGATGCATCGAAAGTCACGGATTATGTCATTCAAGGCTACACAAAGGTGAGTCTGTATTTCATGTGAAGAATTTTGCAAGGCCCTTTTTTTTTTTGGCTGTCATTCACCATATGTGATGAGAACTTGTCATCTGTTCACATATTCCAATTGCCAATTTTTATTGATTTTAATGTCCTGACTATGATGCAGCCTTTGAGGGTGAAAGGCTGGGAAACAGCTCTTCTGGAGTTTACAATAGCAATGCTCACAGAATCTGGATCAAAACCTCCACTGAAGGATAGACTTTCCCAAATTTCATGTCCAGGTAATTCTCAGCTTTTATCCATTTCATTTAGGGAATTAAACAAAGGAAAATTTTATATCAGTACGTGTTGACCATCGGTATGTATTTGGATGGATGATACGTCTCATCAATGATACAAAAATCATTCATCTTGTCATCCATCCAAAAACATACTAATATGAAAAAAAAATTCCAAATAAAATATTTCAAGATTGGGATCTTCATCTTTTCATCCATCAATAATGTTCAGTTTTAAATTATGTTTGGTTACACCAGTACTCATCATCACTGGCGACAATGACCCACTGGTTCCTTCTTGGAATGCAAGACGCTTATCATCTGCGATACCAGGCTCCACCCTCGAAGTCATCAACAACTGTGGGCATTTGCCCCACGAAGAAAGAGTAGAAGAGTTCATCTCAGCCATTGAGAGGTTCTTAGAGAAGGTTTTCAGTGGGGGACCAACATGAAACAATGGTCTGAAATTGAACATATAATACATTGAACCACTGATATATTACAACATATGCAATTTATTGAATTGTCAAAGTATCATATACATCTAAATCAGAAAGGGGGATCTGTAGATACATTGAGGCCCACACCCCCAAATCCAGACTGGATATTCGGGCCTGACATGAAATCATCTCCGAAGATCACCGCTCCGGCGGCCAGAGCTCCTGCTCCGAGTCCAGTCCCAAAGCCAGATCCACCGGTGTGGCTATTGGAGGCACCGGGTGGAAGAAATGTGGGGATGAATCCGACATTAGAGGGTGGTGGCGGAGGAGGAGGTGTTTGGGGACGATGATAACCTAATCTTTCATCCCCGTAAGAATTATACGAGTTGTTCAGAGGTGGTGGTGGAGGTGGTGGTGTTGGATTATAATAAGGGTATCCCATCTGTCCATGATTTCCTGTGATGGGAGCTGGAGCATGTTGAGTTGGGTAGGTAACCACACGTCCATCTTCTATCGCTAATGAGATTTCGTTTCTTCGATCGAAAGGCTCAACGGTTTCATCGTTAACTGCAAAGGAAGATTGAATTCAGAAGAATATATGAACCCAGATGTGTGCAGGGTCGTAACTAGGAAATAATTTTGGGGTGGGTTAAATTAAAATTATTTGAAAGGAAATTTATACTTAATAGTTAATAAAAAGCACTAAATAAAATTTTATATAAATAAATCAATTTATAATCAAAATCTACTCAAGAATTACAAAGAGAGAATAAAAAAAAACTGTATAAAAAAACATTTTTTTATTTTTTCAACTCGAAAAAAATACGTTAATGTATTTCAGTATAATGAACATTAATGAAATAGTGAATTGCTTTTATTATAAAAAAAACCGATATGGACTGCAATTGAAGCTGAACAATCATTTTCCTTGAAAAATGCTCAATCATTTTTACCATTTAAAACTCTGACCACTCATACTTTCATTTTTTTAAAAAATAGTAAACATTTAATGATGAATATGCTTTGATAAAAAGTATATATAGCACCATTTCAAATTGAATTAGCACATTTTTAATAAGTGTAATAAAAAAATTTAATAAGATATATACATTATCTAATAATGTATATCCTTCATTGAAATTCTAATGAGGTATATAGGAATATATTTTGAACTACAAAATAAACTCAATGTAACAACACCCTTTTCCTTAAGGATTTTCTTGAAAAATCTATAGCCCGCCTGGCCTACCAATGGTTCCACCCTTGGATGTGTGTTTTAAACATTAATCATACGCATCACAAGCAAATAAGGTATGTAAAGAAGATAAGATGAACATTTTTTAAGATCAAATTTACTATACCAATAATATGTTATCCAAGAGTAATGGCTCTCTTTGTAAAAAATGATCAAAGCATTGAATATCACACATTTTATCATCAAACAGAATATAGGATAGTACTTCCTACTGTATAGTTACACACATCATTTTTGCATCATATGCTTGGCTATATAACAGGGATAAAAATCTGATCAGTCAGAATTCTATCAGCAATTCGAATATGTGTGTTTTGCAAACTTGATAACTTCAACAATATAAAAATAGATCCAAAAAAACTGGAAGAATGAATTCAAGGTTGAAATAATTATGCACCCATACCTGAATAAGAAGAAATACGCTCCCTTTCCTCAGATATCTTTACAGAAACATCAACAAAACCTTGAGGTTTTCCAGAATTCCTTTTCCTCAGTTGATAGCTTCCAACCTCCTCAAATTCCAGCCTCGAAGCCTCTGGATGCTTTGCAAATTTGGTTAAAAACTCTTTCAAGAGGATTGTTGCAGTTCCTTGAAGCTTTTCTCTCAGGAAAATGGGGTCTCTACTGTAGATCTCAACAGTTAATGTCAAACCTTGAGGACTGGAAATCCGATCAGCCACGATGAATGAAAACTTGGTCTTCCATGTAGGATTTAAGCTCCCCGAGTTGTCAATCTTTGAACAGTATTTATTATTGGGATCGATCCAACCAACAGCAAACCACTGAGGTTTCAAAAACGACGATGATCGATGGAGGCCACGGGCGGAAATCATGCAGACTTCAATCCGGATTTTCGCCATCTATAGATGCCTCCTACACAGAGAAGAAAGGGAATCAGTCAGGATTATTTGTATCATGAAGGGGCATTCCTTTCTTAAAGTAGTCCCAGAAAAAGAAGGAAAAAGGAAAGGTAAAAAAGAATGAGCAAAACTTTACTTGACAAAAAGGAGATTCTAACTTGTCCAAGCATATTTAGAGAACATCATACCCTTATATGGGGAAAGAATCAAGTGAAACCTGACAAACCTTGAGAAAGCATTATAAAGTTCACACAGAAGCAGTAACTCCAACATACTTTTACACAAGTGTGTTTAGCATCAGATTCTCCTGTGCACAAATTAAAAAAGAAGTGTCTTCGCTTCTCCAATTTAAAGCAAGAGAAGGAAATGTGAAACCGTGAATCCAGTTTTAAAGAAGAGCTCATGTTCAATGAACTTGCATGGTATATATGTTATTAATCCTCCTCGGGCAGTTGCCTTGATAGACACCATGGTTCACGTGGTGGGGGAACAAGCAACATCATCCGTCCATTTTGTTTAATATCTGAATTGTGTTCCATGTTAGTGTGAGGGGTCTGGGTGTACATCATTGTGGTAGATCCTAGAACATCATTTCCAAATCCGCAAGCTTCGAAGAACAACCTGCAGTCATTTGCAAACATTAGATGGAGCACATCAGACATGCACAGTTGCTGCATAATTACATGCAGGTTATAGATCAATGCGACAAGCTTTGGCCACGTCCATTTAATCTCCGTACCAATGTTCTGGGAAGTGAAATGAAAATTGAATATTGTTATTGACTAACATTCTTAATTTTCCGCTTGAATTTTGTGGAGGAAATACCTCTCCCTCTTTGTACAGAGAGCTGAAATATCATAGATGCCCCTATTAGTAAGAATCCTGAAAAGAAATAAATAGAGAATTGTTACACACACAAGGGAATATCAACAATAGTGCGTATATTTAATACGCACCCCAAATTCTCCACTAACAATATAAAAAATGTTGAACGGTGAATGGAACAAAATTTTTTTTATCAAATTGTTATACTGCGGTTCAAAAGTTCACAAAATCAAGTCATTCTTCCAGTTTCTAAGTAGATAAAACCAACTCATTTTTCCAGGTTACCTAACAGTATGGAAAGAACAAGGTTACCAAAATACATCTACAAATACAAAATTATTAGATAAAAGTTAAAATTTAAATAATGTTAATAGTGATCACTTAAGCAATGGAGAGACAGAACCGACAGACTGTAGTCACTGTGTATGTTCACTTATTAGTTATTAACCAACTGTGCTAGTGCAAACATTTTCCCATGTATATCAAAACAAAATCATCAACCGCAGAGAGGCATTAAAAAAAAAACACAAATATTCAAATAATCCCAGGAAATTATATCTCAAGATTAAGACGTCTAGATGACAAGGAAACCTTTGAATTTCAAATTTTGATTGTGCAATTGAATGAATGAAACAATATGAATGGGTCATCATATTCAACTTTTTCTTTTAAAAAATCTCTATAAAAGCTAAATAACATAATTTTCATGTATAATTCAACTACCCATGCCACTGGATATACGTTTTAAAAACATGTAGACACACAAATCTTACAATCACAAATTTTTTATAAAAAAAAAATTGTTTAGATACCTCAGAATTCTGTTAACTATCATCCTTCCAATCCCTAATCTTCGCATTGAAGGATCCACCTGAAAAAGCGCTGAATGAATTTACATAGATTAAAATAGAGAGACAAACAATTCGAACAAGAACAACTGAAAAATCCGGAATTCCTCACCACCACGTCATGGATCGACGCCGTCAGCCCAAGATCCGACACAGCCCGACCGAACCCGGCGAGCCTCCCGCGGGCCGGCCTGAACCCTAGGTCACCCGGCGGAGGCGAGCAGAAGACGGAGACGACGACGGCGCTATGGGAGATTGCGAGGCGGAGCCGGTCCAGATCGACCGGTTCGGGCCGCCCGGAGGGGTCGAGGGCCGGGAAGCGGTGGCAGGAGAGGTCGGAGCAGGTGAGGAGGTCCCTCAACTCGGCCGGGTCCACGTCGGATCGGAGGGTGGAGATCTTGAGAGGAGGGAGTCTCTTCTTCTTTGTATTTTTAGGGTTTTTCGGGGTCTCGGAGAAGAAATGCAGGGATCGGACGATCGTGGAAGCCATTAAAGCTGTTTTGGAAAGTTCGGTTTCTCTCTCTCGACCGTCTCTACCACACAAAAGCGGTTCTGCTTTCGGATTGGGTCCGGTGTTATTGCGTGATCATATAACCTTAAATGACTCCTCGTTAAATATTATTTGAGGAACATTAGTTTTAGGAAAATGTTAAACTTTTCGACGTGTATCGCTGTATGGTTTTATTTTTTAAAATAATAATAAATAATCATTTAACGATGTATATATATTTTAATAAAAAATGTGTATCATTTTATTTTATTTTATTTTAAATTAAATTAATTTATTTTTAATAAAATTAAATAAATTTAACGAGATATATATTTCATTTAACTATACATTTTTAATCATGCATACAAAGCTACATTTTAAATTATAAAAAAAACTGAATGTAATAACACATGAACACCCTTAATTTTATTACATATTTCAAACATTTTTGTGCAAAATGATATTAAAACATCATTTTTATTTTATATTATTACAAAAGAAATACTCTCTGATAAAGGAAAAAAAACCAGCATCACATTAATTTGATCCAAAAAAATTTATTGTATTTTGATAAAAACTTTATATTATTTTCAGTTTCTATATGTATTTATGGATGGAAAATTTTCAAAAATAACCTCTCACAAAAAAACAAAATTTTACTTTTGACCCTAAAACTGACCGCCACAACAAAGACGTGACTCACGTCTCCACCGATTACCCACGACGTGTTCCCTTGTGAGCAGTGCGGGTCAACTTGTGCGCGGGAGGTGAAGTGGAGACTTGATTATTTTTTTATTATTTTTTTTTATTTTTTTCTTAACAAGACATTCTACTATTTACGCTTTTATTCTAATAGATTATCCGTGAAGATAATATAAATAAATCTCATTAGATGTTAGAAAAATTAATAAAATAATTTAATATGTATTTACGTATTAAATCCTTTTATTAATTTATCCAATAACTAGTAAGATCCATCTATCTCATTTTCACAAATAATCTATTGAAATAAAAGTAGAAATGTGTAATGTTTTATTAAATAATAAAAAAATTAATCACGTCTCCACTTCATCCCCGTGCACATGCTGACCCACGTTGCGTGCGGGGGGACACGTCTCCCATGTAGGAGACGTGATTCATCGCGCAACATGGGTCAGCGCGCGGGGTAATCGACGGAGACGTGATTTTTCATTGTAGTGGTTAGTGGACTAGTCAACGCGCTACATGGACTGATTAGGGTCAAAACAAGCCACTGGCCAATTTTACAAATAAACTAACCCTGGCCAAAAGTAAAAAAAAAAAAATTGAAGAGTTATTATCAAAAAATTCCCTTTATGGATCCATGTATCTTTCAAATAAAATCAATAGAATTAAATGTAAGGTGACTTATAATTAAAAAAAATTCTGAATTTGAATCCGAATTAATTTATCATTTATGACATATATTTCCAACCTGAATCGAACATGATTGGGAAGAAAAAGATTTTCCAATTTCATTGTGGTATATATGACATTGAATATCGGATATACTTAATTCAAAGAGGGTCCCGACAAAGACATCGATTAGACGGTCTAAGTGTATCAGGGTCCACTGACCCCACCAATCAGACAATAGAAGTTTGACTACATCGATTGGACGGTCGAGATACAAAGAATCTGGTTGCACCTCCACTATCATCAGAAAGGATGATATGAAAGGTTGACAAAAGCAACCAAAAAAGAATCCCCAAAAATCCCTAAAAAACCGCGTTTTGGAGAGTCCCAAGCGATTCGTGGATTCTCCCCCGCTCTTCAGATCCAAATCGTTCTCCATTGTTTCCTTTTTTAGTCGAATTTCAGTTTGATCCGATCCGATCGGTCTTTGATCATCTTTTTTCGCGTGTGATTTGGTGGAGATTTCGAGATCGGGTGCTCCGAATACTTTTTTTTTTTGGTCTGGATGTTTGACGAGGTATAAAATCTGGTTCCAGAGATTGAGATTTGACGAGGTAAAAAATCTTGAAATCAATTTGTAACTTCTTCTGATGCGTTTATTTGTTTCATGTGAACTTGGTAGATCTTTATTGGAATTTACATTGAGAAAAGAGAGATCTTGAGAAGATCATATTCATGTATGGATTTGACCTTAAAAGATGGATCATGTTTGCCTCATTTTTTTTAAATTCAATTTGTTATTATGCTTCATACTTGCATAGAAACCTTGAATGACTTGTTGAATTGGTTAATTGTTGAATTTTTTAGAGCTTTGATCAATGTCAGTTTGAAACTATGACATTTCGGAATAGAACCATATGTAGTCCCAGTTCTTTATACTTCATTACCCACTTTGTTTTTTTTTTACTTTACTGCAATGAAGCATAAATAAATGCATATACTTACATTATACACACATCATTGTCTAATAAAGTATCTACTTGACTGCTGCATTGCGTTGGACTGTATAGTTCATGCATTGAAGTATATAATATATGGGGCTACAAACAGGGATAAGAACAAACCGTGCCAAACATTTTTTTCTTGATGCCATGTACTAATGTACTTGTTTTAGAATTACTGAATATGACCATGTACTTGCGAGTCTTAATTAGCATGATTGCTGGATATAATTTTTTTTTTAACTTTTAAGTTCTTTCATCATTGGAGCTCCTCAATTGTGAGAGTCCAGGTTGTTGATAGAGAATGCATGGTTGTTGGCTGGTTGCTCTCATGTTAGAGAGTGAGAGTCGGTTGCTCTCATTTTTTTTAACTGATGCCACATCTATTATGCGATGGAACATGAAATTTACGTCTTCGATAAAGCTTCATTTCTCAGTACAAATGCTAATATGACAATTTATTTCATGAAGCCTGGATTTCAGAACCCATGGTAATTCTAACTGCATGTTATTACCAAACACACCCCCCCCCCCCCCCCCACCTAAAAAAAAACGAAAAACACTGCATGTTATGATACATGAAATTTGTGGGTCGGAGACCATAAGTTCGACACACTTTTAAGTTATAAAATAAATATCTCCAGAGATACCTTTTAGTTCAATCGTCATTTATTGAATTGAGGAATACTGATGTGCTAGCTTTAACCCCATGATATATAGACATTAATTCTGTGGAAACTCAAAGAGTTTTCTCTAATCTTATGCAGGGTAGAATTTATGATGAGTTTAGCTGTGCACTCGTGTTAATAGAAATTCCTTCATTCTAGAGCCTATGTGAGCATTTACCATTGTTTCATTTTGAAATTAATGAGGAACTTGAAGATGGAGATGTATGTTGTGAAATCTGAGGAAATAGTAAACTTTTACTGAAATATCTTATCCCCCGCACTTAATGTTAATCTGTATGAAATAAAAGAGGAACTTGAAGATAGAATGTGTTATGTGATGTGAGGAATTACAATCTGCTGCACGTAAATTAAGTTTATCAAATTCCATGTATGTTGTAATGTGTACAGAATTGCGATATACATGCTTTACTTAAGGAGCGCAGGTGATTTTGTTTTCCAATTAGGTGGAATTCATGCAGGGGTTTAAAATGTGGGGTATTCTCATAATTAAATGAGCAGTCTCAGCAGTCCTAGTTAATGAAACATATTTCATGCATTTTGAGATTTATACTTGACATGACTATTTATTTGGTATTAAATTTCGTAGATTATGGATGTTCATATCTCTGTTTTAGGCCAGCCAGATGGTTCCATTGGGTGCTAAATATTGCTGACCTTTACTTTCACACTTGAGGAGACTTCCTAAGAATAAGGTGTTATGTATGACCGGCATGCATCAGCTTTTCTCCTTGACAAATATCAAAATTTATGGATCATCATGTTTGATGTTTACAGATCTTAGAGACTCAGCTACATGCACATTGAAGATGTATGAATAGATATATAATTGATCCTCTTGGAATTATGTTTAATCATATTGAATTTTTACAGTTGTTAGAGACTCAACCACATACATGTTGAAGATGCATGAATAGTTTTATAGACAATCTGCTTAGATTTATGTCATATAGTCAGTTATCTTGACAATTTTTTTAATTTACTATGACATTAACAATACAGTATAATTTGCGCATTTTACTATGCAGGTAGCTACTGACATCTTGAGTTTTCTCTCTGAGTTTTACTCAATAGCCATTTTACAAGGTACTCGTTCCATCTCCTATTTCATGCTTGTTTTCTCTTATTCTTGTGGAATCTCCGGATTACTGATTTGTCTCATTACATTCCAAATGTTATAGATGGATGATGAATCCCAATGGACGTCTCATGAATCCCGGTCGGTGGACCTTGAACCCACTGCCAGTGCTTTTGTTTACCATTCTCATCAATTACTGGCCCATTGTGACATGTGCGGAGGAATTTTTTCGTTGGAGACTGAAACCAACGAGGGGTCTGAATCATTGTGCATTTGTAGGGAGTGTAAATCAATGGTTCTTAACAACCCGGAAGCAGCTGTACCTGCGAGAGACTCCCACCGCAGAAGACATCATAGACGAAGAGCCCGATTGAGATCTAGATACAGTAGTTCTGAATCCATAGATGACTTTTCTCATCACTTCTCTCAGCTCATTAACATGGTGAGGCAAAATCAACTTGTCCTCCCAGGCACTTCTGCTCCTGAGCTCGAGACCCAAAACGATGCTACAGATTCTGCAACAGTCCTGCATCATCGGACAAGCACCCGTACCTCTCGGAGCGGGTCAAGGAGGTGGTCAAGGGGGCTTTCAGATAATGAGAGCGAATACATGGATTCTCTCATCAATGACACAGATTCCAATGTCAGCATAAGTGTTTATGGGGTTTTACCTGGTGAAAACGACTCCGTTTCATTCAGTGTTTATGGGGGAGAGTCAGATGCTTCCATAGAGAATTTCAACCAGTTGGATGGAGTAAGCAATATTGACAGTGATACTGATATCGACCCAATGCATGCAGGACTCGACCAATGGAACTCAGATGACCAAGATGATGATGGAGAGTGGGAAGAGATGAACACAAATGGCCACAATAACACTGGTGATAATATTGATTTTCAGAGAGGCTCCGAATCTCCAGGAAATGAAAGTTGGGTCCATTGGAGGGTGCGGGATAGCAGGATTTTACCTATCCCTGACATTTTCCAAGACTCGGAAGAAGTGGAGATTACCCGACAGTATATCGGTAACTCTGGTGACTATCTTGATGCGAGAGGCTTTCAGGATTTCCTCGATCAGCTCGTAGAAGCCGAGGGCTTGAGGCGAGGGGCCCCTCCTGCCTCCGCATCTGTCATTAAAAATCTCCCTCACCTGCTCATCCGAAAAGAACATGAAAAAAATGGAATCTTGGTGTGCGCAGTCTGCAAGGATCCAATGAGCATAAACACCGAAGTGAACCAGCTCCCCTGTTCGCACCTCTACCACCCTTCATGTATTCTACCATGGCTGAGTTCAAGGAATTCGTGCCCCATTTGCAGGTATGAGCTTCCAACGGATGATGCGGAGTATGAAGAGGGGAAGAGGAATGTCAACATTAGGACAGAATACTCATCGGAGAGTGAAGCAGAGTTGGAAGGCGATTGCGAATTGGTTGAAGTAGATACAAATAACGAAACGGTGGAGAGTTCCAGTGGTGAGAGGGGAAGGGGTTGGCTGTTTCTTGCTGCTGCACCGATCCTTAGTGTGGTAGGGATTGTTCTCGTTATGTGTTTTCGGAACTCTCTCAGTGATGGAAGATCTCAATGCAGAAACGGGGAATGGAACTATCAGCAACTGCAGGGGTCTTCTCAGGCCTCACCTGGGTCAGCAAATAATAGGGAGAATAGGAGCAGGAGATGGTGGTCCTTCTTTTAAGGACTGACTGATTTGAACCTCTTGTTAAGCTTGATGAGGGATTCTGGTTTAACTATGCGGTTTTTTTTTTTTTTAATCAATGTTTTGTGTGTGCTCTGTTTGGGGTATATCTTTGATGGTGTCTGGTTCTGCTGAAATGTAAGTTTTATGTATTGGCGCCCGATCCCCAGTTAAAATCCATGCAGGGATTCTGAAGGCCATTGTAGTGTTTTTCTATAAGTTTTGTTGTAACATGGATTTCACTTTAACCTTTTAATTACGGATTACTGTCAGCTGTGCCAATACTGATAAGAGGAGTAAATTCGCCGATTAGAGCATTTGCTGATGCTGTTGGTGGTAATTCAATGCTTGATTTGTTTTAGGTTTGCATCTGTGTGTTTGGAATGACAAACTGAGTTGCTTATTCAAGTTTTTATTAGTAATAATATTATTTTAATGTTAATTAAAGTATATGAATAATTATGTTAAAAATGTATAATTCATCTAGTGAATCATACGAATTTACAAAAAAAGAAAAAATCAATATTCTTTTTTCCATAAAAAAAAATCACATAATTCGTAAAACAAAATAGGAAAAATATTTTTCAGTCTTAATTTTAACCTCCACATATTTTAATTTTTTTTAAATAATATACTCATCTCATTATTTTAATAAAAATAATATATATATACTCTTAATAATTGCATAAATACATTTATTAAAAATATAAAAAATTTCAAACAAGACATTTTGTTAATGTGATCACGATGCCATCAATGTGTAACAAAGCTTAAATACCTTCTTGAGCCCTTGTGATCCATGTATTAATTGCCAGTGTGGTGAATAATAATAATAACCAAAAACCAATTTTAATTACCGAGAATTCGACACTAACATTATTATCAATAAACAATAATAGAATATTTTGTTACTGATTTTTTATTAGACGATAGTTTGTTCAAATGTAACTTCTCTACGTCGGGGTTCTGCGGTTGGTGTTTGGGAATCCGATGTACTGTGTACAGTTTTTCATGGTTGAAATATAAGCTCTTTTAAAGCCTCTTTACCAGTAAATGAATAAATAAATAAATAATTGAATGCTTTAAAAAGTGAGGAAGTTTATGGACATAATCATAGTATATTCAAATAGACAAGGTTTCTTCTACAATGATTCAAGGCTATAACACCCAAAGATTTAATGCTATATACATGTTTCCATATAAATTTGCAACCACCACGGAGTTCTGAATCAATATGAACATGAAATTTTATTAGCATATAATGACAGATGCAACATTAATGCTACAACAACACTCTATTCAAAGGCTAGTTCCGATGCACAAGCTTTTGCATGATTTATTATTTCATTGACTCAGTTCTTCGTCCTGCAGGATGGAACCTGTGTATTTGTGATTCAGGGTGGTGCAAATGATGAGGTTTCACTTAAGCTTCCAATTTGACGGCTGGATCGACAATGTCACTATTGTTTTGTTGTGCCCAGAGTTGAGCGTATCGTCCTGCCCTCGATAAGAGAACTTCGTGTGGACCCTGTTCTACAACCTTACCGCTCTCCAAGACAACAATCTAAAAAAAAAAAAAATTTCAAGGAAACGATGGAGAAAGTAAGATAGGTGTACATATGGAAAAACAAATTCCAATTTTTTGTATCTCATCTCACGAGAAACAGTTAAAAAGCTGATGATGTGAACATCTCGGAAATTTAAGATGCTTTTAAAGTGGAGGAGGATTGGAGATGATATCTCAGAAGGAAAAAAAAAATTGTTAATGTGTTTACCTTGTCACACTGCATTGCAGTTGTAAGGCGATGAGCGATGAAAATGGAAGTTCGGTTGGTAGCAAGGGACTTGAGTGCATTTAAGATTTCAGCTTCGGTCGTGCTGTCGAGCGCACTGGTGGCTTCATCACATAGCCTAACAAAAGAAAGAGAAACAAAATCCATATTGAAACAATGAATATCAGAAAATACAAAGTCACATAGGGCATTCCACCCGAACCGACCTCTTCTTGTTTGTTTATTTATTTCTCTTTTCCCCCTTGCCCCCCCCCCCCCCCAAATCTTCCCGTTCATAATTTGTAATTTGATATTCAATAATGGAATCGGGTAGCAAATATCTACCTTAGTTTCAAAAAAATTAAAAAGGCCATATGATATAACAATACACTTACAAAATGTCAGGTGACTTTAGAAACGCACGGGCAAGCGCCACACGTTGCTTTTCTCCACCACTCAACTGAAAGACAACATACTACATTATAATGGCATGCTTGGTAGCCTATGCAAAATAGTATCCAGCTGTCAAAATGCTTTTTTTGGATAATATTTCTGATGTCATTTTATTTATTTCAAAGCAATTATAATGTCCTTTTTTTTTACTGTCATTTGTCTAATTGGGCCTAAAAAAGGTGGTGTAGATTTATTTTTTTATAAAAAAAATAAAAGTATGTTTACAGGTTGATAGTGCCCACTAATGGTCCTTCATGAAAAAACCTCTGTTCAATCAAATCTGGACAACATCAATTCGGAGACAGTTCTCAATCCATCAATCATACAACTCTACAGTAAAGTATATAGGCCTCAGAGTTTGTGTGAAGCAAGTTTAGCTTGTAAAGATTTGACTCAACCCATAAATTTTCAAGATCAAAATCAGCTTGGTCCTATAACGATAATACTCGACATGGTCCTATCCATTTAAAAATGGAAATAAGTATATTTATAATTTTTTTCAAAATGTGAAGCATAATAGCTGATCCAGCATCCAACAATGGCATACATTTGCACCAAATATCAAGGCTGATAGTATGGAGAATAAAATTAATTCTGAGAGCTATGATCATTAAGAAACAATGCATGTTTGCCTTTGACCATTTGTTATTGAGTTGGTGAAATTTGTTTCTATACTTCTTAAAACTAATATCTGAAGTAGTTCATTGCAGCCTTTCACCTTGGCAGATGAAGAACAAAAGTTGACAAACCACGAGGCAAATATATCCTGCATTTCAGCTAAGGATAGCATAATCTATGAACCAATTGTTATAGAAGATTACCTTTAGTCCTCGCTCTCCGACCACTGTCATGTATTTTTCAGGAAAATTCATGATAGTATCATGTACAGCAGCACGTCGAGCAGCATCATATACCTATTTATTCCAAATGGCCATAATACTATGAATGCTTACATTCACAGAGAAAATACAGTAAGAAATATTTCATCAGTGAAGAGCACCTCATCCTCTGTAGCTGATAGCTTTCCATAATGTATGTTGTGAAATATTGTATCATTGAAGAGCACCTGATAAGTCAAAGACAATATATATTAGAAGTCACAAAAAAGGCTTCCCACTCCTTGGAATAGCTATTTAGGACTCATGCAGTTTTAAATTGAATAGTGATTTAGATAATTCCGGCAAGCAAAGGGAATAACTAGGTAAAATTGCATTCTATTCCCTATTCGGTGCTTATTCCAAAAACGAACAGGGTAAAAGGTTATTACTTGCCAATCGATTTACAGAGAACTGGATGCTGAAATTAGTGACCTAAATGAGAACAATAATTTTACTTGGTTTCATGGAACCATGCGCATGCATCAGAAATAACTGAGGATGAGGCAAATTGACGAACCAGAGTTTTTTTTTTTTTTTTTTGGAGAGAGAGAATGTGGTGCTTTTTTATTTTTTCATTTTACAAAGTTCCCAAATAAGTCTATAAACATAAATCCAAAAAAAAAAGATAATATATAACAAGAGGACAAAACTTACGGTATCCTGTGGTACAACACCGATGCACTTCCTAAGACTTTCAAGGGTCACACCACGTATATCTTGACCATCAATTCTTACCTGCAAAATGATTGAAAAACAATCAATAGGATTGAGATTAGTGCAAAGAAAAAAAATATACAGTACTACCACTAGCATGTGGAAAATAACAAGGCAGAAATAGTGTTATAGATGGTCATTGATCCTTACAGTTCCTGAATCCGAGTCAAAAAACCTGTACAGCATTCTAAGTATGGTGGATTTACCTGAACAAAAATGTCAAAAATTGCATAATTTACTACTGGGTAAATAAAGGAAAATAACTTTTAATGTCCATGTGGTGGAAAAAGGAAAAAAAATTATTACTGTGCAGTCCATAAGAAATTAAGTACACCAGAAGGAGAACAAACAACCAAACATAGAAACATTCGCTTCAAACTATTTTGCAGACAAGGTGATTTTCCCTTTTCACTATTCTCACATTAACTGTGACATGGTTTTCCAATTCAATAATTAGAGAAAATAATAAATCTGTCAAATTCTTCAATAATTCTGACTGATTTCCTAAGGGTAAATAAATAAGTGTTTAAAGAATAAAACAAATCATATCCTACCTAATTAAACAAATCACATCCTAACCAATTAAATCAAATCTATACAAATCCCCAAATCTAAACTAATTAAAAATTATCCCAAGTCATCCACATCAAAACATCCAAACCCAAATGCAAATTTATAAGAGAACAAATTCATGTGTTTCTAATATGTTATAAAAAATAAGAAATGCAGTAAGGATGGAAACAAAAGCAGTACCACTGCCACTAGTTCCGACAATGGCTACGCTTCCTCCGGGTGGAACAATAAAGGATACACCATCAAGAATCTTGCGCTCTGTTAGGTATCTAAGATAGGAAAATAAAAAAAAAATGATGAGTTAACAAATATATGTTTGCCTAGTACTAATGGTGTTTCATTTTGTCACAAACCTGGTTGGATAGAAAAATCTAAACAAATGTCTGAAAGAAATTATATTCATAAAGTATCAAGATTTTTCATGTGTAATTTATGACACTTCTTGAGATGAAAAAATCAAATTGTCAGAGCTCACAAGTAGTTCTGTGATATACAATGAATTTAGCTACAAGACCAAGGGTTTCAAATGTAACTACATACTGAACTCTCAGAAGAAGAGTGAAACTTACCCAAAGTGTACATTATCAAATTCAATGCCTCCTCCATTCAACTGTAAAGGTGATGCATTTGGTTCATCTCTAATTCCAGGTCTCTCCTATCAGCATAACAATTAAAAAAAGTCTTCAGTTTGAGAGAAAAAAAATTCAGATATTATATTAGGAATTCATCATGGAATTCTGATAAAGAAATCATAGGCAACTGAATGAGAACAGTGCTAGATGCTCTAACAGGCAAATGTCATAATAATCGTAACACGTTTCATTGATGAAAGATGGAAAGAGAAAATGAAATATCATATCGTTCTTTAGAACCACAAAGAGCATTTGTATAGTTAACAGAAAATCACTGTCTACAAACTAAAATATGGTTTAACCAATACCCACCTCCACATCCATTCATCCAACCACCTATTGCACCATGGAAAAGGAATTCAACCATAGAGACTCACACAAAGGTTTCAGAATATGATAAAGCACATGGAATCTTTCAAGCAATATAATTGACAAATGAGCTCATGAAAATGATTATATAAAACAGTTACTAATATATAAAAAATTCTATATCAAGGGGTAAAAATAATATATATTGATTCCCAACACTAAATAATTTTTGTAATGGATTTTTTAATAAAGAAGAAACCGGAGATATTGCTCTGGAAGCAAAATCTCCAGTCACAAAAGAGTAAAACATTTTCTTCATGGATATACAGATATACAGAATACAAAACAGTTCATTAGTCAGGCCTAAAAACAGCACAAGCCAATGAAGGGATAGTGAACACACAAAATACCTCAAGCAATTGAAACATTGATTTCATGTCAATCAGGCTTTGCCTTGTTTCACGGTAGACACTTCCAAGAAAGTTGAGAGGCAAGGATAGCTGGAAGAGAAGTCCATTAACCATGACCTGTTTGGTTTCAGAAGGATAGGCAGCATCAGGACATCAAGAACAATTCATCTCTGTGAGTTAAGTAATTTGCTACAAGAACTGAGACACTAGACTCTGCATGAAACCATGATGACCAAGTTGTCTTGGCATCAATAACATCATAAAGAACAATGAAAGAATGTCAAATGACTAGCAGCCCCGCTTCCTAAAAAGAGTACAGCTCAATAAGAAGTGTGTTTATGGAAGAAATAACATTCAGATTTCCACATACAAAATAACTGCCCATCGAACAGAAGTAGCTGAATAAACTATCAACAAATACATTAGGAGTCACATCCAGATATCACAAATACAGCTCAGACTTGCACATCACTTTGTAGAGAGGGGAGGTTCACATCAAATTGGCAATAATTATTAAGAAATGGTGTTTGTTGAAGGAGAGACAGTTTGCATCTTCCCTGACAAGGAAGGGATCGGCCTTCAGGCTTACCTGTTACCACACGGTTAAGGCTACCCACCTTTGGTGGATCTTACCCAAATTTTTTTTTCTTTCAAAAAACATTATTAAGAAATGGAAGTGCATTACCAATACTTTGCTATGGAGGAGGTTGTGTAACACACTTGATCTGAATTATTTTGATGGTCAGCAAGATATTAATTGGTAGATTGCATTTACCATGTTTTCATTCCAAAATGTATTATCATATGACAAGCTTGTCATATTTAGTTTCTAAATAGCATAGAAGTGATGATGACTTGCATTGCATGTGCCAAACTCAGTATGGCAGCTCGAATCCTGTAGATGATGGCTCATTTGGAAAAGAATTTTTGGAACAGTTCACAGCGACCTGGATGCTAAAATAAAGCTAGTAATTAGATTTCACAATAGCATTCAGCGCAGAGCCAACACATGTAATGTTATTCCGCACCACAAAAATTCATTCATGTATCATTGAAGTAACAAATTATGCCTTCTTGTCGATCATGACCAATTGATCGTGCGCATGCGCGCGAGCGCACACACACCAGCATCATCTAGTGAGCACAACAAAGAGCACCAGGAAGCCTCGTCATCATGATCAACAACAGAGATTGACATTCTTATATGTCGCAAAGAATACACCAAAGAACTCTAATCTTTATCACCAGTCAAAAGGTAAAGAGAATTGAATAGTACAAATATCATTGGAAAACATGATCCTTAAACACATAAATTCGTCTTATTAAGACGCACTCTAATGTGTTTTACAACCAAAACCCTCCTCCATGCCACTTAATATATGTGTATACGTATGTACATAAACCATCGAGAAAAATCTGACTTTAAATGGTAAAATAGTAGCCATACAAATCAAAGATGTCAGGCTTTCTCGAGTTCACTAAATGTGTGGAATTGGCAGGAAATAAGATTTGAGAGCCAGTTTTTCATTGAAAAGATTACTCAAATGTGGTGTGCAAAAGATAAACACGCTAACCAAGAAATGCTGTTCTGGTTAAAAATAGTCCAATAATAGAACCAAATATAAATCTGAGGATTATGCATGCATTTATGCATCTGAAGGTTTTGGTTAACAGAGAAGTAGTCCTGAAATGTCTCATGGGCCCCCGCTGTTTTGCCAATAACCCTTTAAGTAATACATTGCAATATGTAGTATAGATGATATCAGAATAGGATGTAACCCCATGTTACATGAAAATGTTCGATTACATGGAAATTAACCACCCACTAGGAGTGCTCAAGTGAATGGATGTGGTATTAATTTATGGGAAAATGGTTATATAGCTGGGTTGAATAGTAAAGATACATATCTGCCACATCTCATATAGGTAAATAGATAGCCGGGACACAGTAATTTACTTATAGGCTAAGTTCTGATGGAGACAAATCAAATATCTAGTCTATTCAGAATCATAATCAACACGGCCAAATGTTTTATGTGAATCCCTTTCATTCAAAATGATACGAATTGTCCTACAATATTCAGGAAAAGTAGTCTCTTGATCTGGCTCAAATAATTTATCAGATTGAATATTCTGACATGTCCCGCTTTATGCAATATCAATGGACCACAGCATTCCTATAATAGTCCAAGCCAGGCCAAGTACATGCCAAGTTGTAAACCTGTTATGTTATGATTAAAATTGTATTAGCTCCAGGATATCCTGATTATAATTAATTATTGAATCACACCCATATAATACCAGTCTCAGCCACAAGAATGACAAGCCAAGTGGTCAGTCCATACTGTTGGAAAGCTCCGATTATATGGTTCCTTTGCCAAGGCATTTCGCTCATATTTTTATGGTGAAGTTTTAAATCACTCCTCAGTAAGAATGGAATGTCATCAGAAATTTTCTGGCAAATACTTGATGAAATACTCAAACTGGCTTTCAGCATACAGTAACACTTGCATGCATCTTTTGTTTTTCTTGAGCAAAAGATTATCTTTACTCCAACTCCCTCCTGAACATTAAGTGGGACCACTTAAATGAGAAATGCACCATTGAATTGATCTTTTACCTTTGACTGGCACAAAGGCATTTTGATTATCAATCAAGTGCCAAAACTTCGACCTCCTTTTGTTTAAATGGTGTAGAGGCTAGCAAGCACTCCCTGTTGTACTCACTAATAAGCATAATTATAAACAATATCATCAGACCAACATAATCATGGAAGAAATGCACTGGAAGATGAAACAAGATAAATTTTAACAAAAAATTACCAAGTCACCAACTGTGAGGGAACCAGCCATTATTCCATTTGAACACAACACCATTGCTGTTGACAGAGCCGTACTAAATATCAAATTTTGGCCAAAGTTTAAGTAAGCAAGGCTACTCTGGGTCTTCAATGCAGCATCTTCATACTCTGACAACAATGCATGTCAGCTAATAAATGAACGTCAAAGAAAAGCACAGAACTTGATACTTTTTCTAATAAGAAATGTTGTGAAAACAAAAGAAAAACCATGGGAACAGGCGGATAAAGCATTAAAAAGTCCATGGAATAATAATGTAGAATATATTACATTAACATGGGAATTTAGTTAACCTGCCCCAAGTCTTTCATGTCCACCACATTATGAGATATCAAATGTGGTAATTATCATGAAAGACACTTGCTTCATGATGATGCTGACAAAACTTACAAGAGAGTAATAATGGCATGCATCTAGCTCAAAGTTGTTAAACACTTTTTACAGAAAATGCAGTCATTTGGCATCATATGCAGTAAGCTTTTTTCCTAACGGATTCGCTGAAAATATATGTTACATGGTAAAAACATCACATCGACAAAGTTTAGAAATTGGAATCAGAAAACCGCCTCCTCCTGGTGAAAAATCAGATGGGATTCAATTATTGCCCTTCTTGTTCTTTTTCTTTGTTCAGATAAGATTAGGCTTAATGCATTGAAGAACTTACTTTTCAGAGAGTCATCGTATTTTCTGACTTCAAAAGACTCATTATTGAAATACTTCACAGTCTGTGCAACAAAGGGAAAAGGTTCCATAACAGATCACCCAAAACCACAGAAACATATAACATACAAGGCTAATGGACATAATATCACCTCATAATTGAGTAGTGAATCAATAGATTTTGTGCTTGCTTCATTGTCAGCTTTATTCATAGCCTGCCTGAACTTTGTCCGCCACTAACAACAAAAACAGAAGGAAAATAATCATATGTTCAAGATAACAGACAGAAAAGGCTTCGCGACAGTGGAAAGAATCATCAGCACATATACATAATTAAAATAGCATGAATGAACTAAGATATATGGATTGCAAATGAGCACCTATTCATTGAATATATAATTGAGAATAAGCCGACAAGACAGAGAAAGAAAGCTCATAGGCCTGTTTACCTGAGTTACGGTCAAGGTAAAAGCAACATATGCAGCCACAGAAAGGGAAGTAATCCAAGCAAAAGAGGATCCAAATTTGTATGCAAGAATACCTGAGACCATAAATATCTGAGAAAAGTAAAAAAATGCAGAGTATTTAGTAATTATAATATACTGACATTGTGAAACAATTCCAGAAACTAACCAGGCGACACGAAAAAACAAAATGATCTCTAGCTTAATCCATACCTCTAGGAAGGTGGGTACCACATTGAATACAGTGGCAGTGAGAATAAAATTTATTGCACGGCTCCCACGATCAATTACACGATTCAATGCACCAGTTTGTCGGCTGGGAATACAGAAAATTGTCAGAAAGAAATCCAAAACATCAGCATATAAGATATGACCATTTTACTTCTTAGAATTTGTAAGCAGAGTTTCTTATTTACATAACTAAAGAAACTCCACACATCAGCATAGCACTTTCGCATGTGATTAAGCAATAAAAGCAACTCCTTGGATCAAGATATAGCCAGAAAAACGTGCATGTTTTGTTAAATACATACCTTAAATGATATCGAAGATCAAGGTCATGCAAGTGTGCAAATACCTGCACAATTGAATACCAAATTCACTGGGAATACAGGTATCAAAAATCATCAAGAGAAATGATAAATTCTTGTAGAATATTAAATTAGATGCCGAACAAAAAAAAAATGTACCCAACATTAGATGAGAATACGGTGAAAATTGAGAAACTATCAATTTAGATATATTTAAGGACATCTACAATTGTATCAGATACCACATCTGAGATTTGTAGCCTGATTTGGTGTTAAGCAAATGAATGAAGACCCAGATTTTTATCTGGATAGCATCCACTTATCATGTCCTGAGTCCTGACCCATGATAGGGTTTCCAGATTGGTCTCTAGCATTCAGATTGAAGATTCCATCCCATTAGTAGCCCAATAATCCATCCCATTCTATTCCCCCCCCGGCTCTTGGATGTGAGCATTATTTGTATTAGGGTATGGAGTGAGGTGTGTTACGGCCCCTCATGTATGTCTTACTTTCAGCCTAATCTAATAAAATATCAAAAAATTGATCCAACCCCCCACAAGTTTCCTAAAATAGGGATCACCACTGTATAATTATGAAATTGGTATAACCACCTATAAATTTTCAACAAATTCTCATGCCCAGACACCCTCCTGTCATCACGTTATTTTATCAAATCATTGTTAAAACTAACCAAAAGTAGGAAATTACATCCTTAATCCTCTTTAACAAGGGTTGAGTAAACTTGTCTTTTCAGCTGAGACAGGAGTAAAATCATAATTAGAAATCCTATTTGGATATTTATTTAAATTTTGTAAGGGGTTTTACATATTTTAAAAGATAAGTAACAGTTTATGGACAGAATATTCCATGAATATAATATTTAAATGGATGACAATACATTCTAGGGGGTTCGATTGCTGGGTGTTATTTTGATTTCATCATCGCCATCCCAGGAAGTTTTTTGTCAGGACTCTCTCTCTCTCTCTCTCTCTCTCTCTCTCTCTCTCTCTCTCTCTCTCTCTCTCTCTCTATATATATATATATATATATATATAACCTGAGCTGTGGAGGTAGTTCAGAAGGATAAAAACAAAACAAGTCATTTTTCAATGATATAAGGTATAGTTCTCAGATGAGACTCATAAAACTAATGTTTAACAAGAACTCAACTAGAGGCAGAATATTGAGTGACTGGCCAATCAACAAGATCTGAACATAACTAACTGTAGCTGTAGCAGTAACATAAATAAGAGTATCAGGCAGACAAGAAATGGATACGGAGAACACTATAAAGAGAGGAAAGAACAGCACCTTTCTAGAAACAGTGCGAATAGCTCTCAGGGCTACTTTAGAAAACACAGCATTCCTCAGTTCTGCCATACATAATTAGGTACAGAAATTATGCAAGTGTTAAACACAGACCAGAAACAATATTCAAAACAATCTAAAGATAGGATGCCTACCATTTTTTCAAAAAAAAAAAAAAAAAATTCCAACTATTTATATAAAATAAAATACCATTGCAGGCTGATGCCCCAGCCCTTGCTATCCCATATCCAATCAGAACAGCTGCTGGAGTCACAAAAAGTGCCAGCATGGTTGAATTAGAAGCTGTAAATGATGCAAGTGCGTTGCCAGTGCCGGTGGAAGCCGATAGCCAGTCCACGGCAAGCTTGAACAAATATGGCACTTGAACATTAAGAACCTGATACACGTAACACATATATTTTTAATAGGCTTCAGAGATGATTGTACACATGTAGCATGTTAAGATTTAAGAAATCCAGCAAGGACGAACAGACAAGAATCAGATTAGATCTCTGAAATTTCTACTCCACATAAATGGCAGATGACTGTTGATAGACTGGAATAAGGTTTCCACCTTCGAACCCACAAGGAGACCCATTGCCAATATCACCCGCAACCGAAATTCTAAGTTGTCTTTCAGCCATAAGTATTTGGCAAGCGCACGGAGAATTGTCATGTCGGCAATCTCCTCCTCAGCTGGTTTCTTATCATCTGCAGTGTTTAGTATTTTCTTTCCACCTCCTTCACCTTGCTTCGTCACCGTCACATCCACTGCAGATGTAGAGAATGCATGTCCATATTGGAAAGAACTCTGATACATAAAATATAATGCATTCAGTCAATTTCAAAGAGATTAAAAAATCATCATAAAACCATCCATCCAAAAAGAAAATTAAACAACCCATCTTCAAAAGAACACATATGTAGAAGAAAAAAAAAAATTCAGCCTAAAATTGCTTCCTTTATCATTTTTTTTTAAAAGCTCCGAAACAAAGATTCACTAACGTATCGTTTTTTTAGTGAGTCGCTTCATAAATTTTGATATCAAATGAAAAGAACAGGCAATTCTACAGATGACAATAGAGAAGATAAGAACGTATGGATTTACCGATTCTCTCGAGGGCCTGGTTCCCCTAAAAGGCGGATGCGAATCCGAAAGGAACCCTTCAAAGCGTCTAAAACACCCGCCTCCCCTCGGCGCGCCCGTCGGAGATCCGGCGGCGGAGAATTTACAGAGAGACCTCCCTTCATTCGACGGTCCAATGCCGTTCGAACCGAAATCCTTCCCCAAAACCCTAGCGAAAGCGAAGATCGAGGCCGGACTGCGGTCGACGCGGCTGATCATCAGCGGCCGAGACCGGCCGAGCTGGACGCCGTTCGTGTATACTCCACCTCGTCGGAGGACCTGGCAAGCCCTAAAGCACTTCGAAGCAGCCCTCATGCCGCTCGATCCCGCGCTTTTTCGGTTAATTCGAAACCCTAATTTCAATGGAGATCAAGAGAGAAAGGGAGAGGCGAAGACCCGACTGGGGGCGACGCCAATGCGGTTTTTTTTTTTTTTTTTTTTTTGTCCCTTTCGATCGCAACGACGACTCTCGTGGGTTGTCTGATTCTGAGCCACACTGTTTGGACGGTTTGGAAAAGCTTTGACTTTAGAGAGGTCCATCGGCAATGATCCGAATAGAACCCGATCCATACCGACAGGCCCACTTGGGTCACACAAAATCCGGCCCGTTATAAAAAAAATTTAAAAAAAAGGGAAAAAGATATATGCATCCCTCGTTGAAGAGCTATATTTCCACCCCTCAAGTTTTCTAACTCACCCCCTCAAATTGTTTTTTGGGGGTGGGTTAGAAAATTAAGTGAAAAGAGTGGTAGAGAGGGGGAAAGAGATAAGAGAGAGAGAGCAACGTATGCGCTAGGTGGCATGGAGGAGGAAGGAGAGGGTCGGACTGGAGGAGGAAGATGACTGCCGCATACGAGGTCCATGACGAAGATGATCTTGAAGCAGACATTCCTAACGATCATTGATGTCCACGTTGTGACGTCCCTTCTTCTCACCCCATTGAAAAACCTCCGAGAGGTCCCCACGTAGCCGCACTTCGTGTTCATGTTCAAAAGGGCGTGGTGTCGTATAAAAACATACCGTTCTCAAACCCTCCCGCGCGACGCATGTACGCATGGATCTATATGCGTACCTACTCCATGGTCTCGCGCACGTAGAGAGCAGGATCGTCAAAGCGACCTGGTCCGGCTCCACATGCTCTTCTTTCATATGCCGGAAGACATGGAGGGCCTCCTCCACCGGAAGATATGCAGTCCAGGAGAAGACGTTTCTTTGGGTGATTTTGTCAAACATGCGGCAAGTGTCGGCAAGGTTCCTACATTGAGAACACATGCTGATGAGGGTGGTTTGAAGGGCAGAGAGGGCGAAGAAGCCAAGCTTAAACATTAGTGCGTGAAGCTGGTGAGCCTGCGTTGGTGGGGGGGGGGGGTATTGACGCATTGGTTGAGCGCGAGAAGGGGCCATCATCCTCCTCAAGTCTTTCTTCAGGAGGTGGTCCTTTATAGATAACTTTGATGGCGACACTCTCGCCAATTAGGACACCGCCACCGCCTTCCTCCTTCAATCTTTCTTTGTCCCCCGTGCCGCCCAACGCTCCCTCCTCTCCATCCATCTACTCTCTCTCTCTCTCTACCACTCTTTTCACTTGTTCTCTAACCCACCCCGAAGTTTTATATTTTTGGGGTGAGCTAGAGAACAAAAGGGGTGGGAATATAGCTCACCATCCCTCATTGCAGCACCAATTGTAGTCTATCTCATTTTTCTTTTTTTAAAAAGTTATACACTCATCCTTATGAAATGCATGCTATTATATGAAATGAAGTATATACTGAGATACATTAGTACATTTTTTTATGGTAAAAAATAAAAAAAGGCATGCATTATACACAATGATGGTGCATTATGCACTATGATAATACAGTATATATTACGTTATCATAGCATATGGATTACAAAACAGGCTGCGCGTATCAACACTCAAAAAAACATGTTACGCTCATCATTTTATGGTCAACATAAATCTCATATGTATGTATTTTATATACGTGAAACATATATTCTCACAAATTAAATATTGTCATTCATAAAAATGGAAAAATCATGTACCTCGTTACAGACTTACAGTGATTAGAGAGGACTAACGAGGTATATGAAACTGTAAAAAGGATTGAGTGTAACAAAACTCTTGAAAAATGGGCGATAATACACTCATTCATTCTGTATGAAAAGAATTTTTTTATTTTTTAAAGAAAAATACACTAATGTATCTTTAGTATATACCTCACTTTTTACAACAGTATAAATTTCAATGAACGAGTGTATATTTTTTAAAAGAAAAATGTTAGACTCAGTTATTTTTACCAATCAAAACTCAGACCATCCATGCTTTCATTTTTTTAAAATAGTAAACATCACATAATGAGGTATATGCTTTAATTAAAAGTGTCTATCAATCTATTTTGAGTTGAATGAACTCATTTTTAGTAAATATAAGAAAAAAATTAACGATGTATATACATCGTCTGACGAGGTATATACTTTACTGAATTTGTAACAAGGTATACGGGACTATAAAAAAAACTGAGTGTAACAACTCTATTTTTTAAAGGGAAAAATCCAAATAAACCCCAGTAAATTGCTCGAAATCTATATAACCGCCTACTTTTAAACAGTCTGAAATCCATATTTAACAAATTGTCCTATTTAACAGAGGGGTAAAATTATCATTCACAGAGGATTTCTCGCATTTTAATTATAGGGGGTCTTGGTATAATGTGTGACAGGGTTAATCAAATAAATAATCGTAAAATATTCATCATCTATCAATGAAAATTTAATTCAATGGATTATTTGGATTTACATAAGTATTTTCCGAAAGTTATATGGACTTCAGAAAAAGTCATGGGATTATATGGAGTTTAGACCATTTAAATATGATTATAGACCTGTATCACAAAAACGCTGATACATTGTATGTTTTGCAACACGTTTGGTGCCCCGTCGAATTAGGCCTGTTAACGGATCAGATCTGAGCGGGGTCACGGTTGACCCGGACCCAACCCGGGGTTAGGTCGGTTGGACCCAGGTCCTGTGTGAGACCCAACGGACCTAGTAAAATGAGGATCCGGGTCCAGACCCAGCGGACCCGGGAAGATGGTAGAGATGGAGATGGAGGTCGGCATGACAGTGTCGACATCGGATCGTCGTCGTGACGGGTCGGCAGCGGGTAGGGGGTTATTTGAATATACCTATGTGTTTATTTTGTGAATTTTTGGATATTCCAATGTGTTAGGTACATATTTTTAACTTAGGGGTTTATTTGAATATACCTGTGTGTTTAGAGTGTTATATAGATTGCATAAAAATACAGGGTGTTATATGGATATAGGGCAGTTTGTATGGGGTTATTTGAATTTTTTTCAATAATATATTATAGGGTTAAAAACATCTAAGTCCCTACAAACATGGGTAATCCAATATAAATCCATATCAAAGTTGAAGTATACATGTGTCCCTGAAAACTCACAAAAATTCAATTATTATTCTAAATTAAATTTCTATCCAAACTTAACAAAATATTCACAAAATATTCATTCACATATAATTGTGTAGATAATTATAGTCCCTATAAATAAGCATAAAGACTAATTAATTTCTACAAAAGATAAAATTATTCCTGAATGATTTTTACATTTAATTGTGTAGATGTTATAGTCCTTATAAACAATCATAAAAACAAATTAGTCCATGTAAAAGATAAAATTTCTCCTGAAAAACCTTTACATATAACTGTACAGCCTTTATAAATAATTATAAAAATAAATTAGTCCCTGTAAAATATAAAATTGACATTGTTAGAATTGTATATTTCTTCGTCTTCTATCCTCTCACTCTTCTCGCCCATTCGAACTTTCAAACGAACAGTGCTTGAAATGCTGAAACCATTTTACGTTTAATACACAACAAACGCCTAAGAGCCGTCCGATGAAAATCACGGAATATCTCCATCGTCCAACATTGACAAAAGTGAATCATTTCAAAACAGAGCAAGCGAGGGAAGAAGAAGAAGATCGGTTTCGAAATGCCGAGGAAGATCGTCAGGAGCAGTCGATCGCGAGGAAGCCCTTCTCCAACGTCTCAAACGGCCCGAAACCCTCGAATCCGCCGCTGCTCGACAAGGCTCCTAATTCCAAGTCTTGTGCTTGAAAGTGGATGTTTTGGAGCGGTTTGGGGTCCAAATGTGAAATTTTGAGATCTTGATTGTAGGTGGAGTGTTTGGAGGGGTTGAAAAATCAGGGATAGATTAGACATTTTTTCATTGTATAGGTTAAAATTAACTAGAATATGTTAGATTATGGTTAGCTTCTGGACAGTCATGTATATAGATTTTTATGAGTTTTTAAGGATTTGTATGTCTATCTCAACTTTAATAAAATTTTATACGGGATTGCTCATATTTGTAAGGATGTAGATCTTTAACATTATATTATATGTTTAATTGGGTTTGGGTCAAACACACACTCATATCCTCACAGGCCCACTAATAAAATCAATTGGGTTGGGCTAGGGGATAGTCCACAGAAATGGATCGCTAATTTTTTTTATACAAGGATGGGTCAATCAGGTTCGGATCCATAGGATCGAGTCAGGTTAGATCCGAACCGGCCCTATTTGGATGGTTGGGTCCTTCAAATTGGGTCCTTATCGGATCTTGGTCCTTCGAATTGGATATTTTACGTCTTTTATCAGGTTGAGTTCGGATCGACCGACGACTCCGTTGACATGCAATTGAAAATGTGTTACCATGGGCTGAATGGGCTGATCAGCTCTTTTATTAGGTAAACTAGATAATTGCCTAAGCCCCCAGATATAGGCCTGTCAATCGGATGGATACAGATCGGATAGGCCCATATCTGTATCTGTATCTGAATTGAATATCCGAAAAAATATCCGTATCTCAAATCCGACGGATATTTCAAAACACATATCCGTATCCGATCTGAAAATCCGAATACGGATTCGGATAATATCCAAAATATCCGAACCAGATTAAAATATAAAGAATTTATAAAATCTTAAGTCCTAACATAGTTAAATAGGTATCCACCAAAAACATAAAAACACAAATCCTAATATAGTTAAACAAGTATCCAACATGGTTAAATAGGTTTATGTTTTGCCCTAAATCATGAGCCATTGAATTTTCATCTAAGGGTTAAAACTAATTCTAACATATATAAATAAAATAACAGTTCGGATACGGATATTGTTCGGATCGGATATAGGCTATTTCTGATCCGATCTGAAAATTTTTGGATACGGATAATTTGGTTCGGATACGGATACGGATTTTCGGATATCGGATATTTTCTGCATTTTCGGATACGGATTCGGATCGGATACATATATTTTTTTGGATAATTGACAAGCTTGCCCAGATGTACAAAAAGCTTCTAAATTATTTTTGTTTTTTTATAAATGGGTTCAGATATTGACCAATAATAGCTTAACATATTGTAAAAAAAAATTAATTTTCAAAAAAATTAATAGTATTTTGATATGGTTAAAAAGTAATCAATTAAAAATTGACAATATTTTATAATATTTAAAAAATAGCATAACAAAAAATATTTACATGATCAATAGGATAAAAGTTTTTTTTTTTTTGACTCCCAAAACAATTTGGAATGTAAAATGGCAGGCCTAAAAAGGTGCCACCTTTTCACACTCTTCTTTTATTCTTTTCACTCTTTCTTCTTTATTTCAAAAAAATCATTCTTCTTACTCTATTTATTCTTTATATAAAAAAAAATCTCTTTGGACTTTTATTTGCTACTGATGAAAGAAAAAACTGTGGTATAGGCAACAACAAGAAGCAAACAGAGCCTTCTTTTATTTGAATCAAATAAAAACTTAATTAATAATTTTACATCCCAAAAAGCTATTTTTAAGTAAAAATTTTAATATTTTAAAAATTAAAATAAATATTATTTAATTAATAATTATATATTTAAAATTATCACCTTAAGCCTCATCAAGTATATGCTGAAATATAATATATTTTAAAAAAAAATATTTCATACACTATGCTAGAACCCCACACAATATGATAGGAGCGCAGTATATATTACACTATCATAGTGTATGAAGTTACAAATGCAGGCAAAACGAACTGAGTATATCAACGCTCAAACTACTCACACTCACATGCACATGAGTTTTTTTTTTTTTTGAGGGGGGGGGGGAGGACTCAATTCCCGTTGGAAACAGGTTTTAGGAGCTTTTGGGTTTACAAAAAACTGATTTTCTCAAACTCATTTTCAGACAGAAAAAAAAAAAGTTATAGCTTAATTAAAAACTGTTGACATATTTTTACAAATAAATATCCAAAAATTAGTGTTTTCATAATCTGTGGAGAGGTAGCCTCTTGTAAACTCAGTTTTAAACTCATCTTTCTACAAACCATGTAACAATCCCACTTCTTAAACTGATAAAACCTAATAGAATTCAACTATTAACGTGATGTCATCCCACAAAAGCTATATTCAAGAGCCAAGCTTAAGAAATACCAGGCACGGTTCAGCTTGACTTTGGATCGACAAAGAAAAAAAAGTTGTGTATAATTTTATTTAATAATGATATTCACTAACCAAAAAAAAAAGAGCCTACTTGAGAATGATTGAAAATAGTCAAAAGGGCCAGAAAGTCTACACAGCTAACTCGAAGGAATTTAAATACATAAATAAATAACAATAACCACAAATAATAGCATATTAGGTAGAGGAAATTGTACAGCACTCTACATTAGCTTCCTATTTTTTTTACACTAATTACAGTCTGGTAATACTTTTCCACCCCACATGTCAAAAAAATTGAAGCAACACATCTGCTCTGATGACATACATAATTTGGTTGCTCAATAAAAACTGGAGTAGATTGTAAAATTGAGAGCCAGATTATACCAATGGTGAGAGAAGTCTCTTCTTTTACTCAAAACAGATAGCTCAGAAAGAGCGTGATCCACCCGGCCATTGATATAACAGCGAAAATGTGAACCCAGAATAGAACACTTGCGGACTCCTTCCCACAGCCTCTCAAATTAGCAACAGCACCTACAAATCAAATCAAATCAGATTTTTGTTATTGTAACTAATTCTGTAGAACCAATGCATGTGCATGTTGGTTTTGAATCTGCTCTTACCAGAAAGCACTGATGTGGGCATTGAATGCTGGAGGAGGAGAACGAATCGGAACATCTTGTCTCCCGGTGGAAGGAAACCAAGCTTGTCAGCCAGCATGACTATGCCAAATCCTGTGGGAGGAACCAAGACCAGCCTGGCAAATATTATAGCTGCTGTTGTTCGAAAGCCAAGCCTTGAATTTCCTGGCCCTGTCATTAATTAAAGAGAAAATACGATATCCATCACTAATGATCGTATTGTTGTATTGTGTCACAACGAAGTAAACATGAGGCAAACAGGACACATTAACAGTTTGTTTGGGAAAACATAATGTGATGGATGTGGGGGTAAAGTTGAGTTTGTTGTCTAATTTTGCTTTCATGAGGTCACTTTAAGAGTTTGTTGGGAGCTTTGCATGGGTTTGATTAAGGTAGTTTCGATGTTCTATATTTGATATCTGGGGTGCGGTCTATCTAAGAAGGCTTGGTTGAAATTATTTCTTTCACTAAATTTACATCAATTCTGGAGTTCTGAATCACTTCTTGCTCTACCTGGTATTTTTGGTTTGGGATGTGATACCAACTTTTTGTACACGTCAACCTATATAGGACTCCCAAGAAACTACTATAATTACATATTAACTATTCTTTGGTAACAAAAAACATGATAACAAAAACTTTATAGAACTCCTAAAGTCTATGTAAACTCTGAAACTCGGATCAAGTTATTTGAAAATTCAGAGGGGGGTGCACATTACATGATGTTGGCTCTTGAACTGGCTCAGATGAGAATGGTTCAGCATACATACTAATAAAAATGTACCTCATTCATATTCACTAATGATGACGTTACTTTTTTTTTTGTAGGAGATCAACGACTGCGCATGGATGTGCGTGCATGTGTGTGTGTGTGTGTGTGTGAGAGAGAGAGAGAGAGAGAGAGAGATATACCATTTACAAGATTTCCGCCCAACGCCAGTAATATGCATGGGATCATGGCTTCCCTGAGAAATAGACATCACAGTCACAATTATTAAAAAGTCCAGCAAAAATAAGCATATAAGATAGAGTAGATTCTGAATGACGTAAATCATACCTGCCACCATTAGGTCCATTATTAAATAAGATTGATGGCATATGCCATGAACATGTGATGACTAACATTATCTAATGAATACCAGCAACTTTTCCTATGCTTGTTAAGTGTGCGGATTTTTTTTTCAACATACTTCATTGATATCACTAAACCATCCATTGTTTTTTTAAATGATCCATATAAAATATCAAACAATAACAAGCGCTTATTTATTATAAGTTCAGATAGAGAGATGAAACTCAGCATAAAAAAGTATTAACAAAAAAAAAGTTTAAAGGCTGCCAATATTAAATGAAAAGAACCAAATGAAATTAAACCAATATTCATGAAAAGAACCAAATGAAATTAAAGTTGAGCAACAGTAATGTTTTATTTATAGCCACGCCTTCACATTTCATTATCGCCACAACTCTGGCTTGACACAATAGCAAAGAAATTTTTTTTTGAATAAATTGCAAACAAACTAAAAAAACATAAAAAATATGAAAAGAGAAAAAATAAAATAAAATAGGAGAATATAAAAGATAAATATCAAATTCATGGTTAAAACTTCAGTTCTATCTAACACATCCATAATTCCACCATCACTGGTTCAAACAGAAGTAGGGATCACCTTGTTTGAGATATGGATGGTCGGTACCTAATTGAGCAACACAAAAGTGTGCTTTCAGGTATTACTAGAACTTTTTCATTGACCAACAGCAAATTTTCAAAAGAGGACAATAAAACACTTCTGCAACCTAACTACTACCATTTTCAACTTAACTACATTGTTATGAACAACAACGATTTGCATAAGAAAACTTTACAAGAGAATGAGCAAACAGCAGAGACAGGAGAACAAACAGTGCAGGGAAATGAATCAAATGATGGCTTTAGGGAAATAAATAAATAAGGGTTAAAGACATCTAAGTCCCTACAAACATGGAAAAACCCATATAAATCCCTACTAAAATTGGGATAGACATACGAGTCCCTGAAAACTCAGAAAAACCCAATTATCATTCCTGAGTTAAATTTCCATCCAAACTTAATGGAATATTCCCAGAATATTCTGTCACATATAATTGTGTAGACATTGAAGTCCTTATAAACAGTCATAAAGACAAATTAGTCCCTGTAAAAGATAAAATTGCCCCTGAAAGACTTTTACATTAAATTGTGTACACATTGCAGTCCCTATAAACAATCATAAAGACAAATCATAAAGACCTTCAAGGGTATTTTTATCTTTTAGAGGAACCAATTTGTCTTTACGATTATTTATAAGAACTGTAATGTCTATCCAATTAAATGTAAAAATCTTTCAGGGGTAATTTTGTCTTTTGCGGAGACTAATTTGTCTTTATGATTATTTATAGGGACTACAATGTATACACAATTTAATGTAAAAGTCTTTTAGGGGCAAATTTATCTTTTGCAGGGACTAATTTGTCTTTATGACTGTTTATAAGGACTTCAATGTCTACACAATTATATGTGATGAGATATTCTAGGAATATTCCGTTAAATTTGGATGGAAATTTAACTCAGGGATGATAATTGGGTTTTTCTGAGTTTTCAGGGACTCGTACGTCTGTCCCAATTTTAGTAGGGACTTATATGGGTTTTCCCATGTTTGTAGGGACTTAAATGTCTTTAACCCAATAAATAAATAAAACATTGTAGAAAGGCCAATAAAGATCAATACCCGAGAATCAAACAACTATCAGTGAAAAAGAAGAGTGGGGCATCATCAGTGAGAATGAAATGCTTCAAAAATGGGACAGCACCAATAACAATCGCCAAAACCTGTGGCAAGCATGCAACAGCCAAGTCATTATAAACATAAAAATGCCATAGTCAATGGCACAATCATTTACAATAAAAAAATTTTAAGGTGATACTTACAGAGGCAATTATAGGGGGCTGGAAAATTTGCTTGATCTTCAGTTTTTCAACAAGGTAAGATAGGTGGCCAATTATCTGCATTAAAAAATATCAAATGGGCTGAAGGCTCAAATAACATGCCAATACACTAGGTAATGAGCAATCATTTGATCGTTACAAAAATTAACTGACTTTCTGTAGTCAATGAACTAATCTAATTTAGAATAGAACCTTCTGCATACACAGTAAAGACCATCCCAGTATCCCTACATTTTACTATGGGAGTGACTTTTGGTTCCATATTCAAATAAATGAGATTATTGGAGATATCCAACTTTCATCTAAATTAAAAGGATGGCAGAAATCATCTTACTAAAATTTTATTTTTCTCATAACATCATAAACACACAAACATCCATATCTATTTTCTCACTTTTCCTCTCTTCAGACGTTGCATTTCTGATGTTTCAGACTCTCTTTGAGCGATCAGGGGCACTTGCTCAGGAGCAGCATCCTTTGAAGGGTTCTTAATTGATATTCTTTGCTCTTCAGTGCAATCAAATGAACCTTCTGGAGGAGGTGCAAGCATCTGAAATACATATGTGTACAAAATAATAGCACCAACCTGCCACATGAAGATAAAATATAACATAAAATCAGTGTTGAAGAATTGGAGAACACAGCAAGGGTATGAGAACAATGAGCATATGGCATTTAGATATAAAACAGAGAGAACGTCACAGAACATATGGAGACTCTTTGGCACAAAGGGAAGATATGGATTTATATTGCAGGATCCAAAACAAGCGATCCAAATCACATTAATATCTTAAGTAAGTTTTCATGCTTATATAACACCAAATACAAAATATGAACTATCACAAGGGAACCCCTTCTTTTTTTAGAAATCGTAAAGCTTGCTTTACAAATTGTATAAATTTGTCTACCAAGGAAAAAAAAGGTACAAGTATAATCATAATCATCTAAGAAGAACAGATGTCAAATAGAAGACAATTAGTAATGGTTAAATGGTGAAATAGTCAATACATGCTACCATTTACATGCTTAAGTTTAAAAACAATCATTTCATTTCATGCACTATATATAATTGTCTCATCTTCTACTTGATGTGTCATGTGATCTATCAAAAAATTATGGACAACCCATTAATAAATAACGATGCACCAAATATAGAATGAAAATCAGTTAGTAAGAGTTGCTCCAATAACCGTGTAGCATTTGTCATAGGAAATGACCCAATCCACAATTTTATGAGGCAATTTACTAGAATATAATGTTTACAGTGTAATCAAGCTATACTTGCACACATCATCTCTATTAAAGAAAATACGGGGTGACAATGAAACTTAGCAGAATAAGCTGAAATCATAGGAAATGAATCACAGACTTACCCATTGTCCAAATGAGATATATGCATTACCGTCCTCACTACATTTGTCAGAGTCACCAAATGGATTGGACTTGTCTCGACATAAGGCCGCAATCAAGACAAGCGGTACATTTCCTATGTTCCCTGTATTCATAATTAGACTTATAAGGTTCCTGCAAAGAAGTTTGGGAACTATGATTGACACATGCAGACATGGGGTCTAAAGGATGAAATGCAACATATTTACATTATGTTACACTGAGGTATCATAATCTTGGCTCGTTGAAGGGACTTCTAGAAGAAAAGCAAATTAACAGACCTATCACAATTGAAAAGTACCCACAACCATTATACAGTGACATAAAGAGTGCGAGAAAATTACAGACGTTAAACTCAAATGCAATCGCAAGTAACCTTAATTAGCAACTGAAAATTAATAACAAAACAAGAAACGAAGATTATCCGTGAGCTTATTAGATTAACATCTAGGATCATGCATAACCTCTTAAATGAAAGGCTACATCTGGATCATTCCACGAATAGTTATTTTTTAAAAAAATCAGGATCTTACCGATTCCAATGTGTATAATGGTGAACTTGAAAAATGGATATGGAGGGCGTACAATTGCTGCCACAACTAAGCCTATCAATGAGCCTGATATGCTACCAAGAACAACATTGACAGGAATGAACCACCTGAAGAAGGTAGACTATCAGTCCCATGCATTGCATTTTTATTTTCAATTGGCATTGAGCAAAGAAACAAACTTGCACAACATATTTGTGACTAAATTTGGGGGAAAAGATCAACAAGAACTTTTCTCAAGCAACCTACATCTTGTGGGCAATTTCTGTGTGAAGAAAACGCTAATCATATAGCCTGATACATGGACACGGGACATGACATGGGCACAGCGGCATGGCATGTTTTGAAAACTAGGAAATGAACATAGGAAACACAGGGCAAACAAGCAAACAGAATATATCCATATGGGAAAACTGAGAAACAAACGAATTCATAATCATGTACATTGATCAAAATAAATAAAAATGTTTGAACTAGAGTTAGTATGATAATGCCATTATTCCATACACGAAAATGGGGATTTTACATGGATAAAATGTAGTTCAGGTTCATTACTTCATTACAATTTTTATTTGTGAGCAGGTAATTTGTGAAGTTATATAGATTTATAAAGAAAAAGAATAGAATGAGTAAAAAATAAAGAATATGAAATTACAAGAGAGAAATGTAAGTTGAAATTTTGTTATTCATGCATTTAGGAGATGACTGGGAGCCTGCGAGGTTGATAAAGTGAAGATAGGTATATTTGACATTTTTAACGTTAAGAATTAATTTCATCTCATTATAGACTGCAGATAGAGGCATGTGCCTTTTATGTCAATGTGGCACCTACCCCTGAATGAGAACTAGAGAGAGATGTATGAATCATGACAATTGAGTAAGAGAACCACAGAGAAATGGAGAGAGGGACCGCCAATGAACGGGGATCTGAAGCCGAACTTCCCAACCAAACCTCTCACCATCACTACTATAATTCCTGATCTAAATTACAAATTCCAGATCATGTCCGACACAGACACAGACAAGCCATGCCTCTCACCGTGTTTGTGCTTTTGGAGCTCATACGTTACTCTTGTTTAATTACTTTCTATAATTAAACAGTACTCATTCAATTCTCAAGTTTTCTGCTACTAGAATCAAATAAGTTTAAGATAAAAGGAAATTACCATTGAAGAATTTTCTCTACAGTGATTGCTCGCCCAAGTTGTGAGAATATCAAACATGGAAGGAGAAGGGAAAAGACCAGCTGCACATGCATTAGCAACAAACTTCAGTTAAGCATTAACTATTAAATCACAAACAGGAAAAATCCCATCACTAAACAAGACCTAGTCAACGTTAAAGGACAAGTGATATAACACAAAAAATCATGGTTCAAAATATATTCATTTACTTCTAAAGCTAATTTTCATCCTCCTCAAATCTAATTTTATGATTCACTAGTGATTCTTTTTTCTTTTTCCTCCAAATAGCAATTATTTGATGGACCCATTGATGTAAAAATAGGTGGCCATAACTTGCAAAACTCCCCCTCCCACCCCAAAAAAAACACACACACACACACAATAAACTTGAGAAATAGCACAATTATTCCCTCCCCCACAAAAAAAAAAAAACACTCTCTCACACGCACACAAGGAACATTAAACCAAGAGGCGCAAAGTAACAAAAGATTAGAGAATTCAGATTTTTGCAGAAGGCAACGAATTCACATAACAAAAGACCCCAACTGAGATGAGTTAAAATTTATAACTATGAATTGCCAAACAACAACTTTAATTCATGCAATTAATATCATAGATATGACAATCATTTTTTTCATTGTAGGAATATAAAGCATAAGGATATCATGGTAAAAACATCAAATTGCATAGATCCTCCATTTATTTAGCAGAACAGAACCATATATATGGAAAAAAAAAAGAAATGAAAAAGCATAAATAATAATAAATAAATAAATAAAGTTTTCCTCAAACAAAAAGTTGTGGAAAAAAAAAATCGTAAGCTATGAATTAGATTTAACATACCCCATTAAGAAGCTTTCTTCCATTTGCGGAAAGAATATTAACATATTTGGAAGCCATCAGGAACCCCATAAAACACATAATGAAGACCTTCGCGATCGGAAGCACCGCGAATTTTATGGTGGAAAAAATAGATTCCCCTCCAGCCTGACTACTTGCCAATAAGCTCGACAACAACATCCTCACCATCTTTGTCACAAATCAAACCAATCCAACCAAACTTTCAAATAACACAACCTCTAATCATGCATCAAATGGTACCACCTCAATCACGATCTCCAAATTAATACTTATAAAACCTAGAAGAAATTCTGATTCAAATAAATCAGATGCCAATCTGAGAAATCTGAGGTCAAAAGGAGGAAACTTTTATCAGTTTTAAGTCAGATTGGAGCTGCTCTTGATCTTTCTTGCAAAATTTAGAGATCCAAAACTAAAACAAATTATGGCCAAAATATCATTTTTTTTATATATCCCAAAGTCTGACATCTGCAAAATTCAATTTTAAACCGAAATAAAATGTCTTAACAAAAAACGATTAGAAACCCAGATAAACAAAATTTGAAGATACCCAATAATAATAATTCGACAAAACCCAAATAAAAGTCTCCAATGGCGTCAAAACAGCTTATAAAAAAGACATTTTTTTATCAAACCTCAACAAAAGTTCTTTTTGTTCTCTCTCGAAACCGAAAAAAATAAAATAAAATAAAATCTCTGCCTCACACACATTACATAATTTCGAAAAATATATATTCACACACAAATAAATAAAAATAAAAAAATAAAATATCACCTTCGCGTAGCGTGTCTGCTCCCGCTTCCATCGAAATCTCGAACGGACAAGAACATTATATAACAGTCTGAGAAGTCATGTTCAATATCACCCTCGTCTTTTACACTATTTACGGTTCGGTACCCCTTTCACGAATTGGGACCATTTAAATGACTTAAATACCCCTGTTAAGGGATCATTTGATACTGGTCGTCCGTCACTGTTAGATTGATGGACCCCTGTGTTTTGGGTCCATTGATAGGGGTCCATCAGAGGATCAACAGCCAATACTGACTTCTGATGCATTTCAATGTCTGAGCCGTGGTGGGCCGGATCCGGATTAATCTGGTGACCCGATTATGATCCGTCTAGAAATTCGTTTGGGCATGCTTTTGCTTTTGAAAAAGAAAAATTTACACGATACAAATCATTGACTAGAAAACTGGTATGCGACACACTCTGGGGACGCCAAGTCACTGACTCTATGTGGATAGCATGACTTGTGTTGTGTCCATACCTAAGAGAGAGAAACTTGTATGTAATGTCCAGCTCCAAACAATATCACGTGTTTATGACACGTGTTAGAGTACTACGAAAGTTCATTTATTTATATATTTCTCAAATTGATAGAGTTCTTCCATCAAGCCAAGTATGGAGATGTTGCAAATATTTCATTTTTAAATAACTGTAACATATTAAATTTATTCCCTTCCCAACAGAATTCCATCAAGCTAAGTATGGATACGTTGCAAATATTTCATTTTCGAATAAGTGTAACATGTCAAAATTATTCCCTACTCCCCATTATGGCACTAAAACACTGTGAAGTGTCATTTTTACCCCCTCCTTCCTTATTCCAGAATTACATGCTTTTTACCTACTCACGTCTCACCAACCAGTCGCAGTTATTTTTGTTGTCGTTTTCCTTCCTCTCAGCAACTGATCAGTGAGTGCGTTTGGAGAACAATAAACATTAGAATCGGATTTTGAACTTGCATTGTATACGATTCCAAATCTATAGCTGCCAAAAAGAATATGACAGACCGTACGTACAACACAGGCACTCCAATCTTCTATGCGAGAATGCCAATTATGTTTCCAGTTTGGACCGGATTAGATTTAACACGCACGTGTAAAATAATTTGCTTGTTCAATGCGATCGTGATTCTTTGATACTTTATCACTTTAAGATATAAAATTTAACTGAATCCTAAAAATGAAAATGCTAGAATTTAGTTGATCTAAATTTCAATTTTAAAATCTGAATGTCTCAATTACAACAACTCAATAAGATCGAACGGTCACGATTGCGTTAGACAATTAAATTATTTAAGGCGTGTTAAATTTATCCTGTTACCTTCAAATTTTGATAATATGATTTAACATATTTTAAATTAAAAAAAACATGTCATTTATTACCACTTTTGAATGAGGTTGTTGAAAAGTTGAGTTGTCATTCTATTATTGATGAGGTCAAATTTTATTATCAATGCTTTTTGTTATCAAATATCTACCCTTGTGTTTTTTGTCATGTTTGATTGCGTGTTTGGGTGCGCTTTTACTTTTTGAAAAGCTGAAAAGTTAAAATCGTACAGTCAAACAAAACAACTTTTTATAGAATCAGAAGCTGGATTCCTTTTAATTTTTCCCTCGAAATCTGTGTTTTGAAATGCTCAAAAACAACGTTTTTTTGTCGGAATCGATTTTTTGAATTGAAAAGCATTTTTTTCTACCAAACATTAAACTTCTTTCAAATATTGATTCTTGAATTAAAAAAAAACATCTTAAAAAAATCAAGGTCTAAAATCATCTTGAAAAATAACTTTATTTCAAAAATTATTTTTTAATCTGTGTTTTCAAACAGATCATTTGTCTCTGTCTGACATGAAGTCAAATTTACACAAAACTTAAATCGAGTAAAATACAGTCCTAGATCCAAATCCATATTAATTCAGTAGAAGCTCATTTTTTTATAAAGTCGAATAAAACTTTGTTTCACTCAAATCACCGTCCACTTACTTTGGATGATGGGAATGTATATTTTTAGATATCAACTTTAAAACTATGATGGTAGAACACCATTGTTAAAATCATCAAAAAAAAATTAACGATATTTTTTTTAAAATAATTTGAGAGAAGATGGAAATCTTCAGAAAAAATTGAGTAAAATTTTAATAAAGTTTATGTAAAAATTTTATTCTTGACATGACATGTCTTATCTCACCCTGACACATCAAAATTGCCAAAAAAAAAAAAAAAAAAACATATCTTTATATGAACTTGCTTGGCAAGTTCCACTGATTTTGAACGGAGAAGGTTTGATATGATGCGTACATATGAAAAAAACAAAATTTAAAGGTTCAAGGTTAATGTTTACTCTTTGTTTTATGCCTGTACTACGATACTTCAATAAATAAAACTGTGGTAAAACATTTACTTTACTAAAAAAAAAATTCTTAAACTTTTTTTTTTGAATAACGGATTTATAATCGAGCTGGATAGGTTATCTTCATCTGTGTACCCCCAAACTTAAATACACGGGAGTTAAAATAAGCGTTAAGACTTGATACCAAGATCTACGGTTTTCAACACATGTAAACCATGACCGTTGTGCTATAGCTATTGATGGGTTTAAAGGTTAATGTTAGTTTACAGCCTCAAACATAATCCTAAATGCAGTCTTTATGCGTTCTATTTTTTTTAAAATAGTAAATTTTATCTAATAAGATATATACTTTTAATGAAAAATGTATATCATTTTATTTTGAATTAAATGAATTAATTTTTAATCAATGTAAATAAAAAATTGATGAGGTATATACCTCACCTAAGAAGATATATAAGCTAACGAGAAATATGGGATCGTGTAACACCACCCATACCTAAAATATATCAAGAACACAGAAACTAGAAAGTAAAATGAAATAATTTTATTCTTGGTGAACGATAAACATTTGATACAAATATTATGTACTTGCTAATCTTTAGTAAAAAGAGTTGAATCGTATGTTTTGGATGTCTAAAAAATGTGTTCAACAGGTAACCATTACTTTGATTCCTTACATATGGAATTTTTTTATTTTTTTTGGAATGACCTTATATATGGATATTGGGTTGGTTTAAAGCCTTGTAGGTCCTTTTTAATGAAAAATAAAAATATGAGAAATTGTATTATGAGAAAATACTTTTAGAAGTTTGTCAATATTCAAGATACCTGAAATAGGCATTTTTAAAAATTTTATTAAAAAAAAAAGTCTTATTCCGTTACCATATGTCATCTTAAATGACTAATTAACCTTCTCTTGTTTAGTTCATAACGTACATAACAATATATAGATTTTTTTATTAATAATCTATTTTATTCAGTAAATTCATTATATTTTTATGCATGCAGCTTAGATGATGAATGGATAATGACGGATGGTGAATGATTTCAAATTTTGATTTTTATATGTTTTTAAAAAAACTTTTATGATAAAATCAATTGTGTAGCTTTTAAGAAAAATAATGATTAAGAGTAATATTGATGAAAACATGTTGTAAAATATTGGTTCTAAACATGGACTTAATTTATAAATATCATGCTGACCTAACTGATTCTCATTGGATTAGAGAAACCGATCCGTAGTTGATGGAGATTTAACGCAGCGAAAAATTAAAACAAAGATCCAACAAGCTTTGAGATCCTTCAACAAACCACAATTATCAAAGAGAATAATAAAACTAAAAAATATATTATTAAAAGCTGTCAACCCTAAATTACAAATATCCCTTTTATACTAAAAAGTTACTAAAAATAGCAAAAACGAAAATTTGTTATAACTAACTCTAGAGGATCTTAGAAGATCTTCGGATTTGATTTCAGTCAAATCCAAATTATTATGAAGGAGATATGCAGAATCTAAAAGGTTACTAAAAATAGCAAAAAGACCATTTTGAGGGCCGAAAAATGGGAAAAATGAAAAAATAAGCGCGTGTGTAGCGACAACTTTTTTAGATCTTCTTGATATCTACCTCTAGTAAAAAATTCAGGCGATTCCGAGTTCGGGGCGCCATATTTCTACTAGCCAGTTTTTCTGTAAATATTTAGAAATCTCAAATGGACCCTTTCGGGTTCATCGCTCTTGGAACGCGTCCGCCACCCGTTCTGCATCAAGATTTTGGATGATGTGAAGAAGACAAGAACATAAAAAAGAGGGGTTTGAATGAATTAGCAACATTAAAATCATGTAACTGTTTCCAAGTGTTGTTAGGGCTGAGCTTTGCAGTTTGCTCGACGGGGGTGAAGGGGGCAACACTCCTGAAAAAAATTATGTGTATCTAACACATTTAGTGACAATATTGCAATTTTGTATTATGTCTAAGAATATTGTGGTCATATACAGTGATATACACTTGGATTAATTTTTTTTACAATAATGATTTTTGGGCCCCAATTGCTAGACCTCATCCCAAGCCCTATGAAGTGACAAGTTTGAATTATCCACTTTACCCCCTATCTATTTTGAACGATTTTTCTATAACTGATCATATTAATGTCAAGGGGTGGTTATGATTTAGGAGATTCTTTCCCTTTTTGAAGATATGAATTTAATTGAACAACAAAAAATATTGCGTTTTACAATTTTTTGATACAGATTGATCGGTGGAAACGAAAACCAATAACAAATTATTTTTTTATTCAGATTGATCGGTGGAGAAGAGAAGAATTATACGATTGTGGTGCAAACAATGGCGATCCATCCAGATTAAGCTTTTTCAGACGTCAAAAACAATCACGTTTTATAATTTTTAGATTCAAATTAATTGGTGGATCTGAAAACAAATATTGAATTCATTTTTTTATTTAATTGATCGGTGGAGAAGTGAAGAATTACATGATGCATTTTTTTATTATTTGTGATCTGAATGTGCTGTAAACAATGACAATCCATTCAGGTTAGGCTTTTTTCGATCTGAATAAAACATGTTGATCTTTATTACATTCATCCTTTGAATCATCGTATACATTTTTTGAGATCGAATTTAATTTAAATTCAGATACACGGTCACTGTATCTGGATTTTATATGCACTTTGTATTTATGTATGATCTTTTTAATTATTTTTGTTGTTATGTATGTGTATAATTATGCATATTGAGTAATTCAACATATTATTAGCCTTGCATGATCATTATTCAACTCATTCAGATTCAAAATACAATTGTATCTAATGTGAAATTGTTAATTCAGATTCCAGATACACGTGCATCTGAATTATTTATCCAGCCCCATTTGATGTTTGATATTTTTTTTCTATGGATTTGATTAATGTGTATCTGATTAATATTTAATTGCTTATTGTCATGTATATTTGAAGACTTTTATTAATTATCTATGCACTGCTCATTAGCATGTAGACCATAATTGTTTTATTTGAATTTCAAATACATTACGTATCTTAATTTGATAACATATGGTAATTGTTCTCATTTTTCACCAAGTATTGATGATGATTTTATAAATGACACATGTGAAAACTCAATTCATTTGGATGACATCAATGATTCATGCTCTCTAGAAACCAATGTGTCGAAGGAATTGTCTATTGCTGCTGATCAGCAAAATGTAGATGATATTGTAGCATATGCAGAACAGTCTATTCCATTTGTTAGCAAAACCATAGAAACAATTTATATTTCAAATACATGCATAACAACCAGATTCCACACCAATAAATGCTATCAGTTGTTTGTTATTTCAGAAACACCCAAGGGATTTAAATATGTTTTACAGAACACATAGTACAACAATTTTATATACAATTCAATATTTTCAGATACTTGTAGATTTTTAGCATAGCCTATCATTGTTTTTTCAAATTATAAAATGGAAGGTATTACTACACTAGACACTCTTATTCATAGCATAAACAACTTCTTAATGGCATGTAGTGTGAGTAATTTGATGTTCTGTTTCTACATTAATGGCATATAAATTTGGTAAACAGGTTTTCAGATACATACAGTTATTCCAAAAACATTTAGATATTTTCATCAAACCAACATATGCTAATTATAAAATAAAAGATAATAATACATGATCTACATTCATATGAAAATTAAAACATTTCATTTGGCTATTATCAATTGTTATTCAATCAATTTATAATAAGCAAGTGCACATTATTTGGATTTTTAGATACATGTATCTGAATGCTGTATTTGTTATATCATTTATTTTTAGGCTCAATAAATGAACAATGTGCACAAGAAAGCCTAAAACAAATGAACAATGTTAAATATTTTTTTTCTCAAATCTATATACACTGGTAAACGGAAACAATGCATCAGAAATAATTTCATTATGTATTTGACATTATCATTATCCAATAAACAACTAATCAATTTGGATTTCAGAAACATGTATTTGAAACCCATATTCTTTAAATGGATTTCATATATACTCAGATGAACAATGAACGGAAAGGAACTTTTATGATTGAAACGTTTGATATTTGATTTTTTAAGTCAGTGATTTCATCTTTCAAGAAATGCAATAATGTTTTTTAATGGTCCTGTTTATGTCGTAAAAAAATTAAAAAAAAAACAACAACGAGATAGGGAGGTTTTGATTGTGGGAAGAAATCTAACTTTTTTTTCTTCGCCATTGTTTACGATTGTTTGGAGAAGAAAATCAGATGATATGAACTCTTGATCGCCAGAAATTTTTTTTTTTTTCGTTCGTCTGGTTCTGCCCAATTTGGAAACCCTGGGTTATAAATGTTTTTTTGAAATATGTTCAATCGGGAGGTTTCAATTATCCCACTTTTCTTGGGATTTTGTTACGAGTCATTAATGATGGTAGATTAGTTGGAGCTAATTTTTAAAAACTTCTAAAGGGTAGTAATGTCATTGTCTTTTTTATTGTTTAAAAAAATCAAACAGCGAACCAATAGGAGAATGCCATCTATTGGGGCTCATCAATAGAGCTTAATTTCTGGGGCCCAAGTAGCAGCACTGTTTTTTTTTTTATATATAATATACAAAATCGAGAGGTTGGTCGCCATTTAAGGGGAAGAATCATTGAAAGTTTTAAGGAAAAATTCATATAACCCCCTGTAAACTGATTGAAATCCATATAACCTCTTAACTTTTCTTAAAATTCATATAACCCCCTCAAAACACCTAATAAATCCAAATAACCCCCTGAAAAAAATTTACGTTTACAGATGATGAATATTTTGTAAATATTATATTTGGTTAACCCTCATAGAAAACCCAGCATACCAAAAAAATACTATAATGTGTTAAAAATGTGAAAAATCTTCTATAAATGACAATTTTACTCATCCAGATAAAGTTTTATAATATATCCAAATAGGGTAAAATCGTCATTTTTATAAGATTTTTTACATTTTTAACCAATTGTACTGCTTTTTTAGTATATCGTGTTTTCAATCAGGGTTAACTAAACGAAATATGTGCAAAATATTAATCATCTATTAACAAAAATTTTATTCAGCGGGTTATTTGAATTTATTAGGAGTTTTTAAGGGGTTATATGAATTTTAAGAAAAGTTAGGGGGTTATATGGATTTCAATTAGATTTCAGGGGGTTGTATGGATTTTTCCCAAAATTTTATATTTGCTATCTTTTGTGGTTGTGTTTTTTAATCTTTTGTTGATAAGCGGCGCAATTACATTGTTGACATCAAATTAAAGGTTAATTTTAATGTGTTTGCGACAATGGAACAATATGTGACAAGACAACGGTGCACTGAATTTTTTTGACCGAAAAAAAGAAAAAAAACAAGAATCATGTGATGGAAGTCTTTGGAACCTTGTGTTCTACATGTGAATTTCTTTTGTTTAAAGAGAACCTGTGAACAGATACGCATTATGAAGGTAAGGAGGATCATCTCCTCTCTCTCTCTCTCACTCTCTCTCCTTTTTCCTTTATTTAATGATTTTTGGAATCTAGATCTATGAGAAAGAAAGCTTCAAAACAAAGCATATATGAGTTTAGTTTCAATCTATTCTCAGTTTTAAACTGTAACAGTCAATTACATCAACTGACTGTACGTCTATAACTGAATATACAATCCTTTGATTTTCATTTTTTTTTTTTAGTATAGATGAATTTTGGTGTACCATAATATGGTACGTTTAAGGTGAACAACAAGATTCATAGATTTAACATAAGAACACAGCTAGTATATATCTACCATGTTATCATATATCATATTATTAAAAACATAAAAATTTATGCATTCAATTCATTTTAAATAATTATTTATTTTTTTACAAAAGAATATGTTTCTTTAGACATTATGTATAAAAAAAAATTTTAAATCATGTGTTACATGTAAAAAGTGATAAACTAGAATGAATACGTATAGATTTTATTTGGCACAAAGATCTGATCCCTATACTGTATATTTTGACGGTTATAACATCTTGGCATTTCCTCGATAAACCAAACTGATGAGAATTTGAAAGACAATTTATGTAGAAGCCAATTAAAAAGAAGACTGAGAAGCTTTTGTGTGATGTCTATGTAATTATTTAAATAGGAATTTTTTTTTTTTTTTTTTTTAAAGGGGGCGGGGTTGGTTTTGCCTTTCAAAGAGTGAATAAAAAAAAGGGTGAATTGCCTATGTACTCTTGGACCGACCCTCACATTTTTTATACTCTTAAACTTTTTTTATTTTTTATTTACCCTCACAACTTTATTCAATTTTTTTTTTACCTTTTCTTTTTCTTTAAACCAGAACTACCCCACATATAAGACAAAATAAAATCACATTTCCTTTCTTTTTCTTCTTCTTCTTCTACCCAAACCAACACTTTTTCTTCTTCTTTTCCACGCAAGTGCCTCCTAGTCCACTGACGCTCTTGCCGTAATCCTTCGCCGACACCTATCACCTTCACACCGTCGTTGTTTAGCTCGTCGCTCACCGATCTATCGTTTACACCGTCGCCACTGGCCGATCCGCCGTTCACCTCACCGCTCTCTGATATGTTGTTCACACCGTCGCAGTTCACCTCACCACTCGCCGATCCACTGTTCATCTGAGCAAGAACGCCTTATTTGATCCCATGATGAAATGATGTCTTATTAATCATCTTTGTAGTGTTGAGAGGGGAAAAAAGGCCTTTCTAATTTCATGTGAATGGTGTCTTTGAAAGGGGTTTCTGCAATGAAAAACATTATTTTCTTATAACTGATTTCGCATTGCTGTTGATTTTGAAGAGATTCTAAGTTTAAATATGTTCTCTGCTCTTTTATGAAATCCCACCTAATTTTTAAGGTTGATTTTTTCCCCTTGAACATGAACTTTAATTATAATCAATTATGATCAGAGTCAACTTCTATTAATCATGGTCTCACGCATACATACAGAACATAAAAAGAAGCCTTTAGTAAATACTAAAGCAGAGATTCACAATACCTCTAGTATGTCCTGAAGGAGCTTCATCACCAATGTTTTCCATAATGTTATAAATATCATGAATTATCACATAATTTTAAGGTCCATTTACATGTGAGTTTCAAACCCTCGGCTTTGAAAAAACAACCCTATGTTTCCAATGTATTATTTCCAAGAAGTTTCAAACACAGAGAGAACGCTGAAAAGCTGCTTTTAAGTTCCCACTTCCCCTTATCAATTTACAGAAATGTTGCATATTAGTTACACAAATATAATTTCTAGTTATAGTAACTAACATTGATACTTACATTAAAGAATTACAGAAATACAATTGATACATACAGATATGATACATATGATTACATATATTTAATAGTTTATCTACAAAGAGCATTCAATATACACAAAGATAATTAAACACAGAATTGTTATACATTCATTCCTAGACTGTTTTTACAATAGATTCAAGAATTGAAAATCACATACACAAAAAATGTAACCTTCCTATTTGGTCTCTTTTTTTTTTACCCTTGATTAGCGCCACCTTAGCTTTTGATGCCTAAACTACCCCTCACCTCCCCCACCCGCAAAATCGGTGTAACTCCCCCCCAAAACCCACTCTCTCCAAATCACTCTCTACGTTGTTCTTATGTGAATGATTTCTGTAAATCATTTATTACATCATGTAATTGTTTATAAATTTTCTATAATTGCTCATTACATATATGTATAAAAGGTTATTACATTTATGTACACATTATATTCCTGCGCTGTTATGTGAATGATTTTGTAAATCATTGATTACATTCCGTAATTGTTTATACAGTTTATGTAATTTGTCATTACATATATGTAAAATGTGATTACATTTTTTTAATATGTCTGTCATTTACATATTTGTAAATAGTTATTTTAATTCTATAAATGATATTACATTTCTGTAAAATTGTATGTCATTAATTTAATTCTATATATGATATTACATTTCTGTTCTGTAAATGATAATTACTAGTTATGTAATATTGTAGTTTTTACAATTGATAAGTATATTTTTGTACGTTGTGATTATATTTCTGGAATTGAAAATTACATTTTTATAATTATGTAATGTAATTGGGTATTACATTTCTCCTCATATTTTCCTTTAAAATCATGTATATATAAAATGCACAAGTACACTTTTTTTTTAATAAACTTACTTAGTATTCCTTCATTTCCTTTCTTCCCCTTCTCCACTCCCGTTATGTGCAGACCCACTTCTACTATCAGAACTCTTGGATTTCTTCATTTGGGTTTTTCAATTCAATCCAAATAGAGAAAACACAGATTAAAAAAAATAAAAAAAAAAATTCGATTGAGTAGGAGCTCTTCTCAGTCAGAAACCCATAAAAAAAAATCGATCTTTGACAATGATTGTCTCTTCCAATCCAGCTCTTCTCGTCTTCCTCCTCTTCTTCCACGCATCATCAGCCGTTCAAAAACCCACCAAACCCTCTCAACAACACCCAAGAAGGACACCACTCCACCCACCATGACCTCTTCCGCATCCACAACCTCCACCGCCGCCGTTGAATCGCCGCAAACCCACCCTCTCAACCCCCCCTACTGATGGCATCGCGGCGACAGTATTAAGGGCAGCAGATCGTTAAACGACTATGTAGATGGCGGATCAGTGTCGTGGCGGCAATGTGAATGGCGGGTCGGTGATGTGAACGACGATGTAAACAGTGGCGTTGTGAATCTGTGTCGTGGCTGGCGGCATGAGTGTCAGCTGATAGAGGTTTAGATGATTGGGTGAAGAAGAGGAAGAAGATGGGGACATTGTAGGGTTTTTTGGTTTGTAAGAGAGGGTAGTTTAGGTATTATAAAAAGTTAAGGGTAAAAAAAAAAATTAAAACGAGACTGCAGGGGTACAGAAAAAATAAAAAAAAGCCTAGGGGCAGAGAAATAATGAAGGTGTTGGTCCAGGAGTATTTGAGCAATTCACCCATAAAAAAACCCTTAAAAACTAAGTTATAGATGATTATAAATGGACTTTTATACTGTACACTATACCTAGTCAAATTTTGTCACATCATCCACATCTTCAACCAGGAAAGTATGCTCTGCATGTATTCTGAAATCAGTTGGTTGGTGGAATTCAAAGGGGGAGAGTTAAAGTTTCCTCTTGCCACTTCTTCCATAGTCCACTTCACGCAGTCTCGACAATGGAGCCGGTGGTTGATTGGGCAGACCGATGGATTCTGGAATGTCAAGATCGACTTTAGATGGACCGGCAGTTGCGCGCTTAAGGTCCATGACATGCGGTGGTTGTGCTTCAATTCTCACTTTGTCTACCTGTGTTCAGATTCAAATAAGGAATTATAAATGTTATCATATGGTGGCCTGTTAGGAAAAGAAACCAAGGATTTTCAAGTAAAAACTACACTGTATAGAAAAGGGAAACATTTTGAAGACTCAAGCTTAATTTGTCCATGGGATTTAAAAGCTTAAACATCATGCAAACCTTGATTGGATTGACAAAGAGGGGATTGGTGAAAGCTACACTGTCCTTCATACTAGTTCAAGTCTCTCACCTCTTTTGTATAAGCAATCGAGAAACTTTTCATTACTTGAAATCAGAGAGAGAACTTACATTATATACGGCGAGATACTGATCTAATATTATGCTATAACATCCTAAATAACATGTACTTCGGTTTATATCAATCCTTTTTTTTAGCATGGTTTTCTATCCATACATATAGACCAATTAGTTTATAAATTATAATTCTAGATCCATGTCAATTAAAAGTCACCTAGGTGGTTAAGTGCCTACTGCCTAGATAGACAAAGGTCAAGATACATTTTTTATCTTTGAATAATTTTCTTCCCATCCCATGGATAAGAAAAGCCTAAATTAGAACCGACCTGAACCTTAGCCCTGAAATGTTGCAGAAAATAATGTCTCTAACCATAATACTCGAAGAGTGAGATCAACAACTCTGACAATGATTTTGAATAAAACAATTTGCTAATTAATCACATCTAATACATAAAACATGCCCACTCATGAATTCAGATCAAGATACATAGAATATCACTCTGACAAGGATATGTAGCAAACAGCGAGTAACTGCTACTGGAAACATCACCGTATAGAAAGAAAAGTCAGAGCTTCACATACCAGTTCAAGGTGCCAAACCGTTGACTGGGCATCCGACAACCTCTTCTGGAGATCATCTTCTTTCTTCCTTTCATACTCAGAATTTTCCAACTCATTTGCCTTCTCATTCATTTCACGATACAAATCTGTGATCAGAGTAAATATCAATAAATGGTGAACATAAGATTAATTTTAGTTCCCTTTCTAGAAAGTTGTATATTGACAACTGATGAAACATGTCATACATGGGGATAGTTTGGCTCAGAAAATTAGATGCACAAGTATAAACAAAGCTGTTACAGGCAAATCACTGGAAAGACTGGCTATGCACCAATGTTTACCTCCAAAAACAGAGAGCACCCAGACCTGCGTAGGGACATCATAAAGCGTCTTGGCTAATGTCAAAGATGATCTCAGGATTTCTCCGGCTTGTACTGTGTCATGAAGGGCAAGTGCAAGAGCACCAAGGATTGTCAAATACTGAGAAACAAGTTGTATATTGCCCAATTGTTGATGTGCAACCCTCAAGCCATTGGCAAAATTTCTTCTGAGATTCAGAGTTACAAAGATTTAAGAAAAGGGTGAGAGGAAGAAAAGATAAAAAAAAATATAGTTAGACAAATTCACATGTTAATATTTTTCAATGTCTCAATAGTTGGTAACAAGTCCTTCAAGCAGGAAAAGAACTAAGTGAGGAGCAACAAGAATCTTCACAGAAGATGATCATTGATGAATGCTTACCGCGCCTCTTGTAGGTTATGCTGCTTTGTCAATAGAAGTCCATAAGAAAAAATCACACAGGTTTTCTCACGAACTCCTACAAAGGAATCCATGATTTTATAGACAGGTCCTACCAGATCCATAGCCTGATGACATAAAATAGAATTAAAAACACTTCCACTGTACAACTTCATCAACAAACGAGATAACATACAACTTAACAAGAACAAAAATTCCTTTTTACTAAAAGAATCAGAAGAAAAGTTAAATTTTGGGCTAAGAAAGTTCACCTTAGAAGAAGACTCCACATCACCAATGCAGATGTAGGATACGGCTGCATAAACATGGCACATGGATTGTATAGATCTGCTTTCAGTTAGCTGTTAAGAAAAAAAAAATCATCAATTCTATCTATCTAAATTCGAACCATGAATTTCTTCTTTAAATTGTAGAAGTTGCCATGAACCTTTGATGCTTCAATAAAATGAAAGGTTGCTTCATCAAAGCAAGCAAGGGAATGGGCATAATGTCCTCTCAGCATTTCGATAACACAATCACAACCTTGCAACATTGTCGGGAAACGAACATACCAGTCTTTCATCTGTATCAAATACTGTGAAAAGAAAATCATTGGATGGTAACACAATCACCCATGAATCATCTGCAGTTCATATATAAATTAGAATATTAACTGCTGAAAGAACCATCTATGCAAAGAAGACGTCTGGTGAGATGAATCTTTTAACTATTTATTAATCTATCAATAATATTATACCTTTTGTGCTTCAACAAACTCTGATCTCGTAAGTTCAATGGTGACCTTGTTCTCCAAGAAATGCATTAGAAGCATCAAATAAACACCTGCAGTCCATATGTCTGATCGTTGGATGTCTGACTCTGCACATGAAGTATCCACCTTTCAAATCAGAAACATTCAAGAAAGCCGATCTAGACATAGGATCCGATATAGAAAACAAAAGCAGTATACATCCACTTTATTGTAACCATGACTTGAAGTAGCAACTAAGGTTCAGTCAAACTTGTTAAGTTGATAACCAGTCATACAAAAATGATAGAATAGTGCATCTTCTTAGTTTCAATCTCAAAACAAGAAACAACACTATCATACTCCTGTAGAAGCTCACCTCTCATACCTTCACGAATCCCAAGTTTTGCAAGTTCCTCTGCATCACCACCAAAAGCGTAAATTAATTCCATGTAGCAACAGAATTGATGGGCACAAATATTGTTGCATAAAAAGAACAGATGTTACAAAATAGGGTTTTTTATTTTTAAGTCCCCATAAACTACATGATTTAGTGATCGATCCCTCACTTCTTTATATTTCGGTTTAAGTCCCCAGATTTAAAGGATATGTTCCTTTTAGTCCCTCTTAGGGACTAAAAACAAAACCAAATAATTTAGTGATAGGTCCCTCCTAGGGACTAATAAGAAACATACCCTTTAAATCTAGGGACTAAAAGTGAGGGATCGATCACTAAATCATATAGTTTACAAGGACTAAAAAATAAAAAACCCTACAAAATATTCTTTGATAGTATCAAACAAAAAGATTATAATCAACTCTTTTGATGAGCATTCTCCGGAGTAAGTGAAGAAACAACCTTGAGGTTGCATTTTTTTATCAACCAATTGAATTATATGAACCAATAGGACCACTCATGAAGCCAAGAAAATAAAAACGCATGTTTGTAACTGAACCCCTAATCTGCTAGGCAACACCAAATGCGTGAAATTTAATTTTTACCCTATCACCAGGAAAACAACATAGAAGCCAAAAGATAACATCAAGATGAAAATGCATGAAATCATGCATCTTAGATGAAATTCACACGCACCTTCAATCACATGGAGCCCAGACTGAAGCCGCCTCACACCCTCCTTAAACACCCCCTTCGGACGACCCACTATAACAGCCATGAGATCAATAAGTGCAAACACAGCACTCTTTGGTAACCACTCTCCATCTATTGGTGGCGGTGCAAGTAATAATTTATACATTGATGCCTGACTATTACTACTATAATTTAGTCCGTTGATTGCTCTTAACTGATTTTGCAGTTCAACTTGTTGGCTGTACAAGGCAGACCTTTCATTATGATGTAAATCAAACTGTGCAAGTCTCTGATGTATGAAGTTAAGTTGGGCAGTCAATTCCTGGATGTGCTGACCTCGCTGTAAATCATCCTTCATGGCAGCATCCAGCCTCTCAACATGCTGAGAAGCTTTCTTGTAATCACATATTCTAAGCCGATAAAATGTATGGAGTAATTCGTTGTAGAAAAACAAACCAAGGCAGTGTTGTCTCTGGTCAATGAGCACAATACAACAGCACTTCAGAATCAGAGAAGACATGTAAGCATAACATAATTCAGATAATAACATGATCTAATTCCAACACTAACAAGTTAAAGGGTATGAATGTGATCAAAGTTGTCAATATGCAAATCAAGTTATGCTAACCGTCAAAACCTCAATACAGTAGACAGGATGCTTTGATGTGCACAAAATATGTAATGCTACATTGCATGACCCAGTTATGTTAAGTACTATTTATTCCATTTCAAATGAAGTTGAAGATTCTCTTCCCACAGTTTATAGAGAGATGGTGTGGGGTTATGAATGTTTAAAAAATTCGATATTCGAAGGATGACAAGTATCTGGTCCATCTTTATCTGTATCCATCTTCAAAAACAAATATAAATATGGATATGGAAAATAATTGAAGCTTTCATATTAAGAATGATGTCCCCCGAACAAAATGGAGGTGAGGATCTCCATAAATAAACTAAAGATAAAACAAATAAAAAAACAGAAGTATGACAAAACCTCAAGCACAATTTCTCATTAAGAAAAGCCCTCACCAATTAATCCCCATCATATTGGAATCCAAATCTTCACCTAGGAGCATGATATACCCATGATATCAAATCCATACTAGTTATATTACACATTACTTTATGAGAGAGGACAATACTACATTATGATAAATATATTTTTTCAACTATCATGGTTTCTTTAGAATAGTGCTAAACAAATAGCCAATTACCACATTTTTCTATACATGCACCATTAAAGCGCTCCCCCCCCCCCCCCCCCGCACGATAATATCATTAAAAAATTGGTTCATTGCATGGAGAGTTGAAGGGTTGAATCATTAAAAATGTGTTAGTTGGCGGTTTGTCAAGCATTTTCTATTTCTTTATAAATCCTAATTTGTATTACAATATATCGCTAAATAGTTATTAAAATTCATATACATTTTGAAGATATTACATTGATATATGTATCTGTATTTATATTTGCACACAAAAAACAAATACAAACCAAGCAAAAAAAAAAAAAATATATGGAAATACATATACCACACCATTGACATCTATACATAGGCTCATATTCCAAATTTCCAATTTAACAATTAGAATAGTGTGGAGCAGATTTGGCTGTGATTTAGGCAGTGTGGCTAACAAGGAACAACGCTATTTTTCGTGGCCAGACTCCGTAGGCGGAAAACATTTGGGAGATGGTGATTAGCTTCATCTAGGAGTGGGGCAAATTTTGTGGTGGGGCGAGGATGGTCAGGGCCATGGTGGGTGGTATGATGATTAGTTAGTTTGTGGACATCTCTTGAGGGGGGGGTTAGGGGATGTCACAGTGGTCAACCAATAGATGCCTCTTCTACTCGTGGCTGCTTGTGGTTTGTTCTCCCCTGGGTACCTTTTGGGGTCTTTGCTTTCTTTTATTTGCTTCTTTGTAGTTTTGCTTCGGGCTTTCGCCTTTTATTAATATAAGGGTGCTCGCCTACCGTTTATCTCAAAAAAAAAAAAAAAAAAAAAACAATTAGGATAGAAAAAAATCAATTCTATTGTCTTTCCACATAAGATAAAATGATCTGATTCATTTACATTCCAAGAGAGAATTTTCTAAGATTCTTACAAGTTACATAGATAATGAGACATTTTTCTTTCAAGTAAGGTGGTAGACTGGTAGCTCAACACCTATAATCCATATGGTTTCACAACAATACACTATTGTAGACTTTGACAACGAGAATAATGCAAAAATTTAAAGGATTTCGCATGCATCACTTTTCTGCCTTACACACTTTATATGAATTGAATGCTCACTCGTAAATTCTCAAGGCAAGTTTCTATTGTTAGATGAAGTCAAATCACCCACACGTATATGAACTGCTGCACTACTGGTACATATAAAAACTCCCATGAACATGTTTAAATCTTCACCACGCCATATCAGTTCCTACTTTAGGTAATATATATATAGGACTACTAACATACAGATTACAGAGTGATACATACTTGATCAGGCTGGATGAGCTCCCACACCTCATTACACCTCTCAGCAGCTCTCTCCACCGAGTTCTCATCATCCCACTGCATCAAGTGCACATGCAGCATCGACGTCGCAAAGAACATCTGTTCCAGGAATGCGCTTCAGAACAATAATTAAACAAACATACACACAACTATCATCCACAACCACCAAAAAAATCCCACATAAAAAAGCACAAACCTGAAGCTCTGGGTGGAGTATATCGGTGGCGCACACGTAACCATTCTCCAAGGCGGAGATGGAATTCCGGTAGTCCCCCTCAATCATTAGCGCGCACGCAAGCTGTGAATTGAAGTTGCACGACCACAGCTTCGCTGGGTATCTTCAGTGGCACACACCACAAATATAGGGAAAAAGGAGATAAAGATTGCACATTTAGCCCCTGTTCATCATGGGGAAGGATTGACTATTCCGGTAAAAATAGAGTAGAATAGCTATTTTATGCCACCGGTTGGTTTCGTAAATAAACAAGTAGAAAAGTGAAGAATAAACTTAATCCTCAAAAAAAAAAAAAAAAAAAAAAACATGTTTGTTTTCCATGTATAATCCATTAAAAGTTATGCCTTGACAAATTAGAATTTATCTTGATAATTACATTTAGGGGAGACAGACATAGCTTATTCTTGATTATTATTCCAAAACTATAGCTATATTCTAATAAGACAAATAGAAAGACAAAAATTTACCCAAACTGAGAAGTGCATGTTACTTCCACCCACTATATATTAAAACACCCCACCTTTAAACCCACCCTATCACATATGTTGAACCTCTAAACTACCCCTATATATATATATTCCCCTCTCAACACTATACAGCCAAACAAAAAATCATCTAAATTTTTTACTATTCCCGTATAACTATTTTATGTCCAGATAAGCTCCGACAAACCAAACACGGGGTAAAATTTAGATAAGCGGGGGGAATTCATGGATAAAAAAAAAAGGAAAATGTTAAAACTCAATCATTTTCACAGTCCAAAACTCAGGCCACACGTGTTTTCATTTTTTTTTAAATGATAACATCATCTAATGATGTATATGCTTTGATGAAAAAATGTATATCGCTCCATTTCGAGTTGAATGAATTTATTTTTAATAAGTGCAAGAAAATTTTCAATGAGGTATATACATAATCTAACGATGTATATGCTTTCACTGGATTTCTAGCGAGGTATATAGGATTGCATTTTGGACTGTGAAATAACTAAGTGTAACAGCGCCCTAAAAAAACAAATAAACCTTAATTCATGTCACCAAGACATTTTTGTGCAGCTATGCCAAGCAAATGTGAGGCTTGTGCCTATCCTTATTCCTGCTTCGGGGTTATTCCAGAACAAAACAGGGGTTTTAATTTAAAAAACTAATCCTGCAAAAGGCATACCCATCCCCGGAGGAGGAGACCAATTCGAGAGCCTTGTTCACAATCTGCTTCTGTGGAGGGATCGCCCCGACGACCTGATAACACTGGCTCAAAAGACTATAAGCCCTGCATTTCAGTTCGAAACACGAGGGGATCGTCTTCAACAACAATTGCTGCAACGAAAAAACAAAATTCACGAAATCGAACAAATCAATCCGAACAAGTGAAACACTGTAGTGACAAGTGACAACTTACGGAGCGTTCGAGATGGGATTTCGCGTGGGAGAGGTTGTGGGAGTGGGAGAGGAGGAGGGACGCGATGCGGAGGCGGGTCTTGACTTCGACGATGGGGAGGAACGACACGTGGGACTGGACGATCGCCTCCAGGCACTTGACGGCCGCCGCCACATCCCCCCGTTGCTCATGCTCCTCCGCCAGCCCCCATAGACCCTCCGCCACCGCTTCCATCTCCCTGTGCCTCTCCATCTCCTGTTCTTTCCACTGAGGGTTGGGTGGGGCTTTTTTTAGGGTTCTTCTATAGGGTTTCGGACGCCATTGGAGGGGAGGGGGATCGAATGAGAGTGTAAAACACGTTTAGCTTGTGTGTTCTTCGGGTATTCAGGGACTCGATTTGGGATTCGATCCGATAAACATCACCGGATCAACGGCCATGATTCTAGTTAGTTATGTAGCACGTGCAGATGAACAATTGTGGGAGCATGTACAACGAACAACTTTCTACACTTTTATCATCATTTATATTTGAATAAAATGTAAAACCCTCCGAACTATTACTTACTTTAAAGAGAGACAGGTAGGCATTATCTATATTTTGTTTATCTAAAATGATAATTATATTTTCATATATCTAACATAGAACACAAATACCTATTTTGATGAAAAATAATTATTACATGAAGAATCAGATGATTCTTTCTATAATTATATATATAAAAAAAGACATAGAGCATTGTTACATGTCAGTGTACTCCATTACTATCCAATAAGATATATATACCTTCTTAGATGAAATATATCCTCATAAAAAAATTACGTTTGTTAAAAATGGAATAATTTATTGAATAATATACATTATTATCAAAACATATACCCTAACACTATTCTAAAAATAATGAGCACATCACTTATTGATGATTTGATTAAAGTAACCAATAGGAGATAGAGAACAAGTCCATATTTTTTATCAAGTATCAACCCTAAAGTCCAATCACAGATAATAGACCCAAAAAAGGGTAAGCATGCAACAAATTTACAGCCCCTGGCCTATTTTGATATTTTAGAACTCGACAGAATCCCACAAACAGCAAATGGCAGCTTTCATTGCTTGGAAGACAGGATCACCAAGAACCAAAGACTTGTATTTGTTTCTTTCATTCAAGAAAAGGCATACGATGTTCATTACAGGGAAGGAAAAATGAGCACAAGCAATGCTACTAATAATACAGGCTTCAAAGAAATGTTAAGCTGAACAGGGAGGCTGTCACTAAATACAAAAGGAAATACATGGGGCATACACTCCGGATAGAGATGTATACATTTTCATTGGCATGACTCATGTTAATGGATCTTGGTTATCTGGAATCTCAGCCAACCTCGTAAGTGACCCACACCAACTTCGTGTGTTAAAATGATGATTATAAACATTAATGCAAGCCATCCTTCAGTGGGGAATTTCATTCTAGGCATCCAATCCATCAAAACAACTGGTCTAGAATCGGCCTCTCATTGATTAGAGAAGTCTGCCAGTGTTCCGAACATCACTTGCTGTGTTTTGAGGTGACTGTTCTTTGAACTGTTGAAACTCCGTCGACAAATTTTGTGCGGAAGATGACATTTGCATTGTTGAACATCCCTTCTTTCAGGGAAACCACAATGAACTGTCATGAGGGAAAAGATGTTATAGTGAATGTGAAAATATGAGCTGTTGTAAGCATCTGACATGTAGAAGTATCATGCAATACAGCAAATGTACATGAATGAAGACTTTAAATATTGCTGAAATTGTGAAGTCATGAGAAAGGGCAATTATAATGAATGAGCAAAGAATGTGATATGAAGCATGGAAAAGAAAATGTAAAATATGTAAAATGGTAGATTGGTTTCACTGGATGGTCTAGAAGGCCTAACTTGATTTTAGAAAAATCCATAAAGTGATTAGCTTTCCACTGTCATGTTAATCGAGGAAGAAACTTTGATGTAATCTTGCAATCTCAGATGTAAGAGAAAAACATTGAGAAAAACCATGTTTCCAATCAAATCAATTTTTGAAAAATGATCAACAAGGAAAGTAATCATGGGGGAAAATCTAAAAAAGGGGTTGATATGTTATTAGGAAATCTAGTTCTAGGAAAAACCTGAGAATGCGGAAAGTGAGACTTGATCATCCTTCCAATGTTCTGTGTATGGCTTAGATCAAGAGCCGCATCAACCTGTCGACAAAACAGATGTAGATCAGCATATCAATCTAAGGCCTAATAATTAACGGATAGAGAAGGGCACATCCAGAATAATGATATGAGAATAGTTTATTATACCTCATCCAGTATATAGAGTGGAGCAGGTTTAAAAAGAAGCAATGCCAATATGAGTGAAAGAGCAAGAAGAGATCGTTGCCCCCCACTAAGTTCTGACAGAGACTGCTTCCACACACTTCCAAAGGCAACACGAACCTCAAGACCATCCAGAAAGCTACATCCCTCAGGAGGCTCAAGCTTAGCCATTGTACCCGGCAAAAGGGTTGAGAAGATGGATCCAAAATCTCTGCAAAGATATATATGTTGAACGGAAACACAATGAATGAAAACCAAGCTTCTAAAGTGAACACCTTTCAATAGAAGATCATGTTTGAACATAAAAACACAATATAGCTTAGGGCCTTTCTGCTAACCTGTTCACTTTAATCCATGTCTCTTTTAACGTTTCCTTTTTCTTCTCATCCAACTCTTCTATAACCTTTTTAATTTTGGACTTGTCATTCTACAGATAGAAACCAAATATCTGTTAGCAGCAACTTGATTGAGGACCTGAGGTGCACATCATTCAACTTCTGCTCCAGGATTGTTGGGGAGCAAAAACAAGGCATGGTTTATAGGACTCTCTCTGGCTGAAACTCTCAGAACGAAGAGCAATAATGCAATCAATTTAACAGGTAATGTATCTCAAAATAAAATGAAAAATATGACCTGGATGATGTTTTTCTTGGATATTAGGTCGTTGTATTGATCCTCCGCTTTCTCAAACATCGCCATCACTTTCTTGTTGATCCTCTTCTCAAGCCTTTAAGGCCAAAAATAAAAAAACATTAATGGGGGGGAGGGGGTGAATAAATTCAAAATTGATTTGAAAGAAGAGTTTAGCACAAATATTGATCCAAAATCATGTAATAAGCAAAGAAAACAAAGCCACACACCCAGCTTGTTCAGCTTGCAACTTTTCAAATGCCTCCCTAGATTTCTGAGTGTCTCGAGAAGAAAAATCATAATCAGTCCCACTTTTTCCAAACAATTGTTTCTCAGCTGCAATCCAGCTGTGTTTCTCAAGTAATTTATCAACTTTTAAAGAACAATCTTTCTGTTCCATCTCCACCCGTTTCACCTAAGAGAAAATGCAGACTATTAAGTTTCAAAGCAGAAGCACGCATGTATGATTCTATACACCAAGCATGCTAAGTATTAAAAAAAGATAGATGTTGTAGCTACCTCATTTTCCAGCTTCTTCCTCTCAACATTTTGATCACTGATTTGATGTTGAAGCCTCTGTTGCTCTTTGAAAATGTTACTAATTTGTGAGTCACATTCTTTCAATTTTGAGCGACTCAGATTGAGCTCAGATTCGGCCTGATCATATTCCAGCTTTACAGAACAAACCTGCAAGAGAACATAAATCAATATACATCCTGGAATTTTGCCTGACTGGGATTGTGCAACTGATGCAAGTCATAAAATGTGGGTTACCTTGCTTTTGAGTCCATCAATCTCCAAAGTGAGACTGTTAATCTGTGTTTCAGAGAGAGCTAATTGATTTTCCAGGGAAGCAAGCTCTTGAACAACAGCTTCTTTCTCCATGACAAGCCTCTCCCTTTCATTTTGGTGCACCTATTTTCATGCACGACCAAGTAAAAAATATATATTAATTGCAATGAACAACTAGTGCAATCAAGTAAATATTTTTCAGTGTTTGAAAAACCACACCCTCAGAAAGATATAGTGAATTTCAACAACATGGAGAAAATAAATTTCCTATTTCAGCAGACAATTTCATCATCAAGTAGCTCATAGGTGAAGCAAGCACAAAGAATATGACTGAGAAATAAGAAAATTTCAAACATTAAAAATTCAATGAACACTAATGCTTTTGTGGCAGATGGTGTTCCGAGATACAGCAAATTTAAGGAAAACTTATTTAAAGCAAAAGAAGAATGAAATTCAAACATAGATGAATTACTGAAATTTAACATAGGAAAGTGCATAAACTTTTGAGTCATTTGTGTGCTATATGATAACATCAGAGTACAAGTAGAACTAGTTTATAAAAGGAAAGAAGCAAGACTATTGCAAGAAGACTAGCAAACCTTGAGCTCCTTAGATACCAACTTCATCTGGGACTTCAGTTCTTTAATTTTGTTGTCAAGAACTTCAAGTCTCTTTTCCCGAGTATTACCATGCTCTTTGATGGATTTTTCAAGTTCTGACACCGTAGAAACATATTTTTGATAGAGAAGTTGTTTTTCTTTAGCACCCAGTTTTGCGTCTTCAAGCTCTCCCTCTATCTTTTTCACTAGCTCAACAAGCTACAAGAAAAACAAACACTTTTTAGATCATGAAGTACTTTAAACCAAAAGGTGGAAGAGGAAGTAGAAGAAAGTATTAAAACAATATTCAAAATGGAATCTATATGAAGTACACTTCATGTTCCATAAATATCGAATGGGAATACTTATTGATGTATTTATATATCATCACCTTGTGATGCTCATTTTGCTCAGCTCTGCTCTGAAAGAGTGAAAGATCATATGTCTTAAGTTCCAACTGGGATTTGAGGTCATTGTACTTTTCCTGGAGAGGCAGAAGTTGAGAAATCTGCAAAAATTGTAAAGAAGTCAAAACATTGTTAGATAGAAATTGTATGGGATGCAAGGACAGGAACAGATTAAGAACTACTCAATATTTTACCTCATAGTGCAATACATTAATAAAACAAGTTATAAAATCCATATCAATATTACATGAATTTTTCAATTTGCAATAGCGCCTAAGCAAAGTGCCATGAGGCTCAAAAATCCTCAATAGAAATCCAACCCGACAAAAATGTAGTGAGCTAAAAGTACAAGTTAAGAGTTAAAATATATATACTTCAATGCTTGCACAGGATAAATTACATATTTAGCTATTTATCATATTGCTAGCACATGTGTGTTGAAATCAAATGAGTGTGCAATCTATATAACTGCACTCTTATTCAAAGGCACCATAGGAAGATTATACCAAAAAAAAAATTAAAACAAATAAATAAAGGATTACTCTTGCTTCAATTTCTGACAATCGCTTTTGATGGAAGGAAAGCTTAGCCTCATTCTCAGCCAATGCATGAAGCATCCCAAGCAATTCGCCGCCACCTCTAGTAGCAAGAAATTGAAAATATTTCAGAAGATATAAGGAAAAACCATAATAAGCACATAGCAAATAGAAATACAATTGCATCAACTAGGAAAAAGAAACCTAGCCAATTAAGATAATCCTTGGTCACGTTATTTCTAGAAGAATATAGGTTTTAGAAAGCTTAAGGGTAATATATGAATAAATAAGCATGAAAAATAACCCATCCAGATTGGGACACAAAGCATATACATACGGGACTTGGAAAATTAAGTTGAGTCCTATCAAATCAAGCAACGTTTTAAATGAACAAGAATAAATGATATTCTGTGAAGGGTTGGAGTACTTACTTTCGACTCCCTCCAGTCAAGAGACCACTTGGCTGGAAGATATCACCTTCAAGAGTAACACTAGTGGTCTTCACATCTCTATTAAATGCAACCTATATCATCAAATCAAAGAAGAAAAAAGTTCTTACAAGACAAATACCCACATTAGGACAGATGCAACTACTTCGAAGAGTTTTACAATCTCAACATATATTTTCATAAACCAGAGTTTCGAGAATCAACTATTGGAACCAAAACAAATATTTATAATTTTAAAAATAATGGGTGAAATAAAATAAAGTTTGGCAAACAACCATCAGATTGAGAGGCAAAGATTAAAAAAAAAAATTAAAAGGTGATCTGATTTTCAATTCTGTGCTCATAGAACTTAATCATGTGTACAGAGTTCTACAATCTAACAAACCAGGACGTGTCCCAGCACAATGGAAATGGAAAACCATTTTTATGTCCTAGGAAAGTCAAGTATCTCTGGCATAATTAGATATCATCAATCTGAGAATATTGCATACCGTCTTGGCAGCTTCTGATGTTTTGCAAACAAATGTTGACCCAAACACATAAGCCATTGCATTCTGCAAAAATTGTAATGTCCTTGTTAGAAATGTAATTTTTCTATATCTATTACAAAAAACAAATATGAATACAAAAGCTTTGATGGCAATTAACAAGAACAAAGGGATGCATTATTAGAGCATACAAAAAGAGGGCAATCGGTGTGTAGGAGTGCCAAACTGACCTTAATCTCCTCATTGTATTCAACCAGATTGAGTGCCATTTCTGCATTATCTTTACCCACCTGCAGGCAGATGCATATATTTAATGCTTGGTTATTGAATGATGTAAATTAGGGGATGGAGGGAGATAACAGGACAATCTAACCAGTTGAGTAGCAGCATTTTGGACTCCTCGTGGAATAGTTTGGGAATGAATTTTGTTCAGTGGAATGATTGTCACTCTTCTTCGTAGATCCCCATTTTTGAGAAGCTGTTTCCCTGTTTCTTCTGTATCTACAACAACATTATAGAGCTTGCCTCCTGCAGCAACCTGTGTGAACCCAATACGTTCCACTGTAATTTTGCTTCCAAGTTCATTTTCTGAGCTAAAACAAAGAAATAAGTGAAAATTTTGTTTATTGTAAATTATACCTCCAAGGCAATGGCATTGGACCTATCCTTCACTTTAATGAGCTTTGCAACTACCCCTTTCACTTTCGCCCTGTCAAAACTTTTCACAGGATCTCGATAGTTAAACTCAACATTTGCAAGTTGTGCTGAAAGCATGCGGACTTCATCTTTCAACTTCTGTACCACTTCCAACTCTGTTGTCCGATCCTATACAAAGTTTCGATTAAACAAACTTAATCAGACAGATGGTTTCACGCATTTATGTTATTGGTACGTTTTGGCACACACTAAATGAATAAGGTATCCCAAACTAGGTTCAATTCTGACAGAAAACAGAAAGTGATGTAATCTATTACGTAGGATTTATCAATTGAATGAGAATGAACCTTTTGCAAGGCTTCCATTTGGCCCTCTTCATATGGAGTTGACTGCAAAGCCTGTCTTATGTTCTCCACATCTTTCATTTTGGCATTAAGTTCATTCTCTACAGCAACAGCTTCTTTACGTTTTGAAGCCAACCTTTCCTTTTTCTCTTTGAGCTCCTTCTCACAATGGTTGATTTTCATTTCCAGCTGCTTCAGTTCTGCCTCTGCATTTCCAACTGCAGATCTAGCATCACTCAACTGATCTTCAAGGCATTTCTCATCATTCTCACTGCCCTTACCAGCTAGCACGCCCTAGATAGGAAAGCCATGTTCTTTAACCAAAGCCTTTTGGTGCATACAATCAAGTGGACACCAACATGTAAGAGCATAATTACTCATTTAACATACCTGGTATTCCTTTTCACATTTTTCCAGATTCTTCGATAGATCTTCGGCCCTATTTTTCAGATCAGCCGCTCCATTTTCAGTTTTCTTAACTGCAGAGTCCCTCTCTTTTATCGAGTTTTTGACATCTTCAATACTCCTAACAATCTGAGAAAATATCAACAATGTTAAAATATGTAAACACACTAAAAAATTGCATGAGACACAAGATAGAGGAGTGGATCATGGATATCGCATCCAGGAATAACACTGAAGAAAATCATGAGTTGCACAAGTAAAAAAACATGAGCCGACACCTCAACAAAGATGGTATTATTAATCTGAAAATATGATAAGGCACCGTGGAGAAAATCACCACCACCTTTTCAGCGGACGTTTTCTCGGACTTGAGAGATTCCTCCTGATTAGTCAAAATAGAAGTCTCCTTCACAAGATCCCGGGAGAGCGCATCCACCCTCTCAGACAAGGCTTTCATTTCCCCGCCTAGTTTTGCCTCCCTCTCCGCAGTGAGTATAGATATCCTCCCCTCCATTTCCCGTATTTCCACCTGCATCCTCTCTGTATTGCCATCGATATCAGCAATCTTAGCTTTAATTTCTCCCACCCCACCGACCGCACTATCTCTCACCTTCTCCGCCTGCACATACTCATACGCAATACAAAACCTCCTGAGCCTATCAAGCTCCGCATTCCCATTAGACCACTGCATGTACTGCATCCGCTCCTTCCTCAGCTTCTCGAGAGCGGGAAGGATATCATGGTCAAGCAGCTTGTCCATCTCATCCACCTTCGCCTGCTTCTTCTCCAGCGTCTTCAAAGCCGCCTCCTTTTTCGTCTCATACATTCTCGTACCCGCAGCCTCTTCAAGCATAGAGAGAATTTCCGGTGGCTTCATGTTCAAGACCTTGGTGATGCGCCCTTGCATGATAAGGAAGTGAGGATTGTTCACATTCAGCTGTACGGAATGGAAAAGTGTCTGCACGGAAGAAGGCTGTGCAAGGCGGCCATTGATGAGGTACTTATTCCTCCCACCAACCACGATCTGTCAAGAGGGGAAAACACACAAATCTTCATCCAAAAGTCATGTAAGGCATGAATTACTCAAATAATGAACAGAAACAAAGAGAGAGTGGGAAAGACAGATCGTACGGTTCTGGTGACAGTGATCTCCTGGGAGCTCTCGTACCCAAGCGGGCTCCGTGATCGGTTGGAGTTGTCGAAGGTGACGGAGACGGTCGCTTTAGTGATCCCGGCCTGGCCCTGCTTGTAGACGAGCTCCTGGAGGTTGGAGGCCCGGACCTGCTGGAGGTTCGTGATCCCCAAAACGAAGCAGATCGAGTCGAGTATGTTCGACTTCCCCGACCCGTTCAGGCCCGTTATCGCGTTGAAGTAGGGATCGAAACCGGACACCACCGTCTGCGTCGCGTACGACTTGAAACCCTCGAGCGTGATCTCCTTCACGTACATCTTTAGAGGTCGGAAGATGTCGAATTGGGTCGGGACAGTGAAAATCCCGAAGAGGGAGAAACCCTAGATGGGTGGATTTTGGGGGGGGATGTGGAATAGGCGGGAAATGTTTTTGACTTCGAAAGGTTGGGGTTCAATTTCTAGTTTTCTTTTATAATTAATGTCAATATTTAATTTGTAAGACCATATTCATCGAAGTCAGGATGGCGGAGTGGTCTAACGCGCCAGACTCAAGTTCTGGTCCTCCAACGAGGGCGTGGGTTCAAATCCCACTTCTGACATTTGTGTTTTATTATTTTGGTTTTATTTTTTGGGGATATAGTTTTACCTTGTCTAAAATAGATAATTATTCTAATGTAAATAAACAACAATTCTATTTAAATTTTTTTTTATTCTCATTAAAAAATATAAAAATAAAATCTTGTTATTTAGTTGATAAAGAGAGCGTGGTTCAAATCCCACTTCTGACATTCTTTATATTTCATTTTTGAAACCCTTAGTTAGATAGCGATATAAGTTATTCTAGATACTAAATAGATTATCATTATAAGTAAAGAATAAGTTAATTTTTTTATTGGTTGTGTTTAATTATTTTCATTCAAAAATGTAAAAATACTTTTTTGTTGTTTGATTGATAATGAATAATAGGATGTTAATAAACATTTATAAAATGTAAAAATTAATTAGACGTGTGGGTCCTTTGATAGTTTGATTTACTAGAGGTGATGACATGTAATTTGACATCTGAACCATTTTATATTAATGGAATAAATTTGGTAGAATAACACATTTACAAATAGATTTGAAATATTAATATCAGTTTATTCTCACCTATATAACATAATTATACTCGTTTACCTATATCCATACTATCTATAAATATATTATCAGTGGTGATACCCAGGCCCCAAAAAATAAGCCCCACTCATAGACCCATGAGGTGTCATTATTTTATTGGTTCTTATTAATTGGTTTGTTGACTTTTCAAAAAGGGTAAAATGTTAAAATACAAATATGCCATTCATTAAAAATCTATCCCATTAACCCAAATCCCCACATTTTCTCTATTCGGTTATAAGTGAATCTTGAAATCCATTTATCCATTTCAAATTTTGAATTTTGAAATCCTTACCTAAATTACAATTAAAATTAAATTACACAAAAAATTATCTAAATTGTTTTAATCAAATTTCTTCTTCAAACTTATATTCTTATTATACACATTAAAAAAAAAAATTAAGAATGTTATTAACTGAACATTAAAAAATTCAGATATTTATTTTATTCAAATTTAAATAAAAAACATATATAGTTACTATATGAAGCAGTTATATCAAGTACATTTCTTAAATATTTATATCTCTCACAACGATTTGTTACATTTACATAAAAACTGTTACATTTACATTTAAACAATTTATAAACAGATTCTATTTTCAATAGTCAGTTACATTTTATGGAAAATGTCAAACACTTTTTTGTTGTGTGATACATTTAACAAATATATGTATTTGACTATTACATTAATAAATGTAACAAATATAAATTACTACATGCATTTAAACAAATGTAATACACAAATAAATGTTACATTTCAGACTGTTACATTTATTCGATGTCAGAAATGTAACATTAACATCATACAAATCATATATAAATTAAATGTAACTAACCTTAGAAATAATAGAACAAAGAAACAGAGGATTTTGAAACGCTTTGTAGCATCCTCCATCATTTTTATCATCTCCTTCTTTCTATGTTGATCTGATCACCGCCTATAATTGACTTCTTTTGCATAGTTGAGTTTTTTTTTTTGAGATCTTTGGAAAGTTTAGGTTGGAAGAGAAGAGACCATCTCAATAGAATTTTGATTAAAAAGAGTTTACTCCAAAAAAATTGTGTCCGTCCAGACTCACCTTCACCTTTTTTTATTTAAAGATCTTTTTTATTTTTTATTTAATCAATCATAATTGTCTCCTTATATTGTGGGATCAGTTATCAAAAAAAAAAAATTAACTAAGGGTATAACAGGTACTAGACACATGCCACTCATGGGGCCTTTGATGGGGCCTGTGAAGTTGGGCTTGGGAATCATTATTGATATACTAATCCATGAAAAATATTCACTCGACATGTTTACCCTTCGCAATTCCTGAAAATCCATTTCTATCCCAAATGACATTTTGTTTAACATATTTACTTTTTCAAATTATCAAAAAATCTAACTCTCTATTCCATATGAACATTCATTAAATGATCTATCACATATATCTTGTTTGGTTATGCTTCTTTGAAATCTTTATAAATGGTACATATCATTATAATATAAAATGGTATATTATTAAATATAACATATTATTGGCCATTATTCAAGAACATATATGTATTAAAATGATATTTAAATTATATTGATACATTATTATATTAGAAAATACTAAAAAAATAACACTATTCAAAATTATTCGTAATATATTTCATTTGATGTTTTAATTTTTATTTATTTTGATTATCATAATACATTCTATAATATACCATTTGTATTATGGTTATCAAAATAATCATGTTTGACTGTTCCACTTTCTCTTCTTCCATTTTCATTTTACATTTATTAAAATATATTTATTATTATGATCATTGTTATTAAAATCCATTGTCTCCCCCAACCTTTCGTTTTAATACTCTCTCTCTCTTTAAAATCATACATATTTATGGGTTGGAATTTTTTTTGTTGATTTCCTAAAAAGAAAGAGACAGGTTTGTGGATTTGGAGGCTGTGTCTCAATTGGCTTATCATTTGTTATTATTTTTTATCTACTTACAAAAAAATGATGTCAAGATTAGTTGGTCTCTGTCTCACTCTCTTTTATCATCCCGAACATAAATTGTGCATTCTAAGTTAGACATTGTTTTGGATTGAAAAACATGTATAGATTTAGACTTCTACATTCCTGAAATTATTTGTTTATATTCCAGATTAAGCTAGGATTTCTTAGTGGATTGCACAAAAGATTTATGGAAAATGAATTATTAATTTTATTAATCGTAGATAAAAAAAAATAATTCTATTGCGCAATCTACTAATTTGATTCAAATTTTATTGATTTATTATAATGAATTCGAGTATGATGTAATTTTAGCCATAAATCTTGGTTCTCTTAGTATGTATCTCCAGCTGATCAGCTGCAACCCTCGTTTCAACAGATCTGATTGCTCATGATCTAGAAGTGGGATTAAAGATTGGATATCATAAGGAAATCATGTTAAGTAAAAAAAACTTCCTGTTCTACATGGTTTTAATTTGTTTGTTCTCTAATGATTCATCCATTTTGTCAATTTATGGTGACCAGTGACCAAACGGTAAGTCAGAGAACTTTACTTTAACATTGTATTATTTATTTCTTCTAGATGGTTTGATAAGTTTTTGATACGTTTATCTTAGTTGGAAATGCAACATATAATTGTTTCATATTATGATAAAATAAATAATTAATCATATCTTTTAAGCAGGTTGTATGGTGCCTAATTTATCGCTCCATTGCCAAGTTTATTGGAGCACTTATAAAAAAAACCTCCTATAATAAGGTAATTAACTAATATTTATGTGATGGAATGTAATATTTGTTTGAATTTTTTTTTCAAACAATGGAACATTTATATTAGAGAGGTGTTTATCCAATGTTTATTTTTTTTTATTTTTTTTAACATTGGCAATCAGCACTTAGCATAGACCTATTACACACTAATTTAGGTCATATGTTATTTAAATGAATAAAAGGGCTATATAAAAAATGCCTTGTGTCTGAAACATGATTTACTTTTCTTCTTTTGTAATTTTTTTTGTGTGTAATGTGTATATATCTATATTTATATTTGATTTTATATGTGATATTTGATTTAGACACCATACATGATGAATTTTCTTGTGCAACGCACATGTACATCAACTAGTTCTTTACAAACAAACAAAAAAAATTCTCATATTTTTCTCTATCTCATTCTATTCCTCTCCTATTCTCTCATCCAAACAGAATGAGGTTTTTGTTAAACTCCCATGGCGGCGGCTTATTCTTCCAGAATAGATAGTCTTCCTTTGTAAATTTTGAAACCGACAACGTAATTTTTATTTTACCTTTTTAACAGGATCACTTGTCAAAAAAATATTGAACTTAGCAGGGTGATTTTTGTAAGTCGTCCTATAATATATATATATATATATATAGAGAATTGATTACATGCGGTCGTGCGGTCCGGGGTCCATCGTGCGCCCTCTGTTTCGACCGTGCGATCGCTGACCTCGCGATCGCACGGTCCGTGTTATTTTTTTAAAAAAAAAAACAATTACATGCGGTCGTGCGGTCCGGGGTCCATCGTGCGCCCTCTGTTTCGACCGTGCGATCGCTGACCTCGCGATCGCACGGTCCGTGTTATTTTTTTAAAAAAAAACACAACTCGTCTCTCTCTCTCTCTCGATCGAACATCTCTCTCTGTCTCTCTCGATCTCCCTCTCTCTCTCTCGATCGAACATCTCTCTCTGTCTCTCTCTCTCTCTCTCTCTCTCTCTCTCTTTCGGGATCTCTCTCTCGCTCGAAAAAACCTCGGTCTCTCTCTCTCTCTCTCTCGCTCTCTCTTTCGGGATCTCTCTCTCGCTCGCTCATCTCTCTCGCTCGCTCTCTCTCTCTCTCTCTCTCTCTCTCACACACACACACACACACACACATATTTGGTCAGATCTGACCCCGGCGACTGTGATCTCGGCGACTGCGACCCCCTGGCGAGCTCCTCCACATCCATCTGCGACCCCGTCGACGACCCCCCGACGTCCCCCTTGCGTCCCCTGCTGCAACCCCATCGACGACCCCCCGACGTCCCCTCTTGGTGACCCCCTGCACGTCCTCTGCTGCGACCCCATCGGCGACCCCCTCTGCAATCCCATCGACGACCATCCTCCGGTCTTTCCTCTATCTCCCTCAATCAATTTTTTGAATTTCATCTGTATGTGAATGAATCTGTGTGAATATTTTTGTCTGAATATGTTTGTATGTGTATGATTTTTGTCGAATTTCATCTCCCTGAATATATGTGATTTTCTTACTAAAATTTTTTTTTGTTGAATGAATTTGTGTATATGTGTTTTTTTTTTTACTGAATCTGTTTTAATCATTTTAAATCATGAACCTTCAATTTTTTTTCCCTTTTTAAAAGCTTGATCATAGCTTAGTTGATATATTTGTATAAATGAGTTCATTTTCTTTTCTATTTTGTTGAAGATGATCTTCATCTTGGACCTTGACCAGTTTTTAGTGGAAAAACTTCCATTTCGGTATTATTTACAACATTGGTTTGGAGTTAGATTGCACGGTTGCAATTAATCTTAGTGAGTTTGATACCAGGTTTAAGTCTTTGATAGTCCGCTGAGTTGTGAGTCTATTGTCCAGACTGGTGTACTTAGAAATTTATAGATACTTCATGATTTTTGATGAAGCATTGCTAATAATGAAACATTTCTATTTCATGGAGAAAATTGTGGGGTATCTTATGTTTGCTTGTGAACCTTTCAAATGAGACTGAGTTACAAGATATAAGATTGATTCGCTGTGATTGAGGGATGATGATTCCCTCCAAATGTTTTTAATTCGTCGCCAACACTAGGTGAGTCCAAACCAGTTGAGTTAATGTCAGTCTATGTTGTGTCCCAGTAATTCAGAGTGATCCTCTGTCAAACCAAACTAGCACCTACTGATTCCCAGGATTTTTCTGTCAATCCAAGCTAAGTCATAGTGATTTCAGGAGAGGAGCAGCAAAAGTCCACACATTGCCAGATGATTTTCAGCAATCCATTCTATGTCCATCTGATTGGGGGCACATTTCAATTAGTCCATGCTAAGTCTAAGTGTTCCCAGGTTATTCTAGGTAAATTTCAGACAATTCAAGCACATATAAGTAGATTAAAGTCCAGAGTCAGGTGTTATTTAGTTAGTACTTCTCTTCGACAGTTGTTTCTGAGCAGGATCAACCACAGTCCAGCTATTATGAACTAATCTAAATCAATGGAGCAGTCCAAGTGATTCCAGATGCACAGACTCATTCCAAGCTATGTCCAACTGATTCCAGATCCATTTCAGTCAAACCAGTCTATGTGTAATCCAGTCCATGTGAATTGACCCAGTTAATCCAAGTTCCAGGGCTTCCAGGTTGTTCCAGGTAATTTTCAGAAAATCCAAGCTATTTGCCATGTTGAGTCTTTCATGTTTCAGGTTGTATTCAGATAGTACTTCCCATATGTTGTTGTTTCAGTGCATTTTTCCATGTGAAGGTAGGTGAAATTCAGTCAATAAAATCAATGGAGTAGTCCAATCTAGGCACATTTCAATCAGTCCAAGCAAAGTCGAACTAATATCACGTGCAATTAAGTCAATCCAATTGATTATTATGCTTTGAAATAGGTTACACATATGCTCCAATTGATTACAATTCAGCAGCAGCAGCAACAGCAAGGGCAGCAGCAGCAGCAGCAGGAGCAGGACCTTGTTGCAGCAGGTTGTAGCAGCACCACAAGAAGCAGGAGCAGCAGCATCAGGAGCACTAGCAGCAGCAGGAGCAATAGCAGCAGCAGAAGCAGGAGCAAGGGCAGCAGCAGGAGCAATAGCAGAAGCAGAAGCAGCAGCAGCAGCAGGAGCAAGGGCAGCAGCATCACCTTGTTGCAGCACCACAAGCAGCAGGAGCACTAGCAGCAGCAGCAGCAGCAGCAGGAGCAATGGCAGCAGGAGCAGCAGCAGCAGCAGCAATAGCAGCAGAAGTATATGCAGGCCAGGAGCATTGTCAGCCGAACCATGAAGCAGAAGCACAACCAGGATGCAGAAGCTCAACCAGAAGCAGACCAACTAAGAAGCAGAAGCAATACTAGTTTTTTTTTTTATGTTTTTTGTTCAATAAACATTGTATCAATGAATGAAATAGTTGGAGCTCCCTCAAATATGCTTTCACGTACATTCAATTCTGTAAGACTCACTGTGCATGTGTTTCTTTCTTATCTATTTGAGTGGTTATGCTTCTATCCACGATACTTAAGTGCCACAATGTTGGAGACTCATCAGTGACCAAATTAAGATGCATGGATCAAATAAAAGGCTTGACTATTGCATGGATAAGAGATATTATATATACCAACCATGTTTTTATGCAATTATAGTTAAAAATATAAAATAATAATGTACTCACTTAAATCTTTGATCTTTGATTGTACACTATTGACTGATCCTTCTTAAAAATAAAAAAAAAACAAAGGTGCACCAAAGAATGCAATCAGGCTTAACCATACTTAAAAAAATAGTAGTGGCTGATTAATTTTTAGTATATTTGTTTGAATCTACACATGCAATTAAATTATGTCAATCCAACAAAAAAAAAAGAAAGGAAATGTACTACAGGAGACTACTTGTACTACAATCCACCTAAAGATCACAAAAAATTACTCTGTTGGAGGGGAAAACAAATACAAAATGTAAACTAAAAAAGGACAAATAAAGGGTTCATCAACAAAGTCTCAACAGAGTCTACACAGTCTCAAGCTTCATTTCCTTACATCTCTTTCTCCATTTAACATTGAAGATACAACAATATGATCAACATGAACATGAATTAAAAAAAAAAAAAAACCCTTCAAAAAGGTTGATTTCAATGCTCTAACATGGCCAATCGTTCTTCCACACGTTCTTGTAGTGCTTCAGCTTCAAAAATTACATCATCCATAGCTTCTAGTCTCGCCAACACTGTACATAGGAGGACTCTGTTGTTGCTGCTATTGCTGCTGCCATTGCTCTTGCTGCTGCTGCTCCTGCTGCTGCTGCTGCTAGTGCTCCTGCTGCAGCAACTCCTGCTGCTTGTGGTGCTGCAACAAGGTGCTGCTGCTGCCCTTGCTCCTGCTGCTGCTGCTGCTGCTGCTCCTGCTTCTTGTGGTGCTGCAACAAGGTCCTGCTGCTGCTGCTGCCATTGCTCCTGCTGCTGTTGTTGCTGCTATTGCTGCTACAACAAGGTCCTGCTGCTGCTAGTGCTGCTGCTGCCATTGCTCTTGCTGCTGCTGCTCTGCTTCTTGTGGTGCTGCAACAATATCTGTTGCTACAACAAGGTCCTGCTGCTGCTGCTCTGCTTCTTGTGGCCTGCATATACTTCTGCTGCTATTGCTGCTGCTGCTGCTGCTCCTGCTGCCATAGCTCCTGCTGCTGCTGCTGCTGCTGCTAGTGCTCCTGCTGCTTGTGGTGCTGCAACAAGGTGATGCTGCTGCCCTTGCTCCTGCTGCTGCTGCTGCTTCTGCTTCTGCTATTGCTCCTGCTGCTGCCCTTGCTCCTGCTTCTGCTGCTGCTATTGCTCCTGCTGCTGCTAGTGCTCCTGATGCTGCTGCTCCTGCTTCTTGTGGTGCTGCTACAACCTGCTGCAACAAGGTCCTGCTCCTGCTGCTGCTGCTGCTGCCCTTGCTGTTGCTGCTGAATTGTAATCAATTGGAGCATATGTGTAACCTATTTCAAAGCATAATAATCAATTGGATTGACTTAATTGCACGTGATATTAGTTCGACTTTGCTTGGACTGATTGAAATGTGCCTAGATTGGACTACTCCATTGATTTTATTGACTGAATTTCACCTACCTTCACATGGAAAAATGCACTGAAACAACAACATATGGGAAGTACTATCTGAATACAACCTGAAACATGAAAGACTCAACATGGCAAATAGCTTGGATTTTCTGAAAATTACCTGGAACAACCTGGAAGCCCTGGAACTTGGATTAACTGGGTCAATTCACATGGACTGGATTACACATAGACTGGTTTGACTGAAATGGATCTGGAATCAGTTGGACATAGCTTGGAATGAGTCTGTGCATCTGGAATCACTTGGACTGCTCCATTGATTTAGATTAGTTCATAATAGCTGGACTGTGGTTGATCCTGCCCAGAAACAACTGTCTAAGAGAAGTACTAACTAAATAACACCTGACTCTGGACTTTAATCTACTTATATGTGCTTGAATTGTCTGAAATTTACCTAGAATAACCTGGGAACACTTAGACTTAGCATGGACTAATTGAAATGTGCCCCCAATCAGATGGACATAGAATGGATTGCTGAAAATCATCTGGCAATGTGTGGACTTTTGCTGCTCCTCTCCTGAAATCACTATGACTTAGCTTGGATTGACAGAAAAATCCTGGGAATCAGTAGGTGCTAGTTTGGTTTGACAGAGGATCACTCTGAATTACTGGGACACAACATAGACTGACATTAACTCAACTGGTTTGGACTCACCTAGTGTTGGCGACGAATTAAAAACATTTGGAGGGAATCATCATCCCTCAATCACAGCCAATCAATCTTATATCTTGTAACTCAGTCTCATTTGAAAGGTTCACAAGCAAACATAAGATACCCCACAATTTTCTCCATGAAATAGAAATGTTTCATTATTAGCAATGCTTCATCAAAAATCATGAAGTATCTATAAATTTCTAAGTACACCAGTCTGGACAATAGACTCACAACTCAGCGGACTATCAAAGACTTAAACCTGGTATCAAACTCACTAAGATTAATTGCAACCGTGCAATCTAACTCCAAACCAATGTTGTAAATAATACCGAAATGGAAGTTTTTCCACTAAAAACTGGTCAAGGTCCAAGATGAAGATCATCTTCAACAAAATAGAAAAGAAAATGAACTCATTTATACAAATATATCAACTAAGCTATGATCAAGCTTTTAAAAGGGGAAAAAAAATTGAAGGTTCATGATTTAAAATGATTAAAACAGATTCAGTAAAAAAAAAAAACACATATACACAAATTCATTCAACAAAAAAAAATTGTAGTAAGAAAATCACATATATTCAGGGAGATGAAATTCGACAAAAATCATACACATACAAACATATTCAGACAAAAATATTCACACAGATTCATTCACATACAGATGAAATTCAAAAAATTGATTGAGGGAGATAGAGGAAAGACCGGAGGATGGTCGTCGATGGGATTGCAGAGGGGGTCGCCGATGGGGTCGCAGCAGAGGACGTGCAGGGGGTCACCAAGAGGGGACGTCGGGGGGTCGTCGACGGGGTTGCAGCAGGGGACGCAAGGGGGACGTCGGGGGGTCGTCGACGGGGTCGCAGATGGATGTGGAGGAGCTCGCCAGGGGGTCGCAGTCGCCGAGATCACAGTCGCCGGGGTCAGATCTGACCAAATATGTGTGTGTGTGTGTGTGAGAGAGAGAGAGAGAGAGAGAGAGCGAGCGAGAGAGATGAGCGAGCGAGAGAGAGATCCCGAAAGAGAGAGCGAGAGAGAGAGAGAGAGAGATCCCGAGGTTTTTTCGAGATCCCGAGGTTTTTTCGAGCGAGAGAGAGATCCCGAAAGAGAGAGAGAGAGAGAGAGAGAGGGAGATCAAGAGAGACAGAGAGAGATGTTCGATCGAGAGAGAGAGAGGGAGATCGAGAGAGACAGAGAGAGATGTTCGATCGAGAGAGAGAGAGACGAGTTGTTTTTTTTTTAAAAAAAATAACACGGACCGTGCGATCACGAGGTCAGCGATCGCACGATCGAAACAGAGGGCGCACGATGGACCCGATGGACCGCACGACCGCATGTAATTGTTTTTTTTTTTAAAATAACACGGACCGTGCGATCGCGAGGTCAGCGATCGCACGGTCGAAACAGAGGGCGCACGATGGACCCCATGGACCGCACGACCGCATGTAATCAATTCCCTATATATATATATATATATATCATAACTTGTTCTAGATCAATATTCATCCGTGTCAAACACTATTATATCTCCACGTCACAAAAAAAAGTCAACTGAAGTGACAACGTTGACTTCATCAAAATTAAGCATGTCAACTATTTGCGAGTATGCCCGGACCTGTTCAGAACCCGACAATAAAAACAAGTGGGTCGTCCACCGCGATCTGATCCTATAAACTCAGAGATTCAATTGAATCAAATCAAATATACTGTGTTTTTTATTTATTTATTTATGATTCAAGCTAATACTCATGATTCAAGTCTAATCCAATGTTTATAATTAAATACTTAATAATCATTTAAAATTTCAAACATTTGAAATTTTTACAACTTTTTTAATCTACGTAAAAATAGAATAAGTCAAACTGTATTCTAAATATTCTCTCATAAAACACTAAAAAATCAAACTAGTGAATAACTATTTATAATACATTATATTCTATTTTTTAAAACTCATCACATACAAATAAAAATGAAAAAAAATTCAGCCAAAGAAAAGGTGGTCTCCGCCATCCCACTGTGTGTTGTCCAACTAAATCAATTCCCTCCTTACATTCTTCTCCTCCTCTCCCTTTTTTTCCTCGAACCCTTTATTTTCTTCCCCCCAAAAAATAAAGACAAAAGAAAAAAAAAAAAAATGAAGCCCCCCTTAAAAAGTTTATCGACCTCTCCAAGTACGGCTTTTCTTGGTTTGACATAGACTTGTTAATGGATCGACCTGACCCAACCCCACTTGAGACATGATATGGACCTGATCCGAAACACCCGACAATCGAATGGGTCGGGTTTAGATACACCTCGACCCAATCTATTGACAGGCGTGATCAAAACTGATTCAATCTTGTAATTAATATTTTTTTAAAAGGATAATGTGTGTGTTTTTGTGTTTTATATGTGACATTTATAAAATTTGTAAATAAAATGTTTATCCGATGCATGTCTTCAGCTTCATGGCCATATGGAATGGAAGGATGATGGTTTGGGGGTTGCATGTGACATTGACAAGGTAAAGCCTCTTCCTTGGACTTCCATGGAACCCAATTAAACATGCCATAATGTAAGGCTTAATAAAAAGATTTAAAAACAAAACAAATTTAAATGTCACCATCTGCATCTTTAACATGGAATGCACATCTTTGCTGAACAATTCTTGTAAAGCAGACGGCAAGAGACTATTCAGAATAACTATTCATTGCCGTTTGTCGCTGTCTGATTACAGTTGAAGACAACCGTCACTAGTGGTTTCTTCCAGTGGTTTCTAGTGATTGGTATGTTAAGTTTTTTCTCTCTTTCTTTTCTTGCCATATTGACTTTTCTTTTCAATGGTTCCAAGCCTGGCCCGGGTACAATTTAATGTCCATTTTATTTTCTATAAAAGAAATACATTTTAGCAGTCCAATATATTTTTTAAAAAAATTGAATGCGTGCTTGGGCATAATATTTTTCTTTCATTATTGCATATTATATATGCATCATAATATAGCATTATCATTTTTTTAAAAAAATGTCAGGCTAAATTATATTTACTAATCAAAGCTTAAATGACAAATGTTTTTATTTTTTTTAATATAGTAAACATTACATATTGAGGTATATACTTTAATAAAAGATGTATATCAATTTATTTTAAATTAAATAAATTTATTTTTAATAAGTGTAAGAAAAAATTTAATGACATATAAAGATCGTTTAACTAGATATATATTTAACTAAATTTGTAATAAAATATAAAAGACTATGTTTTGGTTAGTAAAAAAAATTAAGTGTAACAATATATATTTTTTTATATGTAATACTTTGTTCTTGCCACCTACCGATGTGACAATTAAAATAAATGAATTCGGTGATCTTAATTGTCTGAACCTCATAATTTGGTAATTTTTAGTAAATCTATATATGGTCCACCAAAAAATCAACGCCAGACTTTCGATCTTCAAAAATTGTACAAACTTTTCTATAAATATAAAATAACAACCAATTTCAATGATGTCGCATGGCATGATTCAACCCGAAAAAGTCAAAATCACGATTTTCATTTTTTTTAAAAAAAAAACAGCGAAAAAGTTCTACTTTTCGCATTACATCGATTATCCCAAACAAGGTTCGACTTTTCCGTCTCACGCGTTTTTTTGCCCCCGTCACTATAAGTACCCCTTCCCCCAAATCGTACAATCGAAATCCCCCAAAAAAAAAAAAACAAAACAAAAGAAATCAAAATTCGAAATCATGGAAGGAATATCACACAATCCGCCGAGCAGACTGAGCCGTCCGTCGCCGTCGTTTCGTCTCCGCAACCAGAGCCTCGACACGCTCCGCCTCCGCCGCATCTTCGACGTCTTCGACCGCAACGGCGACGGAGAAATCACCGTCGACGAGCTCGGACAGGCCATGGACGCGCTCGGCCTCGCCGCCGATGCGTCGGAGCTCCGGTCCTCCGTCGCCGCTTACATCAGACCGGGGAAATCCGGTCTCGAATTCGAGGACTTCGTGTCGCTGCACAGATCGCTAGGCGAGGAATTGTTCGGATCGGACGAATCGACGGTGGCGGCGGAGGAGGTGGAGGAGTCGGATCTGAGCGAGGCGTTCAGAGTGTTCGACGAGGACGGCGACGGGTTCATATCGGCGAAGGAGCTGCAGACGGTGTTGGGGAAGCTGGGGCTCGATGAGGGGAGGTCCATCGAAAGGGTCCACCAGATGATCTGCTCCGTTGATTCGAATCACGACGGTCGGGTGGACTTCGGGGAGTTCAAGCACATGATGCAGGGGATTTCGGTGTTTAGCGCGTAATTTTTTATTTTTTTTTTGGATGGTCTCGTTGTGAGTTACTCCTCATTTGTTGACCGTTGGATTGAATTTGGATGGTGGTGGTGTTCGATAACGTCTGTTGGAGCAGTTGACAATGATTTGTGGACTGTTTTTTAAGTTAGGTTGCAGTTGTTAGTTGTTACGTGCACCCTTTCAGAAATGAAATTTGACCCTTTTCTTTTATTTTTTTCGAGAATCCATGTAAGTACGTAACCTTGATTGTTCCTGTTATATTGATATACCCTTATCATTAATATCTTGAATTCCAGATATGATTAAATTATTTTTTTAATTCTCTATATTTTCTCATAGATAAACATTTAATTATCTAATTTAGTTTTCCGTTAAATTTTAAAAAATAATATGAGTATATTTAATCCAGCTAAAGATGCTACAAATGAATTTATCTAAATAATCTCATGAGATTTAAAAAAAATTCAATATGATCCTTTTAAATGATCAAAATGCTATATAAATTTTTATATACTGTGAGGTTAACCACACACAAGTTTTAATTGAATAAAAATATAGGGTGATCAATATGAATTAAACGCGTAATTGCATGGGGTTATTTTAAGTAATGAATTTTTCATGAATATTTTTTCTAAATTGACGACAATTTAATTCAATAATTTTTTTTTTTTACTGGTGAAACTTTCAAGGGGTTATTTGGATTTTCAGAAGAACAAAAAAAGGAGTATTTGGATATTATAAAACTATCAAGGGGGTACACTGCACTTTTTCCCTCAAAAAATTTAAATTTTCTAATGGAGGAAGAGGATGTGATAATCACACTTATGTTATCTAATGAAAATCTCTCACATATAAACGGGAAAAAAAAGCTCATAGAAAATTCAAGTCAACACAATTTTTTTTTCGACAAAGAAGATTCCATTCCAGTGGAAGGTGCAAAGGCTCTCTCTCTTTCTCCACCTCAATGAAAGTCCGTTGCCCTCACTCTTTTTCTCTGTTTTCCTGTCTTTTCTCATATAGGACTGTTACATATAGTTTTTATTTTAACCCCACTTTTAATTCTATATACGTTAATAAAAAATTATAAAAACATATACTTACTTTATTAATGTATATGCATCGATTATTTTATTTTATTTTTTATAAATATATCAATGCAATTCATTAGAACATGTGCTTTATTTTTTATAAAATCATATATCTTAAAAAATAAGATATTTTATTTTTAAAAAATTAAAAATACTTATAAATTAAATATAGGATTGAAAAATAATCCTTTCTATCTATCACATCCATTCCATCCCTCAGGTGGAGTAGAAAACTGGACGGGTGTAAAGAAATTTCTTTTTTACCCTTTGTCTACATCGAGTCATTAAGAGGTTGTTTGAGTAAATTATGTTTCATAAAAAAAATGTCTATTATTCCTATAATGTCTTTTTTGGACCTTTAATTTCATGGTAAAATGGTCAGTTTCGAATCTTGTCTTAACTTATTTATTTAAATTTTAAAGAATATCTGTATTCAAATTTATTGGTAGATTTGATGAAGATTTGTATATAGATCTGATAAAAGTTTAAAGTAGTACAAAATCTTTTTTAAAAAAATCTATTGTATTATTAATCATAATTTTAAAAATATAATAATTAATATTTTCTCCTTGTATGATACTGAGAGGGACGAGAATCATAAAGTTGATCATAATTCTTTATTTTTTAATATGTTAAACATTTTAGTTACCAAAAAAAACGTTTTAGGGACGATAGAATATAATATTACATCTAGTCTCATTTTCATTCTCAATTTCAGTTTACATGTGTTTTAAATTTTTTAAAAATAATATACTTCATATAATGATGTACATGTTTTTATAAAAAAAGAAGTATATATTCCAATGAATTGCATTGATGCATTTATAGAAAATGTAAAAACATTATTTCAGAGCATCTGTCTTGTTAACATGAACACATGCGTCATTAATTTTTTATCGATGCGTATAAGACTGATATTGAGACTGGAAATGGATCTTGGTATAACAGCGCCCAAAAAATATTCATACCCTATCTGGGTTAAATATTGATATTTTTAAAAGATATTAAGATAGTTGTCTCAAATCCATTGACACATTTATTTTTAAACAGATTTTAGTTAAAAATGGGTTATAAGTCACAGTTAAGCATGTCAATTATTTAAAAAAAATATGTTTCTGATCCAAATCTATATCTAATAAATCACAAATATTCAATATTATGAAGTGCCAAAATGAATATGAGTGTATCAAATAAAAAAAATATATAAATCCGACATATATTATAAAATTATATATGTTCGTATTACATATTATCTATATTTATTATCTTATATGATTATTCACAAGATATTGTATCTAATCTGTGTCTAAAGATATCCGAATCCAAGAATTAATGTCAACATATCTGATCCAATTTGTTGAGAGTCTTATATCCATTTGAATATGAGTTTAAGTTGATTATTTGTTTAAACACATTTTTATGCTATTGAAAATCTAATAAAACCTTTCAAACAAGATTTTAAGGATATTTGATTTTCAACCTCATATTCAAAAATCTATAAAATCTTAAGTTTTTAAGTGTGAATCTAAACACATTTTTAATATTTAATTTTTTTAACTGTCTTTTTTTTTTTTTTTTTCCAAGATAAACACAAAAAATTATAAACCTTTCCAACACCACACGATCAAACGAAGAAGTCTGAATAAAGCTGCGCGTGTTATGTAAACCTCAAAATCACAACCGTCGAACATGTTATATAGTTAAGACTTAAGACACGCTGTTTCTCATAAAGTTATTTCTCCGGCGCCGCCAATCTCTGTTTGATCTCCGCCTGCTCTTCCAGCTTCTCATCTTAAGCCGTAATTGCTTGGTTAGGTTTTCTGTTTAAGGTTTTGTATTTCTTACTCCGGTTGTTGTTGTTGTTGTTGTTGTTTTGTCTTTTTTGTTTTTTTTTTGTTTTGGGTTTTCTGATTAGGGTTCTCTTTTTTTGCTGTTGGGTTTTTTAGGTTTTTTTTTTTTGTTCATCTCTGGAGGATGGAATCTACGGTCCGTGTAGAAGGTGTGGATGAACCGATCACTGCTTCTTGGGTTTTTGTAGAAAACGATGCCAAGTCCCAGAAAGTTAGGGTTTTGAAACTATCGGATACGAAGGTCTCGGAAACTGAAGCGGATGATGTTTCTGTAATGGATTCTGGGATCAGAATCCTCAAGGAAGAGAAAGATATGGATTGGGTTGCTGTTGCTCAAAAGATCTCTCCTTTGGAAGAGAAAGCTTTGGAAGTTGAAAATGTGAAAATGGTGGAATTGAACGATCTGGAACTGAAGCCTCCACTGAGAGTGGCCGCTTCAGAGTCTCCTGACGCAAATGGGGATGCTCGTGTGATTTTGGGGTCTGAGACGCCGATCGACCATCCATTCAACTCATTCGCACCATGCCTGGATGAACTGATGTCCGCACCCAAGAAGAAGAGATCCGGCAGGGACTCCGTTGCAATACCACGACAGCTTGATTTCAGCTCACCACAGCACCTGGATTTCAGCTCGCGCGGAGATGTTTTGGATGATACAATGGAGGAAAAGGAGATTTACGAGTCTTTCTTGAAGATGATTGTTTCCAACCAGATCGATCAGATGTTGATTGACGAAGATGGTCCCTGCCCGAGAACTCCAGGACAGCTTCCCTTACTGACTGGTATTGCTGAGACATGCCCTGTTGTGCCTATGAAGCCAACTCCGAAACCGAGGGAATTTGATCTGGGTATTTGTCGGAAGCTGAAGTTTTGAAATTTATGGTCTTGCTGCAAGTCAGGTTTATGAATTGGGTTGGAGATGTTTTAGTCAAATCTTGCTTGCTAGATGACTTTAAAGTATTGATAATGGGATCCGAGGCTGATGGTATGGGCTCAAATACTGATTTTTGTCGTGGCGACACCCGTGCATGTGTAATTTTGTGCGGAGTATGGTGACTCTACTGACTGCCTATGATGATGATGTTCCGGGCATAGAAGATTCTTAACAATGTGAAAGAGATGGTCCTAATTGGGTTTGTCATAGAGTATACTTTTATTTATTGTAAAAAAATATAGCTCCTTCTTAAGACGTTGTGAAGGAAAAATCAATGTTTGTGTCGTTCGGATATTTATGATGCTCTATATATAATATATGGATGTTTTGGAGATTTCTTAGAATGGCTAACACATTTCTTTTCCCGTGTTATTTTCAAACTCAAATGGAGCTGTCTTTAATAGGTATATTTTACACCAGGAACTACATTGCCATTATAAAATACATTGTGGCATTTGTTATTTTGGTGATATTTTCCACGCTTTAGCTTGGATCTATTCAATGTAAAAGTATAAGTAAGTTATCTAACTCTTTTTTACATCTACCTGATAAATCTTATCTATAGAGTTCATTTATAAGCTTAATGTCCTCCGTTTCACAATTTTTGCGACTATAAGCTCTGTTGCACGAGTTGAGCAAAATATTCTGAAGATCTGCTCCTTTCAACATTAGAATGTTGGACTAACAATTGATTGGTTGAACATCTTTGGTTTGTGTAAAATGTTGTTGATTTTTTTTTTCTGTTTATATGGCAGAGATAGTTCTGCCACAGTTTGAAATGTTGGGGCATACCATGCATTTTTTGTTATTAGTATAAAATGGTACCCATTCTTTGGAGCGCTGCCAGAGCAAGCACGGATCCGGTCACACAGATTATCTCAGTTTACGTATGCACAGTTCTACAGGTATGCAAATTTTATTTTGATGTATATGAATCTTTATATGTCTAGCCTTGCATGCTGACTCTGTAGTCTGTATTATTATCTCTCAATTAACAAAGGATTTGATGATACTTAAATTTGTTTCTTTCATATTGGCATATTCTCCATATTAGGAATCATGTATCGGTTAAGCTAGTGACAGTTCATTGTATATTACTCTTTTCGTATTATATACTATGTATAGAAATTCCATTTGGAGTAGTTTTGTCTATCACTGATTTTCATTTCCATTGGGAAAATTGATATGCCATTAATGGAATGTTTGGAAACGAGTATGCACAGTTCTGCAGGTATGCACATTTTGTTTTGATGTATATGAATTTTTATATGTCTAGCCTGGCATGCTGACTCTGTATTATTATCTCTCAATTAACAAAGGATTTGGGTTTATATCGTCTCTGACATTTGATGATACTTAGATTTGTTTCTTTCATGGTGGCATATTCTCCATATTAGGAATCATGTATCGGTTAAGCTAGCGACAGTTCATTGTATGCTACTCTTTTCGTATTATATATATATATATATATACACTATGTATAGAAATTCCATTTGGAGTAATTTTGTCTATAACTGATTTTCATTTCCATTGGGAAACTTGATATGCCACTGATGTAATGTTTGGAAATGGGTTTTAATGAGAATGTTTCACTTAAAGCTGATTATGAAATTAGATTCTCAATCGATGTACTTTTGTTAGATTTCCAAAAAGTTTTCCTTCTTCACTTGTTTACAACTAATAACTGTTTTTTTTCTTTCAAAAGCTATGATCAATTGGGGTGTTTGGAAACATGTTTGGCTAAAGTATGATTCCTGCAAAAACAGAATCATCCAAACGTGTTTCGAATGGTCTACCTAAAAGTAGGAAAGCATGACTAATAGTACAATAGTCAAGGATGGCCATGCTAAAACCAAATGAGCCCCTCAATTTTCCACTTTAGTTTTTGTAATCCTTTTGAACTCTGCATTGGGTTATCAGGATTGCAAACATTTCAAACAGAAGCTGATGGTGTTATTGTTATATTTCATTGATAGTATCCAAAATGGGATTCCTGAAAGAATATCCTCCATTTATTCATAGGACAGTTGTCATTGATCACTCGGATTCTCTCATGCAGCAGAGATGACGACCTTTCATGTATTCAGTAAACTAATAGTCATTTGTCTCACAACTTTCATGCATTTTTCATACCAGACTATACACTGACATAATAGAGTATATATACCCTAGCCCACAATCTCACCAACTTCATTTTTGTCTCTTTAGTAGCATGATATTCAAATTAGTAACTTTCAAAACATTGGATATACAATTCATTGGTTGAAATTATTTCATTATGTGGGATGATATTTTTTTCTCTCTTTGAAGGAGGCTACACTTCCTTTGTTTATAGTACTATCTGATGCCAGTAATCAGAACAGAAGGTGTTGCCATTATCATCACCTTTTTTGCCCCTTTTATTCATAGAATGGTTTGTATCAAAGCTTTTTCCCCCACAGATTTTCATGGGCATAAAAAAGCAAGATGAAGTGTGGATTGGGAAATGTGTGACTATAGTTTGTAATATCTAATTCTTACCATTGATTTCGCTTCTACCTACTAGAATACACAACCTTAGTTTGTATGACGTATATACACTGCAAATAAAACCCTGCTTGTCATATAAGTGTTATTAAGGATATAATTTAATTTTTGTCTCAAAAGTTGCAATTTAATCTAGGGCGAGTCCAAATAGATTTATCTACCATGCGATTGATCAAGGGAGAGAATAGATTTAATGGTGTATTACTATATATATTTCACTTATTATCTCAAGAAACATCTAGAACAATAAAATGCTAATAAAAAATAAATTGTATTTAGCATACCAGTGCTCTGGCAGTCTTTTTTTCATTGCACATACGATTCTTGCTCTTGAGGCATTATTCAAGAATGCTAAGTGGAGCCACATGGCATAGTCATGGTAATTTAAATAGGATAGGATATTTTGTTATATCATTTATAATAATTTTATGACCGTGTCTCGTGCAGCTTTCCATGTGGTAGTTTGACCATGTTGCTTTGAAGATTGTCTGTTATGTAGTTATGTACAAGAGCTTTGAACAATTTTCCTTCTTGATATTATGTCTCCCTCTATGCATTTTCTGTCAATGAATCATGCATGACATCTGACATGGGTTGTTTGCTCTTAAATATCTTGAAGTCCTAATTTCTTATCATTGATTACTGGATGCCGCATGTCACATTGTCCTCTGAGTTTTATTATTGATCATGAAAGATATATATTCCCAAGGAAATCAATAAACTGGGCATGTCTCATTCCATCACATCTTTATATGATCCAACTCATACAGATCATGTGATACATAGTAGTAGAGAGGTACATTAACAAAGAAATTCATTTTAAAGTTTGACATAAAGTACAAAATATGATAACTGGTAGGTAAAACTAATAAAACTGTGTGAATTGTTGTATGGAGGGAGAACCAGTAAACATATTATGTTCTATATTAATGTTTTGTACATGATGTAAGATAGTTGTTGTGGATATTTACATGAGAATTATGCATATGAACTTTGACTTATATTTGTTCATATACTCTTTCTTCTTTTATGAATTCTTCAGTTCCTCTGATCTGTTTCTGTTTCCCCCCTCATATAATTTCATCTATATATTACATCTGTGTTCATGAAAAGGACACACACAGAGGATAACTCAAGTGTATTGTTTAATGCTGATACTTTAGTGAAATAATACGGCTTTGATACCCGAATATCTACACTTATATCAGACCTTTACTCAACTAGTCAGGGAAGTATGGAGCTTCCATCTGTGACTATTTAATCTCAGGTTGAGATCACTTCCCCTGTTCAGCATTGCTTGAGATGTGCAGAACTGCAGATCATCCTATATTACCTCTGTAATCAAGTCTACCATGTTCCTTTTGCTTTTATCAGGGCATTTTGTTGTAGTTAAATTCCATCATCACTTTTTTTTAATAAATATCTACTGAAGTTAAATTGTAAAGTATCTTAAAATTAATCTAATAAACAATCTATTTACCAAGCAAAAATACTAATAACAAAAATCTATGTTGTTCTGCTTTACTTTCGCAGAGCACCATTGGTAAATCTGGGATAGTCAAATGGCGTGGTACCTGGGTTGTTAATTAAAACCATTATCAAGATTAGTGATGAAAGAATGTAAGTTTCACCCCATGCTTTTTCACCCTTGTCCTTCAGTATTTAACTTGAATGTTTAGACTGAATCTTCAATGTTATTGTAATTTTTTTTTTATCATAAATTGCAGGAGGTTATCTGTCAGAGAAGTCCTGCCTTAGGGAACTTTGCCATCCCAATATTTTGCAGTTTCTTGGTGCAATGATGCATGAAGGAGAGATGATTTTAATCTATCTAAAGTCACATGTAGGTGAAAAGTGTTTGCCTACGTAACCAAAGCTTGGTTCGTCGAACTCAGTTCTTCTTGTGAGCTAATAATAGTAAAGAGGTCGGGAATTGTTTCTTTTAACTTGTTGATATTGATATTCTTGTGAAATTGATCATTGTTTATTGCAAAAACACTGAAAATGAATCCCCTTTGCTAGACCTAATAGATAATTAAACTATGATATGATATATTAAATGATTACTTTAAATTTTAAAGAATATAAAAATTATGAAAAATAATTTCCTAATACCAATTTTGACAAATGACAACCTATTTTTTTAATAGTTTAAGAATTAACCAAGTTCAAACAAACCCTTGGTGGATTGATGATTTTAATCCAATTAATTAATAAGTTACTCAACAAAACGAAGTTCTTCCATTTATTAAAACCAAATTTATCTTCTGTTAATCCGATTTTTGAAAGTGAATAACGCGGACGTTATGAATACATTTTTCCGTAAATGACCATCCTACCCTTGCAAAGAACCCGAACTCAAGGGGGGCGGAACGGTAATTGCGCACTCAAAGTACCACCAACGGTCCCGGGGACTCCGGGGGAGGGGGGCTTCCACGTGTACGGTTAGAGAAGATAACGGCATCAGATCTGGCCACGTGGAAGAACATGATCCGTCTGATGGAGGCCTCGAGTGCCGCCAGCGAAAACCGCGCCTTTTCCTTCTCTACACATTTGCCGTTTTTTACAGTTTTAAAATTTTTATTTTTCGATTAAAGGCGTCCTATTGAAACCCTAACCCTAACATCGATTAGAGGTAATTTTTTTTACGTTCAGATCTTCCAAAAATCTGGATTGGCGAGTTCTCTCGATTCGTCATTTCTCGTTATAGATTCCATCTTTCTTTCGTTCGATTTTGTTCGTATCTGCTTCAATGTTGTGATTCTGTTCTGTATAATATGAAATAGGGGAAAAGATGGTGGAAGAGGTTCGTACGGAGTCTCCGATGGAGAAGGTGAATGAGACGATCCATAGCTACCGTGATTCGTCTTCTTCGTCGGATTCCGACGATGAGAAGCCATTGAACGTGTCGGTGAGGAAGAACCGCTTGTTCGGGAGGCAGAAACCACTTCACTCGGTCCTCGGTGGTGGAAAATGTAAAAAAAAATCTGATCTTTATGTCGTTTTTCTGTTCTTACTGATTATAATAATCTGGTATTCTATTTGAATAGATTGGAATGCAATAACCTTGAATTTGGAAACGCTGCAATGTGTTACGATTATGCTGATGGTTTAGGAGACGATGCTAATGTTTCTGGGTTATTGAGTTGCGGATGAAATATTGGAGATATTTTCGTTTTGTTGGTTTATTCTGCTTTTGAAATAATTGCTCCTCCTTTGTTAAACATGGACCTTTTTGAAGTTTATTATTTGTTTGGTGGCATTTTTTTTGTTCTGGGGTTGTTTTTGATTTCCTTATATGTGACCAATGACAGGGTCTTTCAGTATGTTAAAAAATATGACAATGATGTATATGCATAATGAGGTCAGAAAAGTGTAGACAGATTTATTTTTCTTTATCTGCTCTTGTTATAGGTTTTGCACCTTTCTTTTTTTTATCACATGTTGTAAATATTTGGGAATGAAAAATAAATTATTTTTGGTCTCTACATGAAAACCTTGTGTATTCTATAACAATGGTACTGCATGTGGGACATTGGTGATGAATCTTTCCTTTTTTTGTTGTGATTTTTTTCCCTTTTCCTTGTACAAGTTATGATAAATTTGTTTGTTGCTTTCTCTTTTTTCCCTGTATCATGTATCATATAGGTTATAAGTTTCAATGTACATTATAAATGCTTTTGTAAAAGTTCGTACTCTGTGTGGGGAGAGGAGAAAGTAGAATTCATGTAACTAATCAATGATTGATGAATTCAAGTAGTTGGTGGATGCATTTGTATTGCATTTTTTTGCAGGAATATAATTCAATGTTGATCGTATGCTTTGATCCTTTCATCACTCATCACCTGGAATTGTTAAGTGAATCTTTTTAAAATATATTTTAGTTCTCAAAACTGATTGTTTTCTGCTGTCAATTAGCTGCTGATGTTGTATTGTGGAGAAACAAGCCAATATCAGGTGGTATTCTTGCTGGCGTGACAGTTGTGTGGCTTCTCTTTGAATGGCTCGGCTATACACTTCTCACACTTGTGTGCCATTCCCTTATACTTGCGCTGGCAGTACTCTTTCTCTGGTCAAATGCATCATCGTTTGCTAACAAGTATGTCACAGCCATTTGTATTTTTGCTAACCAAATATTGCTCTTCATTGGTGCACAAACACTGTAATTAAGGAATGAGCTGACTCCGTTCTATTTTAAACCACTTGTGCATCCAGTTCAGTGATTGCATTTTTTGCATGATTAGAATTTTTTTATTATGGGAATTAAGATATTTGATGATGTCATCTCACTTTCCCCCGTAATAGGTTTGATGGGAGTCTAATTGTAGATCTAGTTAGGTAATTTTTTATTGACCGTTTTGGATTGCTAATTGTGCATTAAATAAGAAGAATGTGGTTTTCCCAATACATTTAATAATGAAACACAATTGTAAATAACCTACAGAAAATAGAATCCATGAAGAAATTGAAGATCTATTTCTTAATGTCTCGTGCATCTCTATATTTTGACATATTTTCTACAATAAGTATGTTTATGAAGAAATATTCTATTAAAGAAGAAAAATCTATACCTAACACCTTAGTACATCACACACAATAAACTTTAATTGACATTTTGATTAAAACCTCTATTCTATCATTTCCGAAAGGGGTAAGTGATATGGAGTTTTAGTCTCTATATGTGTCTCATGTCTTCCGGGATTCTTTCCCAAAAATGTTCATTTGTTTATTGAAGAAGTCCAACCCCACAAGGATGTGTAGTAAGATTTTATTGGAATATTAAGATTTATATATAAAGCCACGCCTCTTACCAAGATATTTGAAGTTTGTCAATATTGTGACTCATGAATATGAGTTTGCACACTGAGGATTTTGCATAACAGCGTTAGAATGACACTGCAAAATTGGCCCTTTCACCCATTATGACTTTGAAATCCATTATTTTGCAAACCCATCAATGTTAAAACATTGGCATGTAGTTGTTTTAAATTTTCTGTGCTAATCATTACTAGATACTAAATTAGCTGTCAAACTTTCTTACATAATAAAAAAAGATCATTTTTCTTTGCTAATCATTACTAGATTGTGAAATAGTTTTTTAACTTTTTATATAATAAAAAAAAATCAGGATCTCTTACCAAAAAAGAGATCAGGATCTGGGTTGTTTCTGTTCATGGATAGTATATTTACCATGATGAATTCTAGTTATCAAGATAAATTGCCAGTTCTGTTTGTGATGATTGCACTGCAATGTATCATATTGTTCAGTAGTGAATTTTCTACACTGGAGCTGTGTATTTTCAATAATCTCTTTGTTATGTCAGAAGACAGGTAATTTTCGGTGGGTTGTAGTAGAAATTCTTTTTTTATTTATGATGGCTCTTTAAGTCATAACAACGACCTAGATAACTGAACTTATGTTCAATAGACGAATTCTATTGAGCTTTGTGTTTATTGTAATTGTGGGTTATATCTGCCTTTTTGTGCAGTGATAGCACAACATGATAAATTTTGCTTTTCTGTGATTAGGTCTCCACCAAAATTTCCCGAGGTTAACTTATCTGAAGAGGTTTTCATAATTGTAGCTCAGTCTGTGAGATATGAGATTAATGAAGCTTTTGCAACATTTCATGATGTTGCGTCAGGAAAAGACTTGAAGAAATTCCTCATGGTAACATTGAAGATTCCATATGTTTCGGTTTCTGGAATTTGGTTTAGATCATTATATCTTCAGTGATGCTTTGTGCAGGTGGTTGCAGGCTTGTGGGTGCTCTCTGTGGTCGGTAGCTGGTTCAATTTTCTGACACTTTTCTATATAGGTCAGCTCCATACATAAAAGGCCAAGATGCTAGTATGCTACACATTTTAAGTATATTGTTTTAGATATTTTGAAATTGGGGTAATTGGTTGATCCAAAATTCACTTGATTTCACTTTTTGGATATAAGAACAAGTAATTTGTTCGAGCAAGTAAATGGTTTATATGAAATGCTTATTAAATCAATTGTGCTACCACATGCACTATAATAAAATTTATCAAAATGAAATTTTGTTTCCAGAAATTCTTTTGAAGTATTTTATAAGTATGGTGTGAGGCATGCTCCACTTCTTTTTGGTGGGAGTAATTAATTTCAGACAATCAGTAGTTGCCTGAAAAACAATTAGTCAATTGATTATGATGTTGAGGAGAGTGCTTCACTATTCATCATGGTGTTGGTTGTCATTGAATTTCCTAAAACAAGATTATTATTTTTTTCATTTTAGTTTTTTGGTGTCATAAAACAAGACTCTAATTGGGTGTTGTTGTTTGGAAATGAAAGTAGGGTGAATTTGTCATGTCAAACTTTGGTGTAAAGAAGTCATAAAATGAGTATATTTGTCATATTCATGTAAACAAGGAAACAAATCACTAGATGTATCCCATTTTCATTTCATCCAAAAGTCACAAAATTGGGAAATTTTCCATGTACAGATATTTTTCTTTTGTTTGTGAATATGAAGAATTTGTTACTCTTCATGTGGGTGATGATGATGTGCTCTCATGTTGTGCAGTTTTTGTAATATTGTATACGGTGCCTGTGCTCTATGAGAAACACGAGGATCAGGTAGATACATTAGCTGAGAAGGCCAAGGTCGAAATGAATAAGCAGTACACAGCGTTTGATGAGAAGGTACTTAGGAAGCTCCCCAGATGCTTCTCCTTCAAAGATGAGATGCGGCATTAAGAAGTTTTAGTTCTGAAAAGGGAAAATAATATTGGAGATAACTAAATTTTTTAAAAAAAATTACATGAGTTTCTTTTATCATTATTACTTCCACTGAGATTTCATGTCACTCTGATATCTATTGCTTTCCGAACTCAATAGACTAGTATTTATTTTACTTTTTTCTAATGATCTTGTCGCATTTTTCTAAAAAATGGATAGAAGAATTGGGGTAACATTGAATTTTCTTTTGTTATATAATATATGTATGCATTTTGGTCCTTGTCTGGTAATTGCTTTGGTTAGCGGTGGATAGGTGGACATTAACATCACTTGGTGGTGTAATCAATGTATGCATATTTGTAAATGCCATGGTCCCTCCAATCAATTATTGGGCGATAGCTCCAGAATCCTCTCGTGTGAATGTTCCCACTCTTTCCCCAAAATAATAATTAAAAAAATTAAAAAATTGTTGCTTGACATCTCCTATTCTCATTTAAGAAGAGCATCTTCATTCTTATACCAAATGTGTATTTAAATTTGAATAAAAATTATTTAAAAATCTTTTTTTATTATTTATTAATATCAAATCAAGGTTTTATTACCAAGTAAAAAAAAATCAAGTTTTTATTTAAATTTTTACTCAAATCAAATGAACCATTTACCCAAATTTTCTATGGTTTTTTTTTTTTAAATTTAAATTTACATTTTTTTAAAAATATTTTAGTAAAATATAAAGTGATGATCAGAGAGAGACAATATATCGAATGAAATTTTTTTAAATAAAATATATTATAATAGAGGCAAAATCTAAACTCTATGAAAGAACAAATTCTATTCACAATTCACAAAACTCTATCCTAGTAAACAGTTCAAAAGGTAAAGCAAACACTTAAATTTGTGTTTGTCTATGCGATACTCAATGGAAGCCCCTCCCATCCATCAAGAAGTAGAACCCAGTGAGGAAGACCCCTCAGTGACGCCCTCCGATGAACTTGGCCCAACCAAAACATCATCCTCAACCGTCGATACTACAATGTCCCCCACCGGAACCCCATCCATCCTTGCAAGCACCCCTTTCAGACACGCAAGCACCTCCTTCATCGTGGGCCGTTCGTTCTTGTACGGCTTCACGCACCTATACCCGACCCGAAAAACCTCCCCTATCGAATTCGGATCGAGCCCCGGACGTATCAACCTCCGATCCGCGAGCGACCCGACGATCTCTTCGTCCCCGTCCCCACCCGCGCTCGTCACCGCCACGTGCGCGCTGTGCGCGATGGACTCCGCCCCGCCCGAAGGCGTGCTCACCACGGCCCGCAGCCCGGTCACCAACTGTAAAACCACGACTCCGAAACTGTACACGTCGGCCGACTCGGACACTTGTCCAGCCGAGAAGTACTCCGGGTCCACGTACCCCATCGTCCCCTTCACCTCCGTCGACACGTGGGTCACCTCGCACGGCACGATCCGCGAAACCCCGAAGTCCGAAAGCTTGGCCCGGCCCGACCCGCTTAACAGTATGTTGGTGGGCTTAACGTCCCTGTGCACCACGGCCCCCTCCGAGAACTCGTGGAGGTACGCGAGCCCCTCGGCGATGTCCACGGCGATCCTGAGGCGACTGTGCCACGTCAGGTCCCCGTGGTGGAGGGCCTTGGAGAGGTTCCCTCCCTCCATGTATTCGTAAACGAGCACGTGCTCTTTTTCGGTGACGCAGTACCCGACGAGCGTTGTGAGGCACCTGTGGCGGAGTTTTGCGAGGATTTCGATCTCCTTGTAGAACTCGCCGAGTTTCTTCTTCTTGTGGACTCGCTTGATCGCCACGTGTTGCCCGCTCGGGAGCTTCCCCAGGTAGACCTTCCCCGCCCCTCCTTCCCCCAAAAGGAGATTCGGATCGTAACCGTCCGTCGCTTGCTTCAGCTCGCTCTTCGTGAAGATGTACAGACCCTCCGTTGGAAGCGGTGATTCGATCACGTCCGTCTGATTTTCCTCATCTGGATCGTCTCGGTTCGATCTCCAAGTCCAGATTGCACGGGATTCTTTCCTCCTACGCCGGACGATCGCGTAGGAGAGCACGGCGATGAAGGCGATGATTCCGATCCCGGTCGATGCGGATATGGCGGCGATCTTCGATTTCGGTGTGGAATCTGACGCCGATTTTGCGGTCGGAGGTGACGGAGGCGGCGGTGGAGAGGGGATTAGGTCGCCGGTTCCGAGAGTTCCGACGTTTTCTAGGACCTGGACCATACAGAGGGCGTAGGATCTGAAGCGGCGGATGTCGGGGGCGGCGGAGGACCAGACGCCGATGGTGGTGGCCATGCCGCAGGGGACGAATTCCTTGGAATTGGTGACGCCGAGGAGGGTCATCGTGGCGGCGATGACGGAGTTCTGGCAGGACTCGCAGGATTGCCCGTCGGAGAGGAGGTCCGGAACGCCGGGGGCGGAGCAGGACCGGACGGCGGGGGAGAGGTCGACGGCGGACCGGAGGGCGGTGATGGTGGGGTAGAGGCAGGGGAGTTTCCCGGCCCCGGCAGCGAGGCCGGAGGAGGAAATGTTGCAGCGGTCGCCGGAGAGGAGGAGGGAGGGATGGGCGAGGCCGCGGCGGATGAGGGTGGTGACGAAGGCGGAGGAGCAGGCGGAGGCGGCGGGGTCGGGGAGGAAGGCCTCGCCGGTGGCGTTGGAGTACCGGATGGCGGCGTAGATGTAGGCCGCGAAGACGAACCAGCAGCAGTTCGTCGGAGGTGCGACGGCGGCGGCGGTGTAGTTCGCGTAGCAGGCCGGAGGGATCATCGTCGACGCGCGGTCGATGTCATACGGGCAGGCGGTGGCGGCGGAGGAGGAGTTGGTGGCGGGGGCGGAGGAGGTGGAAGAGAATAGGAGGAGTAGCGTAAGAGCAGAGGAGGTGAAGAGGAGGCGCATTTTAACAGGAGTTTAGTTGAAGAAGAGTAGAGAATGGAAAGTCGATTTTATGTCTGGTAAGGTCTACTGTGAAAGGAGGGGCATGTTAGTTGTGACTGATTTCGGCGTGGGTTTTTTCGTTAGTTTTGACTTTTTGACTGATGGGGTTTTCGATGAAATTTTTTCATTTGTTTGTTTTTTATTATGCAGATTGACGGTGGACGTTTTTGGCAAGGCTCAGTTGGTTGCCGACTTACGTTGCATCTGAACCGTCCAATTAGGTTTGTTTTCAAACTGAACCGTTCGTGAGACGGGTTTTTAATTTCAGCGATTGATTAAATTTTCATGGGTGAATTGCGCAATGTCCCTTCACCGAGGGGTTTTTTTTTTTTTTTATCTTTGATAAGTGTCATATCGATACTTAAATTATTTTTATTTTATTTTTTCAGTTTATAGTAACGTTATGTTCAATCACATAATATGTTCAACTAGTCGGAGAAATCGTTGTACATAATAATTGTATATGTGAACTTGTCTTCTTTTTATCTGCTATCCATGCAAGTTAATGAGGATGATCGGTCGATTCTCATGATCTACTATATACGCAAGTGTAAAGATGAAATTATAAGTGAAGCGGATAAGTTTTTTTCTTGTCCTTAACAATTATTTGCATTGATATTTAATGATTTTAGACTTTGTAGAGGGGAGCTCTATGTTGTGTAACTTGTTATCTCATGTTCGTTATAAGGAACATATGTTTGACTAGGTAACATAAATCAATAATTTTTTATGTAATTATTTTAATGACATTTTAAGAATGTATCTATAACTATTTTGTGTATATAGAATGCACTTACAGATGATAATGACAAAACTTACAGTTCATGAATATATTGTATCTATAACGATTTTGCATTTAACAATCTTTGTGTACGTTGAACACTATCTGTAAATAACTATTAAATATATGCCAATATACATATAATTTTTGTATGTATTACATTATATTTATATATTTTATAACTATTTTTAAAATTGATAATTTAGGTATTATGAAAAGTCAGGGGACAAAAAAAAGAGGATAACACTATAGGGGTAAAAAAAAAAAAAAGGTTGAGGGACAGAAAAAATTGGGCGGTTGGTTAAGGGGTACTTGAGTAATTCACCCAATTTTTTAGATTTATACTGTTATTTTATAGTCTTATAGAGACACGAGTGAAAAAGGGCAACTGAGTCACTTACCCCGTTTGTGTCCAGAATAAATAGATAACATGGGTGAATATTGTAGGACAATCCTTATTCGTTATTTGTTTCGCATGGATAAACTTTGATAGCTATGTTTAGATAAGTTAGAATAAAGTTGATAACAATTCTAATTAAATGTAAAAATTGTTTATCAAATCTTATCTATGCTAAAAGAATAAAAGTCTCTCTCTATCATTTTAATTTTTTTTTATCTCACCTAAGAGTCATACATACTAACATACATTTTAAAAACCATCATATCTATCAAATTAGTTACACATTTCTCACACGTATTCATAAATATAGTTGTTATTTAAAAAACTAAACATTTATCCATTTATTATCTATCATTTATCATCATTTTATTTAAGTGAATAAAAAAAATAAAAAAAATTATTGTCAATGAATCACACAATAAAAAAAAAATCACTTTTATCCTTCTCAATAAAAAAAAAAAAAATACAATCAATAAAAATTTGTTTCTTGTCATCGAACTTGATGTTAGAGCATTAGATGACATGAAAATGATGTGTTGAGTCTTGTCACGTGGGTCATTTAAGTGCCATCATCAGCTATATTGGCTGGGAACACAGACCAAATCAGGAGTGTGACCCAAATCTGAATTAAAGTGAATTATCGTTAATTAAAAAAATGGAGGTGATTACTTTTCTTGAAATGAAAATTACTCTTTTTTTTTTTTTACTTTTTAAAATTTATTTAATTTTTTTAAATATTCATTTATACTATTTGAACCAAGTGATATGTTGTTGCTTCCCTCCCAGTGCAAGAAGTGATAGGCCTTTTTTTTTTTTTTCCCCAGGATGAGGTGGAGTTTAATGGGAAAATCAGTGAAAAGATTTAATAATTTTGATTTAAATAAATAAGAAAATGACAATTTATTCATTCAAATATAACAGCATACATTTTAAAAGTGATAGAATGACACGTCATCTTCTCATTTATTTAAAAATGATAAAATGACATGTCATCTTCACGTAGTAAGTATGTAAGTACAATAGACAGAAAATGAGAAATAAATACAACAATGGAAGTTATCTTTTCCATATCGTACTGTGTTGTAATTGCAAACATTGCCATGGAAGGATTTTAGGATTTCAATACGAGTGGGTGACTGGAGATGTCTAGCTAGCTTTGGTTGTACTGGGTTTGCGAATTCATGGCTTCTTGTTATGATCTAGATTGGATATTAGTTGAAAAGAGAATTTGCAATCAAGAAATCAAAATATTCGAATTTCTGCATTTTAGGATTTTAATAGAGCAGAGATGTCCAGTTAGCTTTGGCTGTACTAGGTTTGCAAATTCATGGTTGTCTGTTATGATCTAGATTGGATTTTTATCAATACAAACAAATAAAATCCATAATCATTGGGTTTGGATATTAGTTGATAAGAGAATTTGCAATTAAAAAATCAAAAACTGACCCTAGCGTGATGAATGAGCCCGATGCATTCATGGACGAGGTTTGGACCCTGTTATCCAGCCCAGGAACACATCCAAATGGGCCCGAACGGGCCAGGCCCGAGGCCCGCTAGAGACCTCGCTAAGAGCCTGAGGCTTATGGTTTGAAAAGTTGTTTTTTTTTTTTTTAATCTAATTATTGCATAAGACAATGAATGACTATACAATTAATTATTTCACACAATGTTTTTCTTCTTTTTCAATAATTTTACATATTTATGAAAAAAAATTTAAACATTTTTTGGGCCTGATCCGGACAGTGGCCTGGTCTCCTGCAAGCTTGAGGTAAGCCAAACCCGGGTCAAGACTGGCCCGGTCCATGGTCATCACTAATCTCACCTCCAGAAGTTTTTTTTGGGCATTTCTATTATTAGTCAGTAGAAATAGAGAATGTTCGAACATGGGAAGAGATGATGAAAGAGTAAATACAATAAACAGAAGGAGTGTGAAAATTCCATACAGTAAGTGCAGTTGGCAGAAGAGGAGAAGAACCGATATTGAATTTTTTAGTATCTTTTATATATCACATTTGTTACAAGGAATAAATGCTCTTGGAATTTTTCCCATGGATGTAGGCTTAAAACAGGCCACGTAAAAATTGTGATTCTCATAGGATTGATTCTTTGTATGCTTCCGCCATTAGTGCACAACAATTGCAGTATTGCACGATTTGATATGACCTATATATGGATGTAACGTTTACCTAGGATGGGAGAAATTTGCAATTTTCATATCAACACATAATAATAATGCAAAGCTCATCATTATATAGTTCATTAAAGAGAGAATAATTAACACTGCATGCATCATATAAATACTCTTTTGATTGACATGCGTTATGAATCCATGTATCTACAGATGAAATGTATAGATACTATACATTTTGATTGATACGCGATACTTCTATTTAATGGATTTTAATTAAAACCCCTTCACAAGTCTCAGAATTGCAATCTTTCTTGCTTACCTCGTGCACCCGACTTGTTACTGGTGATTTTATGTGCTTCTCCACCAGGTGTGATAAACAAATAAATCAAAGAGTGTAAATAATAAACATATATAAAGCCCACACACAAATAAGTATACAAACAATGTATAACAAATTTAAACCACTATCACAAAAAAAAAAGAAAAAAAGTAACAAGCCATATAACCCAGAAAAACTAAAGTGATATCTATAACTCAAAACACTAGAGATGTATTTTATATATGTATATATGTTTGACCAAAAGTCAAATCTTGGTCCGGGTGTTGCACTCCTGGCTCCGGACCTTCAACCGCGGGAACCCGACGACGATGTGACAGTCGGAGACGGCGACGGCGTGTCTCTTTATAATCCCGAGAAAGTTGACCCTCCCCGGCAACCTCGTGTTGAAGTCAAACCCCACTGCCCCCGACAACACGTCCTCCGCCAGACTCCCCGCCTTCGCTGCCAGCCTGTCGGCCTCCACAGTCAGCCTGTACTTCATGTCCTCCGACCCCCTCGACGGGACCTTCCCAGGCGCCACGTCAGCGTCCGCCACCTGGACCCCTCTGTAGGTGACGTGGGACGCGCCGTCGGCGTGGGTGAAGGAGGCGCGGTTTGGGTTGTGGACGCGGACCACCAGATCGAGGGTCAGATTGAGCTCCACGTGGAAGACGGGGAGGGTGACACGTGGAGAGACGCCGGTGATGGTGGTGGAGAGGACTCGGGATTCTGGCTCTTTGGGTTTGAAGAGGGTGAGGGCGAGGATGAGGCAGATGATGAAGAGGGTGAGGAGGAGGAGGAGGAGGAGGAGGGTTAGGAAGACGCAGAGGCGGCGGTGACGACGGTGACGGGGGAGGGGATGGGGTTTGGTGCCTCCTTCTTCTTCTTTCATGCTTTGGTTTTTTTGGAGGAGGAGATGAAGAGGGTGTGGGGTTGGGTTGGTTGGTTTGGGTTTAAAGAGTGGGAGCTGAAGAGGTTGGTTGGTGTAATTAAATGTGGTGCTTTTCTTTATTTCTTTCTTTTTTTATTTTTTAAATGTTAAGCTCAATCCATTTTAATGTTCACAATTTGTTTTTAATTTAAAAAAAAATCATATAAAAAAAATAGAATAAAAGAAGATAATCCTTCATATTGTATTGCAAGAGTAAAAATTTCTATTTATAAATAAATACACTAATGAGAAATCTTAAAGAATTTTAATAGAAAAATAAGAAAATTAAGATGATAATAATTTCATAACAACTATTTAAAAAAATATAAAAATAATGATGTTATATATCATTTTTTAAAATGTAAATTTTTTTTTTTTTTTTGATGAGTTACGTGACCAGGAGGAAGGCTGTATTTAAGTTTGTAAAAATGAATATATATTTTTTTCACATTGTTAAAAGAGTGACACGTGTGATGACGGTGAATGAGTGTTTGACTTGTGCCATACGATGAAAAGCAACTGTTAACGATCAACCACAATTAGGAGGCCCTCTTAAATGCTTTTTTTGGTGCTTCTAATTCACACGTTCGGTTCACACCCGTGCATGTCCAACCAAAAACATGGCATTACTACGTTTTAAATGTTAATTATAATTTTATTTTTTTTATTGTAGTCAAATTTTGGATCAAGTTTTTTTATATTAAATCTTTATCATTTAATTAAAGGAATTTTTAGTTTTAAGTCCCCACAAATCATTATATTTAGTGATCGATCATTCCCTTCTTCATATTTAGGTTTTAGTCTTCAGATTTAAATGATAATTCCTTTTTCATCCCTGAGAGGTAGGGGTGGTAAACGAGCCGAACGAGCCGAGCTTTGACCTGCTCAGGCTCGGCTCGTTTAGTATCAGGCTCGGCTCGGGCTCGGCTCGGCTCAGGAACGAGCTTCATTTTGTGTTCAAGCTCGGCTCGTTGAGCTCGTGAAAAGCTCGGTTAAAGCTCGGCTCGGCTCGTTTGTTAAACAAGCCAAGCTGAAGCTCGAATCAAGGCTCGGCTCGGGCTCGTTTAGCTAAAAAAAAATCTTGTTTAACATTTAAGAAGTCACATTTCATAAATCACAACACCTTATACATGTGAAAGTAACATAAGTTCGGGCTCGGGCTCGGCTCGGGCTCGGCTCGTTAACCTTTTTTCAGTTAAGTAAACGAGCTCGTCTAGGCTCGGGCTCGGCTCGGGCTCGGCTCGGGCTCGGCTCGTTTACAAACCGAGCTTTAAAAATTGTTCAAGCTCGGCTCGTTTGTCTAATCGAACGAGCCTGAACGAGCTTTAACCGAGCCGAGCCCGAGCTGCTCGGCTCGTTTACCAGCCCTACTAAAAGGGATCTATTCATAAATTATTTAATTTACTTTTTAGTCCCTGTGAGGGACCTATCCATGAATTATCCTTTAAATCGGGGGACTAAAACCTAAATACGAAGAAGGGAGGGATCGATCACTAAATATGATGGTTTGTGGGGACTTAAAACTAAAATCCCAAAAAAATACATTAGCATACATTCATATTTACAATCTCATGTTGAGTTTATTTTACTGTCTCCATTATAGTCGTCATGTTATTAACGTAGTATATAAAATCTCTTAATGTAATATAAATTCAGTATTATAGTATATATTGCATAGGAAAAATTTGAAAAATATATACATTCAATGTATACAAATATGATCAGGTGCGGATCTAGGAAAATATTTTGGGGTGGGCTACATAGCCTATATTAAATATTTATATAGAAGTTTTTTTGTTCTTATATTTGATAGCATATATTAAATATTTATATAGAAGTTTTTTGTTCTTATATTTGATATAATTATTTATATACCAAAATAATGTAATATTCAAAAGACATGCATGTGAAGAAAAGAAAAAAAAAATGTAATTAAAGTTGAGTACTTTGATTTTGTAAAAAATGCTAGGAAAATAGGAAGAGTTGCTAAAAAAATAAGAAGAGTTGTTTTATGGATATAAATGTTTCTTTATTGTTCAATTAATATTAATTCTTAAGATAAAATTTGAATTTTAAAATTTAGAATCATTAAAATTTATAATAAGATTGGTTGCGTTTGGTTGTATGATTGCAAAATTGATTTTAGGTAAAAGCTGAGTTTAAATCTGATTTTACAAGAAGCTGTCTATCCACAGTTTCTGAAAAACTCAGGTTTTGGACACTTTTTCACAAAAATATTTATGCAGCTTCTGGCTCCAGTTTTTTTATTTGGAAACCGGTTTGGAAAAAACAGCTTCCTACAAACTCAAAAGCTGCTTTTCAAACGGGTCGGAGTTCGATTTGATTTGTTAAGTTGAGATATAATTTGTTAGGATACTATTTGATTTGTTATTAATTTGTTAGGTTGATATCTGATTTGTTAGAAATATATTTTATGTATAAAATACAATTTATATAATATAAAATATAAATATAACATGTATCATCAAATAAATTAAAAAAAAAAAGCAAAATCTGGGCCGGGCTGTAGCCCGGCCCAGCCAACTCGTGCATCCGCCTCGGAATATGATAATGTATTTAAAAAATAAAACCATGAATGGGCCTCAAATATATGATTGAATGTGACATTTTTCTTAAGTAAACCATATTCGTTTGGTTTAGGCAAAAGCCCATTTTCTATGTATGGGTTGAAGAGTTATATGGATAGAGTCCAACCCCTCTCTTTTAACCCAACTTCACTCATGGACCTTATTTGTAAATACATAAAGGGATCTATGTTATATCTTTTTGGGATCTCCATGTAAATCTAGTTCAGTGACCCATTTTTTTTTAAAGAACCTGTTTGCAATGAAAGTTCCTGACCTAAAATTATATAATTGTTTAGCTTCAAATGTAGTTTTACGAACAATTCACACATGTTTTAATTTTTAAAATTTATTAAAATTTTGTCCAATGAGTTATATGATTTAATGAAAAATGAATGAAGTCATTTTAATAAGTGTATAAAAAATTAATGAAGTATATACTTACTTAAGAATGTATATACCTCATTGAATGTTTAATTAAATATATAAGACTGTATTTAAGGTTATAAAAAAAGATTGTATAACAACGACTTTTAGACAATATTGTTGTTGCTTTTTTTTTTCCCCTCTAAATGCATAGAAATATTACACACATAGCAGTTGTTCATGAAGATTTCTCAAGATTCTGAATGCATACATTAAACCCCAAGAGATGCTTCAATTTTCTTGGTCTATGTATTGTGACTACATTTATGAAATAGCAAAGCGCTCAACGGTCATCTATTTCTAACCTCAATAGTAGATGTTATCAGTAGGAGTGCCAATTTAGTTTCAAATTGATTTTTCTTTGAATTTGTATTTATAGATTTTTTGTTTGTATATAAATTGAAAAATTAATAAGTCCATCTAATTTGACTGGAGTTTGATTTTATTTAAAAAAAAAACAAAGCAACTGAATCGAATCGAATTAAATTTAAATACATGATTATTCATAATCGATATTCATTTCGATCATTCTTTTTATATTGAAAACGATAATGTTGTTATACCATTACTATCTATAAAAAAAAATGAATACATTAATGTATACTATTAGTACTAGTCTTTTAACAAAAAATAATTAGTATATATATGTTTATTTTTAACAATTTGATTTGATTTGGTAGAGTTCAGTTTGATTTAGGGTTTTTGATTTTGAATTTAAGTTACACGTGACCATTATTTGATTCAATATTGATTTGCAAAAAAATGGAATAAAATTGATTGGATTACACCCTTGTGATAAGTGCACCGATGACCGTCTGTGGGTGGAAAAATAAGAGGAGCTCACAACCGTTGCTTCGAAGATATCTTTACTAATAAATAGTTGTTCATCATTATTTACCTCTATATTTATGTATGGATCCTTTTGTGTTCAAAAAGCAAAGGCACACTTTTTATCACCTCAACCAACCCAATGTCGGTTGCCCCTCCCGAACGCCACCACCCTTAGCTTTCTTCCTAAAATGCCCCCTCTCTTCTTCTTAACTTTTGAAAGACTAATAATTCTGTTTATCAATTCAATGTTTGCCATTAACATCCATACTAATGAATTATACAAAGATCCACGTGACCGACCTTCTTTTAGTACCATCTGCCAATAAAAATTAAAACGTGGACAATTTATTAAATGATTTTTTTTTTCTCACCTATCATATCTTATTGGATTTTTTTGTACAAAAAAAAAAAATCTATCCATGTGTTGTTCTCATAAATTATAGATTTTTTTAAAAATATTGTTTATTTCATGTAAAAAAAATATGTTTTTCTTATAGAAAAACAAAAGATATATTTTAATAAATTATTTTAATTCATTTGTAAGCAAAATGAAAAACTACACTTTGTATGTTGACAGATAGAATTGCACGCAAGTCGTAATAAATAAAACTATATTAAAAACACCCATCCAGTTCCCAGTATGCCCCCGGCTTGTTCTCTGCTTCTGTGGTCCTTACAAATCTAATAAGTGGCATATATATGTGAACTTAAATTATTGGTCAAGGTTTCCTAAAATAAAATGATTGTATTATGTGGGCATTTTGGGAAGAAAGTTCTCAGTGTCTATGTTTATTGGGATACTTTTTGTTCTTTCTCTCCGCTTACGCAGCAATTCAAACAGCACAATCTCCGGATGCCAAAATGACATAAGTACCCTCATCATATCATGCACGATAGAATTACGAGAAATCACAGACAAAACGTGGCTTACGGAGGGGGACAATCCCCACCTTTTACGGTGTGCCTTTTATTTGTGGCCCATCCATCAAACGTTAATGGCGTCGATTCGCATTTACACGTGTCCATCACATGTGTTCTCGGCACGTGTCACTGACACTACTGTTGCTTTTCTACCGCACTAAATTTTTGTCTTCCGAATCTGTCCCCAGTGGCAAAATTGTAAATCAATCTATGGCAGTATGTTCCTTTTCATGGAAGTGGGGACATCTCCATCAATAAAGGTCGATTGTGATGGGCAGTTTTGTCCACTAAAGAACTATCGCCGACGCTGATTTCGACAAGCTAACGAAAAAAGTGGAGGGGCAGAATAGGGAAATACGCATGAATCGAGGGTAATAATGTAATATTTACCTACTACTGGTCGCGTTTTTTTTGACTCTTTTAACAGACCGGTTGAGCTTCTTTTCTTTCTAGATCATTTTTTCGATTTTAGCCTTTTTTTTTATTGAAGGATTTCGATCAGGTAATCTCTGACTGCATTGCTTCTTTGTACTTTGCAAACTCTGAATCTTGTCTCAAAATGGATTTTTTTTTTCGGTTGTTCTATTGTTTCTGTTCCGATCTGGCAATGTGTGTTGGATTTTGGCTTGATTTACGGTTAGGGTTTCGTGTTTGTTTTTTCTTGTTCCTTCTGGTTCGTTGTACGTATTAAGTTTTTATTTGATGGATTTGCTTCATTTTTTTTCCCTTTTCAGGGGAAAGTGACCTCGGTTTCGAGAATGGTGAGAGCTTTGTAGCTGATTCTGAGATTGGATTTGGTGAGTTTGAGCTTCTGATGTTGCTCTTTTTTTTCGCTTGATGTAATGAGAGTTCCTTGAAATGTGGCATTTTTAAGAAATGGAGAATATCGTTTGTAGTTGGAGTGTTGGGATTTGGTCTCCGTTAGGGTAAAATTGAATTTTTATTCATAACAAGTTTCTGCTTGTGGAAATTCAACTGTAGAGAGAGTGTTGCAAATATAATAGGTTTACTTTTTTTATTTTTTATTTTTTCCCAATAAATTTCTTATAAAAGTTGCTCACCTTTTGCGTGGGAAATTTAGACCAAAATTGGTAAGCTAAAACTATAATGAGGATGTAGATTTTTTTAGCTATCCATGTACTTGAATTAGTAAGGCTAGGTAAGATTTATATTGAAAAAAAATATCTTGTTTGCAATGTGCTATGTAAAAGGAATTGGAGTGGATTTGGGAGCTTTCAAGGTGGTCTTTTCTTTTCAGTCGATGGAGGCTGGTGAAAGATTTTTATGGTGAATGTGCCATTCAATTGGATATCAATAAACTTGCACAGTGGAGGTGATAGCCTTTGATCACCTTTCAGCTGACATTTGAAATTAGTTGAATTTGAGGTTTCTATGTCAAAGATAATTTTTTTTTTTAATATTTGTTCTTTTTTTAGGTGGTATGTAGATTTTTTTTTTTATTTATAAGCAGATTATTTTCTTAGTAAATATCAGAAATGATTGTTTTCTCAGAAAAATCGTCAAAATTGATTGTTTTCATAGACATCAAATTTGATCCCAGTATGCTCTGAATCTCGGTACTTCTTTTCAACCTTAATTTTGGGAATTTTATTCTTTTTTCAAACTATGAAGTTTGCTCTAAGGTGACTTGGAATAAACTACATTGTTAGTTATATGTTCTCAATTAAGTAGTTTATCAATCCAATTTTCTTCTCACAATTTTTTTTGTTGATTTCAATGGGAGCTTTCTAATTAATTTTTAGTTTTATATGTTATTGTGAAGGCAGATTTTGTCAGCTTCTTGGGGGATGCTCATATTCACGTGTTCCCAAGACATATACACGGAAGTCCTTTCTGAGTTGGTGAATTCAGGACCTTAACATTGATATGTAACAGTTGCTAGTAATTCATGAATGCAAAGTATTTTTGAAGATTGAGGTATGGTTGCAAGCATCCTTTACAATCTTAATATGGCGGGAGGAATAGAACCATATGCACCTTTGGATTATGTTTCATTTGATATTTTGCCGATCCAGAACAGGTGACCGCAAACTTTCCCTCACAATGATGTTTTGTTATACTCTCTACCTTTCCTTTTTACCCTTTGCTGGAGAACACCACTTGAATCCATCAATATATCACATTGCACTATATGTCTAATTGTTGCTGCAGATGAATTTTGTTGTTCTTATGTATAATCATTTTTTCTAGCATTTCCCATCTAAAATAATTTTTGTTCTCTAAATTATCCATTTTGGGTGTCTAATTCTATTATTCTGTCTTCCGTTTATGTAGCTATGAGGCATTTATATGCAGTGAAGGCAGAAGAGACAGACTTGCTTCTGGTGTACTGCATCACCTGGCTTCACATATACCAGAAGCAAAAAACTTTGTCTCTAGTGGATCCTGTGGCAACTTCAGACTCCAGCTATCTGAAGGATATAAAGACTCATCATGGTTCACTAAGTCCACTCTGACGAAGTGTGTTTGAAATGTCTCTTGTTCATTACACACACATACACAATGGACATCACTGAAATGCTGTTTTCATTTCCCAGATTTCTCCATATTGTTGGTGCGCCTGGGTTATTAGAAACTGCGAATTCAATTGAACGCGAGATGTCTCAGTTAAGTGATGCCAGAAAGTTCCATCTTACTTTGTACTGCAAGGTGAGTTCACATCCTCTTATTTAAATAATTATTTTGAGAAAATGTGGGAGCAAATCTTCTTATATAATAAATAACAATTAGTGTTCTGCCACGATTGTGAGCACTACTTATTCATGCACATCTGGGATGTTTACTTTTGTATAATTGACATCACTACTTCAATATGGGCTCTTTGCTAATAACTGTAGTGTGTTCTATTCTCAGGATAATATGCATTCTTCTGGAATTGGATCCACAGGTATGTTATATTATTTTCGATATTGGAGAAAAGATGTTGAGAACCCAAGTTACCTTTAGTTTTTTTTTTTAGAAGAAAGAATAGGAGTGTCTATTATTAAAAGAAGCCAATGAGTAACAAAGGAGACGAGGGATCTCCATAAAAAATTAAGGGGAAAGAGGAGATGAGGAAAGGTGGAACTCCATCGAAGTGAGAGAATCACACATAATATTCCCTGGAAAGAGGAGTTAAGCACTATGCAGCAGATCAGTGGCTATTGAGCTGGCATTTATGATTTGTGTACTTGTTTATCAATTAGAATGCAATTCTATATTCTTGTTTCAGTTCTCTTTGTGGCCTTTCAATTTTTCTTTAAGCATGTAGGATTGAAACTCTTGTGGAAGAGCTCATGCGCATGAAGAAATGTACTATTCTTCTAGATAGTTACTCAATCCTTCTTCTTTTTTTTCGGCAATAAAAGCGAGTAATGATTATTAGATATGGTTATGGACATGACCCTGGTCACTGTAAGTAGGAATACCGCTGAAGAGTTCCCTGATATCTGTATAAGAAGATGACCGGTTGTTGTCCATTTAGTCATTCAAGATTTGATCTATATGCTAATTTGGCACATATTCTGCATTTGAGAAGATCATTTTTCTCTAACCCTCCAGATAAAGTTAATGGAAAAGAGCCAGAACAGGTGGAAACATCATCATTTGATGCTACTAAGTAATTTACATTCTTTACTTTTGATTTTTTGTAGCAGGTTTTCCTGGTACTTTATTGGCTTAACCATTCAACATTTTCAGGAATGAACTGTTAAAGGCGATGGATCTCAGGATTATGGCACTAAAAGATGAGTTAGCTTCTGCTTTCAACCAAGCTGCTGGAGCCACATGCTCTTCTAAACAAATCTCCGATTTAGCAGCATTTACACAACACTTTGGAGCAAAGGATCTGAGGTTTCTTTATTTTTTTTTTAGACCAAAATCACAAATGTTCCTTTTTTCAAGAGAAAGCACGAATCTTTCATGTGAACAAAATATTTTTAATCAAAGAAAAAACATATAATATTGAATCTGATACAACGCTTGTAATTTTGACATTTTCTTTACTTTTCATTATTCTGAAAGCAAGTAGCTTTGACTTCATGATCAATGCTTAACTTGTCATTTATTCTGGTGATTTGGATTTTGAATAATGTTGTATCTCTTTATCTTGTTTGTTTGTCAGAGACGCACTGTGCAAATATCTAGCATACTGCCCCAACGACCAGTCTGCTGATCTTTCACCTGAACCTCCTAACTTCTCTCATAAACCAAGGAGTGTAAGTGAAAATTATACTGAAACTGTTCCTCCAGAATGTTCTCAAAGAGGGAGATCTGGCACAGATGGCGTATCTCCTGCAAAGATTGCACAAGCAGAGCGCTGTAGTTCAACAGAAAGTGAGGAATCTTCAGGCTCAGATGAGGAAGATCGTTCCTTTGGAGGAAGAAGCAGACCTCTGATAAGATCTGCATCACCAATAAGATCAGCATCTCCCATGCGTCGAATTCAAATTGGGAGGTCTGGATCACGCCGCTCAACCGCTCTAACTATCAAAAGTCTTAGTTACTTTCCAGTAAGGGAAAGGATATCATCAAACAGGGATGTCATTGGAGATAGTAGCGGGGATGAAGAAGCTGACCAGCCACCAAAAAAAACAGAGAACCCTGTGAGAAAGATGAGTGTTCAAGATGCAATTAGTCTCTTTGAAAGCAAACAAAGGGATCAAAGTTCAGATGTTCAAAAACGGAGGTCATCTGAAGTCTCTATGAGCACTAATAAGTCAGTCTTGAGAAGATGGAGTGCTGGCATGGGTGACTCTTCCACAAACTGTTTGCCAGAATATACTTCTGGATATGGTAAACCAATGCTGGGGTCCGAGCAGAAAACTGCAGACCCACTGAAACTTGAACCAGATTTCTCAACGGAAATTCCTAATCCACCGGATGATGCTCAGTCTGGTGCATCTCCAGTGGAAAAAAATAAAGCATCCCCTCCAAGGGAGAGTCCTGCTGCTCCTATACCTGTAACAAAAGCCAAGGAAACTCATGATCATGTAACAGATTCATCTAAATGGAATCAGCAGAAGGAAGGTGAGCTAAACCAAACGATTCTGAAAATGTTAGAATTGAAGTCTGCTCTAAATACTAATGTGGCAACCAGTGGTGGAGGAAACCAGGAGGTGCCCAGTGAAAAACGAGGTGGCTTTTATAACCAATACAAGAAAAGGAGGGAAGAGAAACTTCAAGGGGAAAATGCTGGGAAGCGTGCGGAGAAAGAGGCACAATTTAGGTCGATGCAGGAAATCCTTGATCAGAGGAAAGCTGAGATGGTCTACAAAACCACAGGGGTCACTGGAAAGCCAGATTCTCCTGGTAATTATCAGAAACCACGTAGAAATTCAGCTCCATCTGCAATTCCTAAAAGGGAGATGTCAAAGCCAGCAAATTCAAGGAAGGCTTTACTTAAGGCATCACCATCACCTGCAGTTCGGAACTCATATCCATCGGTACCACCACTTCGATCCACCATTACACCACCAAACAAAGTCTCCTCAGGTTTATCATCATCCACTACCTCCACTTCTAACCGCCGAAAGCCACAGCCTGTACCATCTCCAAATCGATCAAACCCCAGAGCAGAGAGACCTGCACGTCAGCAAAAAGCCATGAAGGGATCACAATCTGTTGACAACAAGCCAAGCTTAAATGCCCAGGAGGAGAAGCCATCGAAATCCGTGATAAAAAACAGTAGCAAAACCACAAAAATAAAAACCTCAGCAGCTTCTAGTAAAGATGCTGCAGTAGTTTCAACTAAGCCAAGTTTTTACAACAAAGCCACTAAGAAAAGCACGGTTGTGCCATTGGAGTCGAAGCCATTTTTGCGGAAGGGCTCTGGAAATGGCCCTGGTGTTGGTCCGGTTCTAGCAAAGACCAAGATCTCACAATCCGAGGAGTCTTCAAAGAGTAGTGGGAATTCAGTTGAATCTCAAAACAGGGAGGCTGGTGCTGAGACTGCTGAGTCTTCTGTCCATCCAGTGGAGGAAACCCTGGTCCAACTGGAACATGAAGAATCCTTGTCTGAAGTTCCGTTAATTAGCAATTCGAACTTGGAGAACACGGAGAGTCAAGATCATGTTGTTGCTGACGATGATGATCAGCTCACAAACTCTGTTGACTTTATACCTTCTGGGATTCAGACTAAAGGGGAAGAGACAATCTCATCAGCTGCCTGGGTGGATATTGATTACCATGAATTGCCTAATTCATGTGACAATGGCCTTCCTCAGATTGAGATTTCTCCTGAAATTGAGCCAGCATCTATACCAAGCCCCCCTGTTCGTCACTCCTTGTCACAGATGCTGCAAGCTGACAATGTTGAACCAGAGATAATTGAGTGGGGAAATGCTGAGAATCCTCCTGCCATAGTATATCAAAAAGATTCCCCTAAGGGGTTCAAGAGGCTATTGAAGTTTGCTCGAAAGAGCAAGGGAGAGGCAAATGGAACGGGTTGGGCCAGCCCATCGGTCTTTTCAGAAGGGGAGGAGGATGCAGAGGATCCCAGGGCATTCGCTAAGAAAAATGCTGATGGTACATTGAGTAAATCTGCTCTTCAAGCCAAATCTTTTGCACAGCAGAAAACCATTCTTAGTGAAGGATATGACGGTGGACACTCAAGCAGGACACCCACGGATTTTTCAGCTACTCACGATGCGCTATCAGGTACTATTTTAACCAAGATTTAGATACTTTTCCTGTTTCCTGCTATTATACTATCTGTTGAAGAGCAGATAATTATGTAGTGATTTGAGGTGTTAAAAATGAAAACTTATTTTCCTTCTTTTTGTTAAGTCAATCTTTATCAGCAAAAGTCGTGAATGGTATATTTATCCATCCTGTTCTATATTGATGTTGGGGCTCTTGATCAAAACTGAAAATTTTTCTCTTGAGGGAAGCCCAAGTTTTTTTTTGTGTTGAAAAAGGTAGAATCTTGCTACCAACCGATTCATTGAAGAAAGAGGGAAGCACAAGTTGTAATGAATTATTCTTGCCTACGTAAACTACTAAAATGCCATGTCATGCCCCATCCATATGTCAATGCATGCGGTAAAGTTCTGGGTTGCAATTCTCTGTATTCAGCTGCTTCACCAATTATTTTGCTTCCATCCTGCTGGATAATAACTAACTAGTTTCCAAATTAATCATGCTTCATATATGTATATTATTTTATAAGACAACATGGTTTATTATTATAGCCCACTCCCCCCCCCTCCCCCAAGATGCAACATCATTTTCACATTATCAGGACTATTACCATGATGAGTTGCATGTGCCCTCTTCTGTAGGTCTATCGAGCACAAGCAATAACACCCACAACATGCGAGAACTGTCAATTCCCACCAGGAACTCCTCAACGAAATGTAAGTTAACCTTATTTAGGACTTAATTTATGGCTTCCCGCCGTCACTATTTTTCCTTGTCACTTCACATGCATTCTCATTATCTTTCCTTCTCCATATCCATTCTATGTTAATTCCCGCAGCAAGGTCATTCTTCTCTCTGTCAACATTTAGGAGCAACAAATCAAGCGAGACAAAGCTTCGATAATGTATCATTTCGTGCTGTCATGGATATGAGTCGGTGCGCATGATGTGGTCCAAGAAAATGTTTTTGAGTCCATCGATTTTCTTCTCTTTGGATTGCTTGGTTTCACATCTGATTTTAATCCCAGGCTACCATGTCAAAATATGTATATGAAATTGTTTAACAAAAAGACAGTTATTCTCTCTGATTCCTGACACCATTTTGCGTTGGTGCAATATGCTTGTAAGTTGTAAGAGATGAGGTGCTTGGATTGTAATTATATTCATTAATGAATGTTTTCAGAAATGTTGCATTGAATTGTCCAAGATGAAATTATTCCATCATCCTTGTGCTAATATATCCACAGAGAAAAATGCTTATAATAGATTCATCATATTTGCATACATGATTATCAGTGATGTTTTCATGGTACAACAGTTTTACACCTCATTAAGTAATGGGAAATGTTTTGTTTTGTTTTTTGTTTTTTTTGTTTTTATTTATTTTTTTTGTGTCTGTGTGACCTGATTTTCTTTTTGGAAAATGTCAGCCATCAGCTTTGCCGGTAGTACATACATGTTTTTTGATTTTTTAAATTTAATATAAAGTACATTCTTTTTTAAAGTATATATATTACAACTCGATTTTAGAAAATATGAAAATTTTTAATGAGGTGTTTATATATCTAGGTATATGGGACTGTAGGGCATGGTTGTAATGGGGACTTGAAATTTTTACGTATCCAAGTATATTAATATGGAACTGTAGGCATAGTTTGTAATGGTTATTAGGTGAATGTTACTAAGTCTTTTTTAAAATCCTAAATGCAAATGTTTTTATTTATTTTTTTAATCGAAACTCGTTTGCAACCCTAGTTTCTAAAGAAAAATAAACACAAAGTTCATAACATCTCAATTTTTGAAAAGAAGAAGATAAAAACAACATTTAATTATAAAAAATGATTTTTAAGGAGTCAAACATAAGAATGCCTAGTTTAAGACAAAAAAAATTGCTTCCAATTCTCAGTACCAATAAGGGACTAATGGATCCAATCTCTCCTAATGCCCCACCTTAAACCCCTTTCCTCACAAGTAGGCACTTTTTTTCTTGTTAAATCTTCTGTCTACACCAGAGACCCAGCTGTACTTAAATGGGCTCTAACCTCCACCAGATTGAGAAAATCTAAGTTTTTAAATTATCATAAATTTTGAGTAAACACAACATTAGTAGTAAACCATCATGGATCACTCACTGTATCAAATCCTACATATAGTCATATAGATGCATCAACAACTTGTAAATTCATCAACCAAAATCCATTGTTGGTCATCCATGACATTCGAGAGCCTTGCCCCATTTTGCAAGCTCAAACATGCATTTAATATGACCATCAATGGAAAAATAAAATCACATTATTCGAATCTGTGTCAAACCTATTTCCCATCAGTGTAATTCTTGGCCTGAGGCAGTAGGATGATCAAGCCAGCAAAATCTTCATCACTAAACCTGCAATTATGCTTATTGACCAAAGCTTTTCCTATGCAGCATGAGCAGTATAAATTCTGGTGTCAGAATAAATTTTAAAAACAGATTTGTCCTAGAATCATATTGAATAGAAATTCAAATATTTAACAAGAACAATGTTTGATGCATATGATTACAGTAGTTAAAGTAGCCAGAACCACAACAAGACAAACATTTGCAATACTGAGATTTGGCAACAACACAAGTTACCAATCTTTTGTTTTTTGAAAAAGAAGCCTTCTTTGAAAGAGGGAAAGAGATGATTTCCTCGGTTTAATCCAACAGTATCGACCATCAGAACTGTGACCTGTCAAGACTGTCGAAGTAGGGGTGATTCATCGCTTCTTTTGCTGATATTCTGTTTGCTGGATCATATTGCAGCATTTTCTGCATCATTTGCAAGTGATAAAAAAAACTGCATCAGTGAAAGACAATGCGAATTCAAATTTGTTTACATGCGAAATCATTTGCAAGTGATTTGTTTACATTTTCTGCATCATTTGCAAGTGATAAAAAAAACTGCATCAGTGAAAGACAATGCGAATTCAAATTTGTTTACATGCGAAATCAAATTTGTTTACATGCGAGTATTGAATATTGATTTCACAGGGGTCATTTGCTTAATCCAATTCTTCATAAACCAGATAACACGTAATAAATAAGGGACTGACAGCTGAATTTCCTAATGTGACATTGACAAACAATATTTATTGGATATAAAACAAGAGGTACTTACAGAGAGGAGGTCCAGTCCATTTTGATCCATTGATGGAACTGCACGTGCCAAGCTTTGAGGCTTCCATTGTGGATATTCATGCCAATCCTTGAGGGAGCTAACTCCTGGCCACTGCTCTTCAGTTGGAGTTCCAAGCAACCTTTAGCCAGTTATTGAACCAAAGGAGCAGATTAGAGGAAAACAAAACACAAGGAAACAATCAACAAATGTTTTTAAAAGAAATTGCAACACTATTCCAATGCATTACATTATCACACTTTTCCAAAAAATTTAACAACTATACTATTGTAAAATATAGCAAAAATCTTGATCGAAAAATGAATACATGTAAATGCATTGGCAGCAGCAGAAACCAGTTCCCTGCCCGTTAGGGAAATATATGAGGAGAAATCATGGTTTCGATTACCTGAAGATGTGAAGTAGCTGCTGTAATTCTGAGTCACCAGGAAACAAAGCTTGTCTCCTCACCATCTCAGCTGAATTAAAATTAAAACTATATAAGAGAAGAGATCAACCTTATCATTGGAAATTCTGTGAAAAAAAGGTAGAAAATCTGCTTGAAATTCGGTAAACCACGAATTCAAAGAAATCCACAAGTGATGATTGATCAACCAATCAGTTATACCAATAAAGAATCCTTTTAAATGAACAAATAAACATAGGGTTTTAGACTTTTCTGGTGTGGAATCTACTGGAACAAGCATGATGCTCCTTCAGCACATACTGACTTCTACAACCTAGTTATTTTTTCACCCAGTGTAATTTGTTCTATTTTTTCACCCAATGTAAATACATCGCGCCATATATAGGAACAGGCTACATAACTAAATTCACCGAAAATTAAAAGAACCCAATGTAAGATCACGGAAATTCTGAAGAAACATTTAAAAGTAGAGATGTGTAGAGCATACCAAAGATACACCCAACAGACCACATATCTACTGCTGTTGAGTAATGTGTTGTTCCTAACAGCACCTCTGGAGCTCTATACCAAAGAGTGACGATCTGTAAACCACAGCAACTAACAAAGTCAGTCGAACGATTCAATAAATGGAACACAATGTATAACGTCTGATCCCAAGAAAATGGAAATGATGAAAAGTGAGTAGGATGGCTTTTATCTTAACCTCATGTGTGTAGCTCTTAAGGGGAACAGTGAAGGCCCTTCCAAGCCCAAGGTCTGCAATCTTTAGTATTCCTTTCTCCTTATCCACCAACAGATTCTGAGGCTTTAAGTCCCTATTATCAGCAAATACCAGACATCACAAAATCCAATATGAGGGCAACATCTTATAAGTTGTCAAAATTTAAAGAAATGAAAGAAAAAACCAAACCTGTGAAGCACGCCATGGCTGTGGCAGTGAGCAACTCCTTTGCACAATTGGTACAAAAAGCTCTGCCAAAGAAGAAATTTAACTGTTAGTCTTAAAAAATCAAACAAAACTTTCAGCAAAGACATACTGTTCTAAAATGGCTGAAAGTTCTCAAAAAAATATAAAAACTGCCAGAGATCTACAAGTGCAAAAAAAAAAAAAAAAAAAAAACCATATTTGTTTGATATATATAATCAAATCCTCTAAAAATAACATCTACTAAGATTCCAAAATATGGAAAATATCAATTATCAAAATTTTGACACCTACATTATTGAATATCAACAAAGCCACATCTCCAATTTTTTTTTATAAAAAAAACCCTAATCAAAACGAAAAAAGAAGGATCCACTGAAGACCCTTAGGGATCTACAAATAAACTAACATCTCCATCAAACTTACACAGATTCAAACACGATAGCATACATTAAACAAATTTAACCAAAATCAAGAACCAGACAATCAGAGATAGCAAAATTAAACACCAGAAGCAGAAAACAAAGACGATCGATCCATCGATCAATAAGTCCAAAAACCTGGATAACAGAGGGCTGGAGGGGCCTAGGGTTGGGCCCGCGACGGTGGGAGTCAATGAACTTCTTGAGATCCGTATCGAGGTACTCGAACACCAGGTACAGCAACGGCTTCCCGTTCTTGTCGATGTGTTCCACACAGAGCAATCTAACAACAAATTGAAAAGATGAGATCCAGATCAAGAAATGAAAAAAAAGGGGGGGATTGAGAGAGAGAGAGAGAGACCGGACGATGTAGACGGACTGGGAGAGCATCTGGAGAAGGGAGACCTCGCGGAGGGCGGTGGGAGGGATGCCCTCCTCGTCCATCTCGAGACGAGTCTTCTTCAGCGCCACCAGCTGCCCTGTCGCCTTGTCCTGCGCTTTGTACACCTTCCCGTACGTCCCCTCCCCGACCTTCTCCAGCTTCTCGTACTTCTCCATAAACCTAGATCCGATGGTCTATGTTTACTGATCGATCGACTGTTCTCTCTTGTGAGAGAGAGAGAGAGAGAGTGAAATTTTGAAATGTTGAAAGCGGGGGAATCCAGACAGAGAGGAAAGACGGTTTTAGAATTTCAATCAAAAAGTGGGAGTCAACACAATACACTTTGATTTTTTATATAGTATATAAATTTAATTATTAAAATAAAAAAATGTTTTTTTTTTATTATTAGAAACTGAATCCCCCCTCCAACGGTCGATTGGAGGAGCGTGGTCTGGTCTGCTAGTTTTTGAAATTTGAAATGTAAGTGGGTCCCACACGTGCGGCGTCATGAATTTTTGATTATCTGACATGGATTAATGTTTTTTCATTTTTAGAAACTATGGTATACTGTTTAATTGGTGTTCCATTAAAAGAATTAATGAAAACACTCCATTCAATCCTCTGTTAAACTCAAAGGCTGAGTTATTTAAAATCCAGTGTCTTAAATTCTGCTATTAAAAAATATTGTTTTTGTTAGCTTTTCAGTCACTTGATTTTTTTTAGTTTGAAAAAACAAAATGAGGGTTGAAACATTATTAATAGCTAAAAATGTGTTTGAATTTGCATTGAGTTTCAAACACAGAATCAATCCTATTGCAAATGTTGATAATTCTAGTCTAAAAGAAAATTTCACTTTTCCAATAATCCAATTTTGGTATATTTTGACTTGGAATCCACGAATGAACTCATAAGAGGATTTCAAACAAAATATTCTTACTGTTGTAGAAGAATGCAAATGAGAAAGAATACCAAACGAATCTTAAATGTGCATAATTCAGAAGTCCCAAGGAAATATGGAATATGTCTCATAATAAATCAAACATAAGATATCTCAGAGTTGATAAAAACCACCCTAACAAGAAAACTACAAAATTTCCCGACCAGGCAACTAGAATCGCGGAATCCCCAAAGATTACAGATTATTTAGGCTCTAGTAATACTACGAGCTTGGTTTTGGAGAAGAGTCAGAAAAACTGTAGTAGTGCTTGGAATGATGAGAGAAGAAACACACAACAGATTCATTAATTCTTGATAACCTCGATGAGGGTCGTTTCGTAGTCATTCGGTGCCACCAATCCATGGAGGTTCATCACAGTAGCAGCGACATTGGCGAGACCACCATTTGGCACATCATTGCGGAATCTGACACCCGGGACAAGTCCAGCCCCTCCAATCGCAATGGGAACCTGGAAATATAGAAAAAAATAAATATAAATAGTTGGCCTTGAATTATTATTATATGTAGCCAAATGTGATCCATTATCAATCAAACTTACTGGTTGCAGGGTGTGGGAAGTGAGGATTTGAATGTTTCCAGCCTTGTCAAGCAGGGGTTGTCCCTTCTTGTCCCTCTTCACCATGTCTTCGGCATTCCCATGGTCCGCGGTGACAACATAAATCCCACCAACTTGCTCGATTGCTTCGATGATCATCTGAAAGAAAATCACAGAAAAGTTAGTGATACCATCACAATGATTTTTAATGCGCAAATCTATTTTCAGTTCTGAGCTCTCACTGTTATCCCATGCAAGCAAGGAAATGTTGTTCTCATTTAAGACAGCGTTCAACAACGAGTTTGGACAGCTTTTGGAGATTTACTTTTATAAGAATCATATTTAATCCAAACTTGTTTCAAAAAGGGCCCAACGGTCAACAACTTTAGTTATAAAAACTACTTTTAAGGGATCTAACAAAAGCGTGTTTCATGAAATTGTTTTTGAAAACTGTTTTATGTAAAAAGTACTTTTTCAGACCAGTTGCAAACACACACCCTGATAAAAATCACCAAATAATGATCATCATTTCTCATTAACTACCTGACACATAATAATACGATATAGAATATCAAATGATTATCATTTCCCATTAACTACAAGCACAAGCAAGTTAGTTGATTTTTCCTTGATCGGAAAATTATAGGAACAAGGTTTCACATTATTTGGAAAATGAATTAATAGTTTATCCATTCACGAGTCCATATTACCTTAACAGCCTTATCGGCAGCCTTGCAAGCTACAATTGTTGCCTCTATATCACCCGTATGCCCCACCATGTCACTATTAGGTAGGTTGACACGAACCTACATATTCAGAAAAAGTAGCAAATCAGAAACCTATAGGCTATAACCTACTGTAGCATTTGATAAGTTTTCCTTACCTGATGAAATTTGCCACTAAGAATTGCATCCCTCGCCTTTTCAGCAATTTCTATCGCCTTCATCTTTGGTTGAACATTGAAAGTAATCCCAGAATCACTCGGGATTTCAACATATTCCTCCATCTCTGAGTTAAAGTACCCAGAGCGGTTGCCATTCCAAAAAAACGTCACATGACCAAACTTGACAGTCTCACTGCCATGGGTAGAAAATGAATAAGTCTAGAGAGTAAATAAATAAGCTCAAATACATAATACTAATTTAATGTGAACAATATTACATGGTAGAATTGTATTAGGATCCAAGCAAGAGCAAAAAATGATGCATAAGTCAGAAATTAAATAATAAGCACTGTGATTACATTACCTGCATGCGAATGTCCGGACACCATTGTGCACCAAATATTCACCAGATGTCCTCTCTATCTCTGGAGGGGAAACAAGATAACGACCTGGAAGCTTCAACTCACCATCATATTGAAGCATACCAGCATAGTGGATCTTTGGGAACCGAACACGATCAAATTGGTCGAAGTCTTGGTATTCAAATGCTTTTGCAAGCATGACCATACGATCGGCCCTGAAGTTGAATGTTACAACAGCGTCACCATCCACTATCGGCCCTACTGCCTTGCCATTTCCATCAACAATAACAAATGGGGGAAGGTATTGATCATGGGCCTTGGGTTCTGCCCTCAGCTTCTTCACAGCTTCCAAAGCATTTTGGAACTTGTGTGGAGCTTCACCGAGAACCTGGGCATCCCATCCTCGTTTGACAACTTCCCAATCGTTCTGCAAAAAGTAAGCACACAGAAACAATTAAAGTTATGAACCAATTATCTCATTGAAGTATTTTGAAGAACTGCATATCAACATTGGAAAAGCCCCAATAATGCAAACCATTTCAGAAGCAAAAAATGAGAAAGAGACAAAGGCAAAAAAAATAAAAAAAAATCAAATACCTCATAACGATCCATGGAAACATACATCCGACCACCACCAGATGCAATCTGAGCATCAACACCCTTCTCCCGTAACTTTGCAAGGTCACCTTCAAGAGTCTCAACAAAGCCAACACTCGAACCATCCAAAACATCCCGACCATCTGTTAGTACATGCACACGGATTCTTTTAGCACCATGCTCACTAGCTCCTTTGAGTAACAACTATGGGAAAAATAGAGGATAAAAAAGTTGCAAGTATGATATAACAAAAATGATAATCAAGCAAAAATGGATAATCAATCATTGACTCGATCGAAAGATACCTGTACTTGATCGAGCCTAGAGTGGACTCCTCCATCACTCAACAACCCAATGAGATGCAAAGTGCCTTTGTCAAAAGATTGTTGAACGTACTTGAAACCTTCTCCATCATATATTTTGCCAGATGCAAGTGCAAGGTCCACCAGCTTTGCACTTCAGCATGAATAAGTGTACCCCATTAGCAAATCAGACTATTCAAAGAAATGATTTTAAGTAGTGATATGCTAGCCAAACCCTAACACAGAGAACATATGTTTACATGATATGAAAACTCCTACAAGGATTTGAGGAATAGGATATGCCAAGTTCAAGTTTGATCATATTTGATATTTCTACCCATTCAGACAGGCTGACATGATGGATTTTCAACAGTGTACCTGTGATGAATAGAATGTTTTAGGCCTAGTAATTAGTTTACCAGAAACATAGTTTATGTTCAGGAAATAGACTTGTTGAGCCAGAGGAGAATTTTCCATACTGCTATTGTTTTTGCATATTGTTATGGAATTCTGGAAAACTGAAACAGTAAACATGGATGGCTTGCTCTCATAGCCTTCCTCACTAGATAGCTGTCCTTCTAATCAACATAAAAAAAATCCCAAGATATTAAAGTTAACTGGATAACTAATATTCTAATCACTATCTACATACTTATGAACTCGTACTTCAAGCATTGTCACTTAAACTTTTTTTTTTAAATTGAATGCTTTGCAAAATCAAATATTACACATTTGCGTGCACAAAGAACCATGCTGAATGGTCACCCATCACACCGCTATTAAACTCAACCTCTCTATATATGCATATTCTGTGAATCTAAAATTCGGAAAACCAGCTGAAACATATGAAGAGTAAGCAACAGATATTCAACAAAAGTTTGTAGAGACCATGACATCTTCAAGGATGAGGTTGAATCCATCTTATATATTACTTTTATAAAAATGAAAATTTCACCAAGGTAAAATAATCTCATAAACAGCCTCAAAAGACTCAGTTTCATAGGATAGGATCAAGAGTATACCCTTGAACATAAATCCGTCCAGCACCGAGTGCATTGTGACCCACTTCACTGTTACCCATATCATCCTCAGTTGGTAGTCCAACCGCTTTGCCGTGTGCCCTAATCAATCTCCACTTCTCTGGTGCAGTCTGCAAGAGAGAAAAGAAAGTATCATGAGGTTTTTTTTTTTTTTTTTTTTGAAGAATGGTGCCCTTAGGATTTGATCATTGGTCATCCTTTACGGAGAGGGAGTACTAGCCGACTTTCCCAAAGCTCGGTTCGCAAAAGTATCAAGAGTTATTCATTGCAAATAACTACGGCAATAAAAAATACTCATAAAAACCTCTAAATTTATTCATATACTTTGTTTGCCATCCGAATACCCTAGCAAACACTGTGAGATTTTATATGAATATTACTTTGAGAATTTATCCTAGGGAACATGGATCATCTACGCTATCTAATAAAATTAATAGTACAGGAATAAGCATTCCATACTGCTATATCAACCCGCTGAATAAAGACATTTGAATTACTAAAAAAAGATGCACTCTTCAAGAAAAAAAAGGTGGTTCTTAAATCTTTACAAGGATGCATACAGAAAAACAAAATGGCTTACATAATAATTTGGAGCAAGACGATGTGAAAAGTGTAGACAAAAGAAACCCACAAAAAATATTTATTGGCAAGGGGATTCGCAATTAGAATGCATGTCAAAGTGCAAACATGCATTAATTTATTGTGCATACTTACCATACCTTCAAAAAAAAAAAAGAATGACAGATACTCTTATCATACATAAACATATATTGTTCATACACACACCAAACAGGTGTCCAAGTTACATGCAAGAACACATAAACAACCCGGAAAACTACTCGTTAAATTCTTTTTAAATCTTTTCATATTTCATAGATGCATGCCTAGGTTACAGACATGCACTGACAGACCAATTCAGATGACCTGCTTCAAGAGCACAAAAAACCTATTCAGTAATTTTAATTCATTCATTAAGCCAGCAGATACAGAACACCCACAGAAATTTTTCACAGAAAAGACAGAGCATAAGAGAGTGACCCACATAAAAAAAAAAAAAACACATAAAACCAACCACACCAACTGAATATCATTCAAAGTACACATGAAGTTGAACTTCTTAACTAATTTACACAATGAATAGATAATAGATCTCAACCGGACAAAACATACCAAATGAGTAGATCACAACATCCAACTAATTAGTAATCAATAGCACAACTGAGAAACTAAACAAATATTTGGGAACAAAAAATAAAAATACCTTCTTAAAAGAGTCCATGGTGGGAGTCTCAGCGATGTGGATGCAGTTATACTGGTCAGGTTTGGCTTCTCCCCATCCATCAAGCACGATAAGTCCTATAGTCTTCCCCTTGGGAAGCTTAGGGTGATCATCCAACTTCCACGAAAATCCAGAGCTACCCATCTCTCTAAACACGCCCAAAACACCAAACAAACATCCGTAACTAAGAAATCATGCTGAAATCACTTGATATCAACAACTAACACAACAATAACGGCGAAAGATGAAAACTTGCAAGACAAAATGGAAGACCCATATCACAAAACACATAAATTTCAAGGGGAAAAAAAAGGGAACTATAACTTACAAGTCTTCAACAAATCAAATCAATAAAAGAAAACGCGAATTTGCACAAATATCAATCAATCAAAGCATATGAAATCATCATAATAAACTGATTTTATAAAAAAAAAAAAAGAGAGAGAGGTGCATCGATCGGATACCTAGATTTAATTAAACTAGTACTGGTCGCGAGAGCAGGTGAAACGAAAGAAAGAGAGCTCCAACGTTTCGCATGCGCGGTGTTTATGTAAATATCGGAAGCCCCTCCAAATAAAAATATCGGACACGAATCAGATGTTGTGGTCCAGTGTATCGCCAGAATACCCTATGACTGGGGAACTTGAAGAGAGAGCTGGAGAATCGGACGGTTAGAAAGAAGCGAGGGCGAGAGATGGCTTTGTTGTGGATGAGCTCCGCGGGGCAGCTGAAAGTGTCGGGCCCTTTTTCTACGGACCACGACGAGAAGGGTGTACTCGTGTCGGGGGGGGGGGGGCGTGGTTTGATATTTTCATGTCACTTCGTCTAACTCTGGCTTAATCCATGTATATAAGATGTTAGACTAATCTTTTTATCTATTTTATAGAAAAATAGTAAACTAGATCTCATTTATGATATAATAAAAAATGTATATCGATTTATTTTGAATTGAATAAATCTATTATTAGTATATATCTCATCTAACGATGCATATGAAATTATATTTAAACTACAAAAAAATAACCCATATTTTATATATATTATTATATAGTTCATTACATTTAACAATATGTATTCAATTATCTGATACTAATAATAAATGGTATCATCACAATGGTTGTATGAAGAGTATGAAAAATGCTGACGATAGAGTGCCTATGACTGATATTTTAGAGTGCAAGTGTGCAACTTAAGCGGCTTAGATTTGATTAGGGGTTAATGAAACTTAACCGACACTCTTAAATGTCTAATCTTAAATCAAACCTTTGACCCGAAAGGACTCAACTTGAACTCAAAACCAATTCCAACCCAAGTTTTTGGTTCAAGTTGGGCATGGGCTAGGGCTAGCTCATATGCAACCATGGAAGGGGTGGTGATCACTGCACGCCTGTAGCCCATTGAGCTCTTTATGATGTAAAGTGTATATATATAGATATACATATATTTTAAATAGCACACTGAAAGGGGATGTAGCTCAGATGGTAGAGCGCTCGCTTAGCATGCGAGAGGTACGGGGATCGATACCCCGCATCTCCATCTCTTCATTTTTATCTTTATTCCAAGGTTATAATTATTTTTATTTATTATTCAATCTCAACAGGCGAATAAACAGTGACACTGACATCTGGCTTCCTTTCTTGGCAGCCACCCATCTAATAACACACTGCCACGTGTGCTTTGAATATATATTTAAATAATGTAATTGTTTAATGTGAATTATTAAATGTTATGGAGTTTCCTTTTGTAGCATTTTATATTGCCACAATCCTCTGGCTGCCCAAAGCATTGTTTATAATTTCATATACAATTCTTTTGTTGTTAATTTGTCAACGAGTTTGCGGAGGCCATTTGAAGCGTCACATTTCACTGTGACAGTGTCACATAATGTTAACATCTTTGCATTTTATATGATTTGAGCTAATAAAAGAAGAAAAATCAGAACATCAGCTGGTGGTACTTGACCGGACAGGGCATGTGATCTTATCTTCCATTCCTTCCTAAACTCCAAAACTATGTTGCCTTGTACATGTCACACAAATTAGTTAAGTTTTATGCATTCACCCTATGCATATATTATAAATGACCACCATGATAATTTTTTATTAAGTGGAATGTTTAAAAAATATGTAAATGTTTCCATTGGATCAATCAAGGATCTAAACATTGATGTTATCATCAGTTATATGTCCAATGTCTAACACAGTGAATCTGGGAGCATTGAATCCATCCATATTGCATTTCTTTCAAGTATATTTTAAGTTCAAGTCAAGTGGACCTTTTCTTTTTCATTTTCACTTAAGATTTACCATATGATTTTAAAATGGTTGATTGCTTAACTTGAAAGGTTCATGATGGTGTTGAAATTAAAGCGACATCATTCCTTGTAATTACAATCATTCCTCTGTTTCACAAGCATGGCTGGAAGTGATGAATGCCCACCATAAAAGTGTACTTTTTGTCTAAGATAAGAAGATGAACATTGTTGACGCAATGGAAATTTTTAGGATTAGAATCCTATCACTTGTAGAACAATAATGGGAATCAAATCCACACAATGATACATATAGATTTATATGATTTGACAAAATATACACTGTATATTTTTTTTTTGAAATTTTTATTTTCAATTCCATGTGAACATATATATTTAGGGATCGATTTCTCACTTCTTCATATTTCATTTTTAGTCCTTATATTCAACCGCCTATTTGGTTTTTAGTCCCCTCGTCAAACGTCTGTTTGTCCATACACCGTTAATTTGTGAAATGTGATTTATTTTTTATTAGCAGGGATTGATCACTAAATAACTTAAAAATAAAATCACATTTTACAAATTAACGGTGTATGGACAGACGTTTGACGGAGGGACTAAGAATCAAATAGACGGTTGAATATGTGGACTAAAAAATAAATATGAACAAGTGAGGGACCGATCCCTAAATAGACATGTTTACAAAGACTTAAAATTAAAAATCCCTTTTTTTTTTCATCATCCATTTCTCTCAAAACAATTTTGTATCTGGCTATCTCTAATTTTTTTTTCAAACTAAATAAATAAAAAAAAACATGGAAAATAACCAAAATTCCTCTGAACTATTCGATCTTTTTATCATATGCCCCATTATAACTTAAGTGAACATGCTCACTCATGTTAGAATGTAAAATATTTTACAACAAATTTAACAAAAAATAAAATATAAGTAAAGATGATATCTATGTTTGATTCTAAATTATTTGAATGTCCCTGGGTATGCATGTATTCTAAATGAATATCTTCATGTTTTTAGTGAGCTCTATTTCATTTCCCAGAGGAATGGTGAATTTATGCAACAAATCAAAGTGGAGGAGGAATATAAATAATATTTTTTCTTAAGACTACTGAACAATCTAACAAGAGCACATCAAGAGCACCTCATGATATTTGTCATGCAACAACATATGATTGTGCATAGATCCAGAGCTCAATGATTAACAATAAATTTTACATCCATGAAATCTTAGATTTGGTTCATCACATAACCAACAAAAGAAAACAAAGATCAACATTAATTATAACCAGCATAAAAAATTCTCAAAGAGAGAATAAAAATAGCAGATCAACAACAATACTATTCAGCAATTTTTTTAATCCCTTTTTGTCTTGCTTTTACTCAAAAAAATATTTACATATCTTCCCAGTACTCTGGCCTTGCCAAAGCACAAAAAAGATAGAAAGGCAAGATCCACACAACAACAACAAAAAAAAAAAAAAAAAAAAAAAGCAAAACCAAAATTAAACAAAAATGGAACAGTCTCTCCATTCTTTCATTCTTTCCCCTTCTTGGGATTGAGTTGAGATGGAAGCCTGAACAAAGAAAACAACATCTATCAACAACCAAACCATCCCAACCTCCCCAAAACAGAGCCCTTTTTTTTTCTTTTCGATCAACCCTTCCTTGAACCAAACATCTGCTCAAGAAGTATCACAACAGCCATGGCAACAGTGACATCGATCCCAGGCCGGACCACCAGACGGAACACGTCGACCCCAAAACGGACCCCTCCCGCCGTCGCCTCCTTCCGCCTTATCTCCGCCACCTGCCGCCGACTGTCGTCGTAGACCGAGCAGCTCCTCCGGGTGTACGACCCCTCTATAAAGAAGCCTCGGGCTGCGCCGCCGCCGCAGGGGGTGACGTGGGCGAGGGACTTTGAATTGAGAAAGGTCACGTGCTTCTTCACTGAAAACAGTGGGTTCGAGTGCTCCTCGCCATTATAGACTACCCAGTGGTCTCCCAAGCTTAGCTTCTGAAGATGAGAATGGAAAAACAGAGGTTAACGATAAACCATTAAAGAATCAATGATTTTTCATAACTAAACCATAGAAAGATCACAACTTGGAAGGTTTACATAGGATAATTTGATTCGTTGAAGAAAATAAGAATTCTCGATAAGTAAAAACCAAAAAGATTGCAACTTTGAAGGTTTTCAGATGGTAGCTTGATCTGCCCATCAAGAAATCAAGAATTATGGACCACCGAAACCCAAAAAGATCACATCTTTGAAGGTTCTTAATCTAGAATTCTTGAAAAATAAAGAACAAGAGAATCGTTTAATTGTAGAAAGGATTCACCTTTCGACGGAAGGTGAGGAGGGGCTTGCCGGAGGAATCCATGAGGACGATCTCGCCCCTGTTGTCGGAGACGTAGTTGTCGACGCGAAAAGCGAGGTTACCCTTCGCATCGAAAACCGTGAAACCATTGCAATTGAACAACAACGACTTCTTCCACACCGTCAGAACCTCCGGTGGCGTCTCCACCTCTCCCACTCCTATGGCCGCGGCGACCGATGGCGGCGGAGTCCTGGACTCCGCTGAGATGTTGGGGTGCACCTTCGTCATCTCGGCTTTAAAGGGTTTATTTTTCCGATTTAAATTTTTTTTTTTTTTTTTTGTCTTTTTTTTGAAGAGTGAACGACGAGGAGGTCGATATTTATACGTTCGACGGTCGAAAACGCCCCCTCACTCGCACGTGCGATGCGCGTGCGGTGGGTGCCACGTCAGTTATGCCCGCCTGCCTTTCCGAATTTGTTTTTTATTAATTAAAAAAATTGGGTGGTACTTAATAATTCTTAATTTTTTTTAATGTAATTCGAAGTCAGTGAATTAAAGGTTGCCACGTGTATATTTTGGATTATTTTAAGGCGCGGGAGATATCGTTTTCCCTTCTTTGGGCGGTTTGGTTGTATTGAAATATTTGATTAATCCCTCTTTTGTTTTTTTTTTTAACATGTCCTTTTTATTTTCGAAGAGAAAATGATTTGCAATGCATGTTGTTCTTTGAATTTCTTGTGATCAATTTTTTTTTAAGATAATCTAAATTCCAAGTTTTCTTATGTGCAATCTTAGTGTAACAAATGAGATGTATATTTTATTCAATAAAACATACGATTTTTGCTGCATATACTATTTATTAAAATATTAAAATATATATTTTATATTTTATTAAATAAAAAATAGTTGCTTTTCGAAGAATAAAAACTGTACGAAACTCTTTTTAACATTATTCTCTATCACATTAATATGCATATATTCTTTTTATTGTCATTGCGTGTATTTTTAAGATAGAATCTATGTCGTATTTTATCATACATTGTCAGTCTCCAATAGAGCACTGCATATGATAATGTTCATCTCCTATTGAACATTTAACAATGATTGATCGATCACTTTCTCTTGTTTCTTTAATGCTCCCCAAAGATTAGAGGGAAAAACTAAAGTTTGGGTAAATGCTAAAATAAGACCAATCAATAGATATTTAATTTTAATTTTTCACATAAATTCGGACTGTTTAGTTGTGCTGTTGAAAGTCTTTTGAGCGCACCATTTAATATAGCTATATAGGCCTATTAGTTTCTTATACATCATCCCCCACAAATGAGTAAGAATTGCACCATTGAGAGAGACATTTCAAAGACCAGAGAGAAGGAGACAAAAGAACATGCATGGCTCTCATAGCTCCAAAAATCAACACATGCATGCATGCGCGCAGTCTACCCCTAATAAAATTGTTCATTCAAACGAAGACTCCGCGGCCAATATAATGCATGGTTAAAACTCTCTCCACGTTTACATCTCCAACAATATATATTAAGACTCCATGAACCAATTAAATTCACAGATTCAACTTTGTTACGGCTTAGACTTGTATTAATGCACCAAAATACTAGTTTGGAAAAGTTGGTTTATTAATTTAGGGTTTGAATTTTTTTTTTTTTTTGTTAGTATCAAGTGGTGAACCCTGTTGGAAGATGCTTTTGTAGTGCTAAACCATTTGAAACATCAAATACGCATTATATATAGAGAGAGATCCAATTCTGTGGTAATGGAAGTGGTGAAGGCATCAACAAATAATTAATATAATATACTGCCTTTTTGGGCTGCTAAAACCAACTTTTCTACCAATGGAGGAACCCAATGAAATAAATGAATAAATAAAAGAATGATATGCTGACTAAGTACATCATCATCTTTTAATGGAAGCTCCATCATGGGTTAAGAGCTTAAACCATTGACATTCTTAATGATTCGATTTTAGAAAATATTTTAGTATAAATTAATATTATAAAGGAAACTCTTGTGGTAGTGGTGGTGATTAAGCGTGTCAATTATCAGAAAAAATATCTTTCTCTTATCCGAATTCGTATATAAAAATACGTATTCGTATTTGAAAAAATTATTCGTATATGAAATTTTCGGATCGGATACGAATATACTTGTATCTGATCCAAAAAATATATGTATTCGAAAATGTTATTATATTATTATTTATTTAATTATATATTTATATTTTTAGGATTAACATGAGATTTTATTTTTATTTTTACTTTAATGCATGCAATGTTTGATGTAGATACTTACAATTTCATGTTTTATACTAGTCAATTATTAGATTTTTTTTACATATTTTAAATATTAAATATATGATTTTTATCTTTGAATATTGGATATTTAGATATTTTAATAATTCCATATTCATTTTGAATTTTCAGATATTTTAGATAATTATCCGTATCCGAATCTGAATTTTTGAATCGGATATAGATACTTACTTTCAATATCCATCAGATATCGGATATGGATATGAGTCTATGGATCTGTATCCATTCCATTAAAGACTTAGTGGTGATGTGAAAGGGAGTAATAGGGTTTGATTAGAATATAATAAATAGAATCGGTCTTCAAATCACATTCCTCAACTGTATTGCTAGCGTTCACCAACGTAGGAAAAGCTTAATTTAATGTCCTTAGATCTATTCCTTTTTTTTATAATGGGTTAAACACCAATCTTCTTCAAACATCTGATGAATATATGCACAACTGATCGACCCTTTGCGATTACTGGTTTTGTCACTTTCATCTTCTCCAAGTACTGTTATCATTTGGTTATAGGATATAAACAAATTAAAACTAGCAAGAAAAAAAATATAAATCTAGTGAGGATATAAAATTGAGGTTGATAATGCAATTTAGATATCAGCTTACACATGCAATAGTTACGGACTTTCAAATGGGATGGCTAAATTACAAAATCAAAAGCATTAAGAAAAGAATCGAATTTTTTTTTTTTTATTATCATACATAGAATATCTCATAGCCTTTGGTCATACTGGGGTGATCGGTTCAATGGCAGAGAGGAGCTCCGTCAAGGTATATATCTCTACTACTACAGGACTCATATCCTATTATATGTATCTTTTCTGCCTTTTTTAGTTGTTGTAATTTGGACATAGTTTTTCTTTCTAATATACAACGGCGGCGCGTAACGTTTCTTTAAAAAGAAATAGAATATCTCATAACTAGTCTAATTTAATTAGTGTACAACTTAATGTTTATATTTAGATGATACGTACTACTATGTCTAAGGCGTGTGATTCATAACTCTAATCTGCATCGAATTAACTAATAACAAAAAATGTGAGTATGTCAAGGATAATGACCAACCTGGATGGATCCCCAACCCCTCATATTCATCATTTCAAAAATAAATAATAATGCCAAAGAAGAAGAAGAAGAAGAAGAATGGACAGAAAGAACATTGTAAACACCAAATTAATTTATTATCAAGAGCATAGCATGCATTTATGGGATCTGCAAATTGGACTCTCAGTAAATATCACTGTAGGCATAGCACTTAGTCAGTCCAGTCACCAACCAACCTAAAGTCCTAAATTTATGACAAGGCATCAATTGCAAATGACAGGAATAAGTAGTGTCCGAGAATATATATGTCCTTGTCGAGTTTGTATTCCTCTTGAACTACTAATTAAGATTCCCATATGCAGACGACACATCAAACAAGAATTCAAAGTTCACTATGAAAATGCAAGATATACATTGAATTACACCACCTTCTAATCAGTGGATCTAAAACACACACAAGGAATTCAAGAATTTATCTTGGATAATTCTTCTTATCCCCATTTTTGTTTGATGCCTAAACTGTGGTTGGGGGAAAGAATATTGGTGGCTTATGCCTTCCAAGTGGCTTCATTCCATTGGATATGATTCATGGAGGTACCATGGGTTTGGTGGGACCCACAATCAACTGGAATTGGAATAAGTTGATAAGGAGGGGATGGAGGTAGAGGTTACTGTTGGATAACGACGAGCATTTATGACCTCCATAATATAAAATAATTACAAAAAAATAAAGATTAATTTTGAAAAAGAGAAGGGAATCCGGTTCTAGGATGGGATATTTAAAGGAGAAAAAAAAGCTTCAGTTGTTTATTTGTTTTTGTCTGCCATAATTTATATTAAATTATTGTTAGGCTGCTTGTGAGTCAGAATGTCACATGTCTACTCTACCTTTTAATATTAAAAGTGAATTTTATGTATAGTTACATCATTTTGAAGCAGTGAATCTATGATACATTCTGTGTCATGAAATGTTTTACATTTTATGATGTAGAGAATTATAATAACCGAGTCTCTTGTTCATAATTCAAGAATCACCCAGCTTTTAAAAAGTATATTTTTAATAATTTTTTAAAAGCTAGATTTTTTACTCGGGGAAATGGCAGGCTAGCTTGGTTTTTAAACCCAATCCAAGTAATGTGTTTACATGAACTTTCACCTTTTTATCAAATCCAAAAACGGTCCAATATATGAGACTGATCCAACGAAACCTACATGAAAGGTATAATTTGATTGTGTATTTCATTGTTACCTAATAATAATGATTTTTTAGAAACAAACTATATGAAATGATAAATATATTAATCAAGGTTTTTAGAATCCTATTTTTTATTTAATCAAAGCTAGATTTTTTATTTCATGAAAGTGAAACCAAATGATGAAGTGGGTAGTTGTCAAAGAATTTTCTCAAAGCACCAAATGAAATCTTTTTCCAACGTTTGTCTGCAAAGACATTGGTTTCTTGAGAAATTCGTATTCAAATTAGTCGGCAATTAAAAATAACTTCAAAATCGATAGATATGTTGCCTCAAAAGGGAAAAAAAGTTATATATGTTTTTTCTTGATTAGTTGGCTATGAGAAACGTAATGGAAAAAAAAAAAAAGGAAGAATGACGTCTTCTTTAATTTATTCAATCTTTCCATCCCCTTCCAATAAATAAATCCAAACCTGTACTTATCAAAAACATCAAGACAGTGATCTTTAATTCTTCAATTCTGAAGCTCATCGGAAGACTCATCTCTCACAGTAAAAAAAAATGATATTATTACATGCATCTCTCACAGTAAAAAAAAAAAAAATGATATTATTACATGCAAAGTTTATAAACTATCTCGTCCTAGTTACAAATTATAGACTATAACTATGCATTTTATATTTTAATCTTTCTGATAAACAATAGATATGTTTGTTGTAGCTATTATAAAACTTGGGAGGAGATGAAAAAGAAATTTATTATTAGTAAAAAAGCTAAAGACATCGATGCCTAAAATAAAGATTCTGATTCTGATTTTTTAAAATTAGTTTTAGCTTAAATAAGTTTCAATAAATTTAAAAAAAAATTCAACCACCGCTTATCTTAGACTAAAAATTATAATCTTTAGCTTATAAGTTTTTAACTAACACATACATATATATTATGAAGTAAACATTTTATTTTTTGAAAATCTATTTAATTCTTTTTATTGAGTATATGTTTCATTGTACTTAAAAAAAAAAAAAAAAAAATCAAAGTAAGATGAGAAAATATAAATGAAACACTGTTGTTAGCCTCGTTTGTCAAAAATATCAGGTGAGCAGAACTTTTGAATTCATACGGTTCTCCGCGAGTCATGGAACGATTTTGATTTTTGGCCGACGCGCATACGAGTTTGAGACCCCGCGATCATGGGCGGTTTGACAGCATGCACGTTGTGGGGACTACATTTTAATTTAATTCTACTATGATTATGATATATTTCATTTCATCATCCATTCATTCCCATTGATTAGTTCAACAACTTGTTATAGGTTGTTTCCACAAAAATAAAAACTTGTTATAGGTTGTTCAGGTCCATTGGTCCATGTCTTCCTTGTTTTATTTTTCTTGACTCGCTAAAATTGAAATGTGACAGCTCAGCGAGACCTTTTTGTCAATGGCATGAAATGAATTTGGTGACAATATATGGTAGTGTTTCTGGGAACAAGAAGGCAAGAGCTTTGAAGACACGCATATGATTTTCCAATTCAGAGGCAGAAAATGGTCTTCATTTTTGGAGGACAAACATGTGCTGCACGAATTAGAAGATGGATGTACGAGAGGTGCAGTTATTAGGGGCGGCCCCTAATTTTAATATTACATGTCACACTCATACAGTGTTGTTATGGAGCTTTCATGATATTTTGCATTCACTAGTTCAATAACCTATCGTGTTCTCTTGAAGGTTCTACATAGTTTCATATAGTGATTATTTGAAGATCTTTGGTCACCTAGAAAAAAAATCTAATTTCTAGAAAATATTAGAGAAGGGACAAAAAATATTAATTTAGAGAGGATGTTCTAGAAATTGCCCCATAAAGTAAACTTAGATAACATTTTATAACATAGTTTGGGTGATCTTGTTTTTAAATGTTTAAAATATTGAATGATTAATTAGAAAGCGTGTCTCAATTTTTAATTATAAATTTCAATTCAAAGGGTATTTTTCAAAAAAAAAAAAAAAAAATTGTATGATTTTTGAGAATCAAAGCAGAAGAACAAGAGCTAGTTTCACCCAGCTGCAACTAATACGAGTATGAAGCCAAGCAGCAGTACATGACATGATGTCTGAATTCACAAAAATATATGAGGGGTGAGCGTGACATGAGTGGACAATCTCATGTTCAAGGGAACAAAGTGAACCCGAACATGGGGTCTTTGTGTATGTATTTTCCATCCCAAATGAATTTGAGGTTTGATCATTCAAGATGGTTAACATGATTCTTACATTTATCAAAAGAATGCGTTTAATTATTCTTAATATCATATCTGATTTGATTTGGTGAATTCACAACAAATTACACCCAGTAAGATCTCATTCATTAGTCAATAAAATATTTCCTTAGCCTTCTAAAAAAAATAGTAACTGAGCCACCTCTTTGCAGGTTCACACCTCCCCTTCAATGAGTGGTTCTGAGTTCTAACTGAAAAGATTTTACTAGAAATATAAAAAAAACAATATCCAACAAAAAAAAGATGTGTAGTTTTAAAAGGCAGGGGGGGAGGGGGGTGTGTTCTGAAAGAGAGGGGTTGGCATATTTCACAGAAGAGCCAAAAATGGTTAGGACCCATCTGGAAGACGAGTTATTTATAGGTAAGAAGATTATATTCCCATCAGTGTATGCCAAAAAAAATGGTTGCTTTCGACTAGTTCTGGTTATTTTGAGTACTTGGAAACCACACAGATGATAAAAGAGATAAAAATGGAGACCATCTGATCAACAATGAGTTGTTTGTGGGTGCTGTTACACCCAGTTCTTTTCCAACTTCAATTCCATCCTTATGTGTATCGATTCAAAGTTATTGAAGCACATGCTTACATTAACAAAGTATATGTTTCCATAGAAATTTTTCATAATCTTTATAAATGCATCCATGTAATTCATTGAAATATATACTTCACTTTTTATGAAAGCATGTATTTCATTAGATGAGGTGTACTATTTTTAAAAAATTCAAAACACGTGTAGACTAGAATTTCTGGCTGAAAATAGAATTGTAGGTTAGATTATCCTTTAATGAAATTGAATGCAAGTCCAACATGATTGCAGACAATATTGAATACCAAGGTTTGGTCGGTGGGGGGGGGGGGGGGGTGCAATGTTTTTTCTGTGCAACAAAAATCATGGCTTGGCCACCACCACTCAAAGATTTGTCTCTACATCCTTCCCAGAGTCATCACACGGTTTTCACGTGGCTTTGTTTTTTCTCCGAATGCCAGCCTCTCAGTTTTCTGTAAAGTATATTGATTGTGTGCCCACCCACCCACCTGACTTTGCTCCACCACAGAAGGAAAAATAAATATAGTTCAGTTTCCAACTTCAATAAGATGGGAACTCAATATAATAAAATTAACCCCACCTCCTTTTAATTCGCTCTTGGAAGGCGATTGCTGCAAAAGCAGAGTTGACAGTCTTGTACATGCTTGCAATCTGCATTCACCGACCAATGAAGCTGCAGATGAATGAGCATTCCACTACTGGCATGAAAAACTTGCAATTTCAGAAAGTAAATTCCTGGATTTTCTCTGCCATTCTAGATGGTGGAGCCTGTGTGTGGAACTCTCAATGGATGCAATTCTGCAAGTGGTAATCCCACTACACCAGTCTGACTCTCCATCATGTTGTCAATGGCTTGTTTTGCGTCACCACGCATAGTTGAGTGGTGCATGAAGTGCTGGCTACATATTGTCAACGCTGACTTGGAATGGATAAGAAAAAGTTTCCTTCACCAAAGCAGCCCTGCAACTTGATCTGAATTCAACAGCTAGAGCATGCAACTTTGTTTTAGTGATGACTCAAAAAGGGCCAATGAATGGATAACGCTCGTATTGTTCAGAAATGAACATCACTAGCAAGAAGACATACAAAGCGCACAACTTTTCTTAAAAAAATGCAGTCGGTGGAGTGTCCAATCTTCTGCAAATAGAACAAATGGATAAACTCAACTCATGATAACACTAGTCAAGTTAATTAAATTGCTTATGTCCCACAGTTTTGTTTAAGTGCAACGGTTCCATGACAATAGATTTCATGCTAAATTTTTCAGAAGCAATGACAGAGTGCATGGATGCTTAACTTACGCAAATTATGCTAAATAATTGTACTGTAGATGATGTGGTTGCCAAAAACCTGCCTACTCTATAAAAAATGGAAATACCAAAATACAGAGGCTATATAAAGTATTTTGGGTTGCTATTTAAATAAAAAAAATCATAAGTTGCAATATGAAATTCATGACTAATGACATTGTTAAAGAGTCATTATTATGAGAATATTGACTCTTTATTATCATTATTATAATATCATTAGTTTTCTAGTTTTTCTATTTTACTTTTCTGGTATTTTAGAGTTTTCTTTGTGTATCTATAAATAGAGCATTTGGCTCTTCTAATACAATAACAAGAATTCTCTTTTCTTTAATTTAATATGGTATCAGAGCCACTCCAAAAATCCTAGATCCACAAATATTTTCTTTTCTTCTTCCCCACTCCGATTGAGAATCTTCAATTGGAATGAGGGAGGATTTTTTATACCCATATTTTTCTTCTTCTTATTTTTTCTTCCTCGGATCTTCCTCTTCCTTGGGATCCGACGCTCGTTGCGTTACCACCGCACACTACCATCCGTCGTTGCAAAGACACCGCAGTCGCCGTCACCATCAAGCCGTCGTCGCCATGGTTCCAGATCGTGTCAAGGGGTTTTTTTGAAGAAAAAAAAAGTGATTCAAAAGCCTGATTCACATTATTCATCCACAAACATTCAAAAGCAAGGGAGAGGAGATCAACGTGATTGATTGATTCACAATATCCATTCACGAGACTTGTGTGTGCCGACCTGTCCGAGAGGAAGCTTCCACGCCCACCATGAAGTCGTCCGTGCTCTTCCACGATGCCTCTCTTAGTGCGCCCTCCATGGAGATATTCTCTTCACTGGATCTTTATTTCATTGAGATCTGTGTTCGTCATGCCATGTTCTCCGCGTGCTGTTTTCTCCCCGTGTTGTCGTCGTTTTCTTCTCTTCCTTGGATCTCCTTCTTCCTTGAGATCCACGTTCATCACGCCGTCATCATTCTTCTCTTCTTCGGGTCTCTTTCTTCCTTGAGATCCTGTTCGTAGCGTTGTCATCTCTGCGCGCTACCGTCGTCGTTGTATTCCCGCACTGTCATCTCCGTGCGTCGTTGTTGTGTTGTCTCTGTGCGCCGTCGTCCTCGCGCACCGTTGTCTCCGTGCGCTGTCGTTGTATTCGCGCACTGTCGTCTCCGTTGCGTCGTCGTTGTTTTTGCGCATTGTCATCTCTGTGTGCTGTCGTCCTCGCACACCGTCGTCGCCGTGCACTATCGTTGTATTCGCGCAATGCCGTCTCCGTTGCATCGCCGTCCTTGCGCACCGTCGTCTCCTAGCGCCGTCGTTGTATTCACGCACTATGGTCTTCGTGCACCGTCGTTGTATTCGCACACTGTCGTCCTCACGCACCGTCGTCTCCGTGCGCTGTCGTTGTATTCGCGCACTGTCGTCTCCGTTGCGCCGTCGTTTTCGCGCACTGTTGTCTCCGTGCGCCGTCGTCTCCGTGCGCTGTCGTTGTATTAGCGCAGTGTCATCTCCTTTGCGCCGCCGTCCTTGCGCACCGTCGTCTCCTTGCGCTATCGTTGTATTCGCGCACTGTTGTCTCCGTGCACCGTCGTTGTATACGCGCATTGTCGTCTCCGTGCACCGTCATCCTCGGGCACCGTCGTCTCCGTGCGTCATCGTCTACGTGCGCCGTCGTCTCCGTGCGCCGTCGTTGTATTTGGGCATTTGCGTAGTGTCGTCTCCGTCCGCGTCGCGATTCGCATCGCGTGTCTTCTTCTCTGTCAGAGCGTCTCTCGTCTCGTGCCGTTAGGTTCGCGTTTCTTTCTTCTTCGTCTTCATTACGCTTCATCATCAGCGTTTGTAGTATTGCATAAAGGCTTCGATACGCTTCGCCATCAGCGTTTGCAGTATTGCATAAAGGCATCAGTCGTTTCTTCTTCTTCTTCTTCTTCTATGTCCGCGTCGCCGTCCACGTCGCGTTTGTTCTACTTCTTCTTCTCCGTCGGGGCCCGTTGGGCCCTTTCGCGCGCCCTCTGAGCGTCTCCACATTCACAGCCTCTCCTTGAGCCTCCGCGAGCCCTCCACACAAATCTGATCTAGTGGACCAGCAACTCTGACTGACTCAATGAGCGGGAACGATTTCAACTGACTCAATGAGCGGGAGTGACTCCGATTGACTCAAAAGGAGCGGGAGTGACTCCAACTGACTCAAAGAGAGGGAGCGACTCCAACTAACTCAAGAAGAGCGGGAGTGAAGTGATGGATTCCAAAGGACTGATGCGTCCGTCCGCACCAATCGCCACCGGCCGCCCGTCGCTGTCGCCAGCTTCCACCCACCGTCTCATTTTTGTGCAAACTCTGAAGGGTTCTTGGGAGAGAGTATTAAAGAGTCATTATTATGAGAATATTGACTCTTTATTATTATTATTATGATATCATTAGTTTTTTAATTTTCCTAGTTTCCTTTTTTGGTATTTTAGGGTTTCCTTTGTGTATCTATAAATAAAGCCTTTAGCTCCTCTAATACAATAACAAGAATTCCCTTTTCTTTATTCTAATAGACATGTTTTGTGATATCTGAATGATCAAATATTTTAGAAGCAGCCAAGTTTGTGGATGGAAAACAGTCAAAGGCACACTGAAATTGATAAACTAGTATGCATGACAAAGGACTCTCAAAATAAGCAATCTACTCTTGGAAGAATGGAGCCAGGGAAACCTCTTGAGGTGGGATTTCCATCTATTGAGTGGTGTATATACATCCACTACTATAATTAAGCGTCAGATGGAAACTTATTTTAAGCAGTACATCCGGCATGTAATCAACTTCTTTTGTAAAACTATTGTTTCAATGGAAAAATCTATTCATGAAAATTGATGTTGACAACTTGTCCAAAGAACAGGCTGTCCTGTTATTTGGCTCATATTTTAATGACATAAATATGACACATCCATACTGCAAACCTTGTATTAAAACGGAAAGCCTACCCTGTGGCATAGGAGGTTTGATATGTTATCCGATCACTAGATAGTATTAGTGCTTCTACATCCATTATAAATTATCACTTACCGTGGGGAGTTAAAAATGTCATATCTACTTTGCTTTGTCTTTGGGAGGCATTTAATGGAAAATGGAAAACAGAGTTTCTGGGGTTATATTAGATGATGGTTCAACAAATTGAAGGAAGAAAATGCTTTCCTCGGGGAACATACTATAATCATCTAAAGTACCAAACACTGAAACTTCTGCTGACTTTGGAGAGACATATATCTTCACAAGGTCATTCCGTGCAAACTTAGTATTTCATTTTATAAAAACATGGATCAGCTACACAAATATTTGATGAGGTTTAAAAAGATTCAGCATTTATTATGCTGAAGTAATAAAGATGCAAAGTGAAATTCAAGGTCATCAACAATACATATGATGCAAAAACCTGGTTGCAGATGGGGGCATCAGACACATGGGCCTAGGCCTGCAGAGAGCCAAATTTCTTAGGGCGCTGATATACTCAATTTTTTTTATAGTTCAAAATCCAGTCCCATATGCATCGTTCGAAATCTAGTAAAGCATAAATATCGTTAGATGAAGTATATACATCTGTTTTCTTTTTCTTTTTTTTGGTGCGTAATTTTTTTTCTTTTTTACGTTTTTTAAAAAATAGTTTATTCAATTCGAAATGAAAGGATATACACCTTTTTTTATTAAAGCATATACATCGTGAGATGATGTTTACCATTTCTTAGAAAGTAAAAATATACGTGGTCTGTGTTTTGGACTGTAAAAAAAAACTGAGTCTTAACATTTTCCAATTTCATATAAACCAAAATATCCTTTCAATAAGTGAGAAAAAATAGTCCATAGTGCAGATTTGGATGCAAGTCACCGCAGTGCTTACTAAAGAGTAACTGATTATTTATTTGCACAATATAGATAAATTCTAGTAGTCTGGATTCTCGTGGTTGAAATTTTCAATATTGATGAGAAAAAATTCCTTAGACATAGAAGAAGACATTGACTGCACAATTGTTGTTCTTTTGGTACCAGAAAGGATATGACAGACTTGGATGCACAGAGATAACAAGAAAACACATATCCAGATAAAATTAACAAAGATTTATATCAAAATGATACAATTCAATACTAAAGTGAGCTTGGATGGAGATCAAAAGTTTACTTTGCTTATGAATGGATGACTCATTTTCACAAAAAAATGATGACAAGGTTGAATTCACATAATAATACACATTACCACCAACAAAAGCAGAATTTCAATGGAAAATCATAGACGAGCAATAGTACCTAGACCAACACAATGTATGCCATTGGTGCGTTGTCTCCCCTCCTTGGCAGAGTTCTAATGATTCTAGTGTATCCTCCATTCCTCTCCCCGTACCGGTCTTGGACTTCTGCAAATAATGCATGGACGATCCCCTTCTCATAGATAAAACCTAGCGCCTGTCTCCTCTTATGCAAAGAGCCATCCTTAGCCAAAGTGATCATCTTGTCTACATACTTTCTCATGGCGCTTGCCCTTGCGCGGGTTGTCTTGATTCTCCCATGCTTCAAGAGCTGTGTGGTAAGACCTCGCAACAGGGCCCGACGTTGATCGGGAGGTCTGTTCAATTTCGGAACACGCCTCCCATGTCTCATGGCATGAAATCTGCCACCCTGATCGATGATAGTAAAAACATTTTCAAAGCTGTTGTTATCTGGAACAGGAGCAGAAGAAAATATGAGTGGATCAACTCCCAAGAGAGGAGGGTTTCTTGTCAATTCATTTTTTTTTTCTTATTTATTGTAGGTGTGTGCTGTGAAGGGGACTGCTTCTCATCTAAAATGCATTTCTACAATAGCCAGTTGAGAAAATAATATCTAAAGGATACAAAGTATAAGAGGATGTCCATATAATCTGTTGTGTCAGTAGGTTCTTGATGTTATTCTATGTATATTAAAAAATTCCATGTACACTCCATGGAGGGAATTACAACTCTTCTTATAGCATAAATAATCGTCAAATGCCAGACAAATTGTATATGGTTACCTATATACAAAACAAAAATTGGGTCTGTTATTTAAGAATTCCGAAGGCTGGTGAGGCCTTGGGTTGTCCATAACACAAAAACAAAATTTATAAAAGTGTCATATGTCACAAGAAGGAATATAAGAACGTCAACACCACACATTCCTTAGATTTATGACTCAAATAGTTTAATTTAATTTGAAGAGTGCACAAAGCCACAAAATGCGGTTTGATCCTCAGAAAAGCAAAAGGCACGGTGCTTGGCAAACTCAATCTGACTATCAGATCCATATCAGCTTTCAGAAGACTCTTAATTTCAAGCCTAGTCAATTATAAGCTTCAACACACCAACTAAACAATGACAGAGTTCCCTCACGTAAAAGAGCATCATCCACCAAAATTATAATTTGAAGCCTAACTTAACCAACTTTCGCCACATCCGTTTACGCTGGCAAACTAATATGAGCAACCAAAGTATATGATATTTTTCCTTCTCTCATTGTCTGACATCCATATTGGTTGAATTTTCATTATATTCCATGTTATATGCTTTTTACTAACATTTAAGTTTGTTGGACATCTACATGGTAATGCATCAAATTTTTCATCATAAAAAAAAAAATTACAAGAACTTTTTTCTAAAATTAACATCGCAATTGTTACCAAGCATCCAACAATCTCATGTTCGATATCATGAATCCTACGGCACAATTAAGTGACACTCAAGAAATCCCCTTTTTCATATACTTGCAACCTATTTCCATTCAAATCTTTTGAATTCTTCTTTTACATTGTTAAATTAAACACTAGAGGATGCAAAAAAAACGAATAGAATTGCACACCCATTTCGAATAAATCAGTAATATATTCAAAGACGACAGCTTTTCGAAAGGGAAAACAAAACAAGAGCCGCAATCGAGTGAACCAATCAATGGGAGAGAAGGGGAGGCTCACCGGATCCAATCAATATGAGAGGGTTCGCCGGGGAGAGGCCGGAGAAGCATCGGGAGACCTGCAAAGCTGGTTTCTTGAAACTCGACCCAAACCGCAGGTGGGGACGCTGCGGCGGAAAGCGGAGAGAGGAAGAGGCGGAGGAGCAGGCGCAGAAGTTGGTATTGATGGGAGGGAGGGCGGAGCGGAGCGGAGAGAGGCCATGTTGAACGCAGAGACGGAGGGAGCCGGAGAAGCCAATGATGTAACCATCGAAAAGCAGAGCCTCCTCTCTGGGAAGTGGTGAAGGTGAACAATCGGATTTTGTTCGTCTCTGATGATAAGATCCTAACGGGTTTGGTTTTCGTTGCGTTTTTTTCCCTTATTACCCTTGTTAACCTCACACTTTTAGTGACGGAAAGTAAGAGTTATTTCCGTCATTTTCATATGAATAAATTGAACGTCAGCCAACGCTCAAGCCCGTTCGGACGTGTGAAATGCTAACCCCGATTTTCAAAATCATAGTTTTGATATATTTTCAGAACAGTAAAATTTGTAAAACAATCACGCGTGTTAGTCAAGGGATTAGAATATAAAAATAGGAATGCTAATAACTAGGATTGAGATTATGTGAATCTTAAGATTTTGATAATCATGATATTCTAAATCCAGGTTGATTAAGATTGTGAATCATGTCAATCTGTTTGATAAGGAACATGATTTAAAAAACATGATTTAGATTCTCAATCTCAATCAATGTATTTAGTAATGAATGAATTATAATATAAAAAATATATATTTTAAAAAATATCCAATATATATATATTCTCAATCTGAATTCAGACATCCAATACTCTTATTCAAACATGTCTTTAAGATCTGCGTCTAGATTTTAAAACACAAAATTAGCAAAAATGTCAAACTAAACTGAACCTTAAAATTTAGATAATACGCAAACCCAAATTCCACTTAAGCCGTAAGGACAACTCATGTGTGTATTAAAATTTCATAATGAGAATCTTGATATCACTGAGTCCATCAAAAAATTAAATTTTTGTATTAATTAAAAAATTATTGATAAAAAATTTATTAATGTATTTTGATAAATATGTACCGTCCAACCCAAACATACCGAAGAAAATCACATTGGTACGTTGATAATATGAAATTTTTTTTTTGGTACCGTCCAACTTGATATGAATTTTTTTTTTTTTTTTTTAATCGGTGATATGAAATTTTTCCATGCATGTGGTCATGTGGGTAGTGTCTTTTCTATTCAATCAAAGATCTCTTACAATATCTGACACGTGACATGGTAAACATTCATACTTTTTATACAAGAATATATATTAATTTAGCTGGTCAGTAAAATAATGTCATGTATCCTTTGTATCAGAGTTGCCTTTGATTTGCGGCGGGAGAGAGGCTTCTATAATTTCTCTGTTTCTCATCAAGACAAGTCGCATGATATATATACTGTATGACTGTGAGAAGAACTACTTGTGTATAGTAAGTAACTTCTCAAGTCTTCATCGATCTTTGCATGACGATGGAACCACCAAACATAACATTCATGTCACTACAGGTTTAGCCAAAAAAGAGGGTAATTGATTAATTCAAGAACACATGAAAGGTGTGAATGATTTTCGACAGATTCGGTCCATGATGACAACGAACGCCATGACCAGTTTGCGGTCGCAGCAGGGCTGAACGACGAGACTAAACACATCATCACTCAGCGTGACCGATGCGTTGGCCTTCTTACGACAAATCTCTGCCACAACCTTCCTACTCTGTCCCCACATGACTTTACAGCACCTCTTCTGAAAACAACCTTCGATCAAGAAATCTGGGCTTGAAGAACATGTCATGAACACTTCAGTGCCGTCCTTGCTATGGACCATCGACCGCTTCCTCATCGAGAAGGCCGGTGTCCTTTTCGAGCAGTCCTCGCCTTCGAATCCATTCCACCGGTCGTGCATGCTTAAAGTCTGATTCAACAACAATGTTTCAAGTTTATTGAAATTGAATTAGGGGCCGTTTGGTTCAGCGGAAAGCTGATTTTAAGTCCTGATTTATAAGTGCAGATTGTATAAGTTCTGATAAGTTTTAATCAGTTCAGAAGAAAAACTGTTTGGTTCAGCGGAAATTATAAACACTTATTGCAATAAGTGTGTTTGGTTCAGTAATGAAGAGTAGAGCTTATGACAAGGGTGTTTTGGTCCATTTAATAAGTGCTAAATCTAATTTTATGTTTGGTTGAAAACATCAAATTATTTACTTATTTTTTCTATTTATTAAAAAAAAATAATTTATTAAAATGTCTATTCTTCCACAGCACCTCCTCCTCCTTCCCCTCCTCCTCCTCCTCCCCTCCGCCGCCCCCCAAACCCCTCCTCCCTCCTCCGACGCCCGCTCCCTCCTCGAATTCAAGAAGGGCATCCTCTCCGACCCCACCTCCCTCATCACCTCCACCTGGTCCCCCTCCTCCCTCTCCCCCGACGGCTGCCCCCTCTCCTGGCACGGCGTCTCCTGCGACCCCTCCCTCCCCGGCTCCGTCGTCTCCATCTCCCTCTCCGACCTCTCCCTCTCCGGCGACCTCAAGTTCTCCACCCTCACCTCCCTCCAGAACCTCCGCAACCTCTCCCTCGCCGGTAACTCCCTCTCCGGCCGCCTCGTCCCCTCATTCGCCGCCGTCAACTCTCTCATCCACCTCGACCTCTCTCGCATCCACCTCGACCTCTCTCGCAACAACTTCTACGGCCCGATGCCGTCCCGGATCCTCGCCAACCTCACCAACCTCAACCACCTCAACCTCTCCTTCAATAACTTCTCCGGGGGGTTCCCGGACGACGGGGCGGAGCAGATTCTAGGACGAAGGTGCCGGGGCGGAGCAGATTGACGGGGCGGAGCAGATCCTCGACGGGGCGGAGCAGATTCTAGGGTTAGGGATTTTGAAAATGTTATGTTTGAGGAGAGAGAGAATGAAAGTTGGTTTATATATGTGTGGTAATATGTGGTTTTCAGTGGGGGCAATTTGGTCTTTTGGCTTGACAGAAACGCTGAAGACGGAAATAAAAGTGTGGGACGAGGGACTGAGAAAAATCAGACGTAAAACCTGATTAAGGGCTTATATTCAGTATTTTTTTTATCCCCAACCAAACACACTTCACATCAAAAATCACTTATTTTCAGCTTTCAGCTGAATAAGCACTGAAATAACCTTGAACCAAACGGCCCCTTAGTCTTTTGAAATTGACATACTAATTGACCCATAAATTTATACCTACCCTACCTATATGTATCTTATGTTTCAGATTTTTCTTCAATGGGGCCCCATAAGTGTTTACACCAAGAGATTGAAAAGGTCATGAAAATTACATGTACAGTTCTTTGAATTGATTTTATGAGCTTATGCTCTTTGGTTTCTGGGCTTGTGATGACCTCAATCTTCCTAGTATTATTATCATATTGTAAAGGGACTTGATTGGTTGTTACGAAAAATTTATAGTCAAATTATTTAAGTAGGCTAGGCTAGTCCTCCCAAGAAACCAAAAAAACACCAAATTTGACTCAAGGCCAAAAATTCAGTCAAAATAGATGAAAATAATGACATGAAACTTTTTATCGGAGGTTTTAAGGTACAATTTGGAGAAGCTACGTGTGAACTTTCATGTATGTGAAGACTAACATTTGAACTAGTTCTTCTGTGCGGACGGACCCTTTTTTCTGTGGAATAACTAGCACTTCCACAACCCATAAGATTCTGTTTGATCAAGCAAAAACTTTAATTCCTCTGAATATTCTAATTGGACCTTCTGTTTGTAGATCAATGAAACACTGAAATCAATATTGCCTTCGGGCATAAGAACCCATGATGGTTTTCAAAATTAGAATCTAAAGACTGAACAAATATAAACTATTGTATGTGAAAAATCAGATAAGAAAACTTAATCCAAATTACAAAATGAATGCAAGAGGATGGCAAAAGCAATGGCAGTAGTACTAATGATAAACAAAATAATGACTGTATAAGGGAAAAAAAGAGAGAGGAGAAAAACAGAGAATCATTGGTATATAGTGGTACCTGAGGCTTCAAAGTCATCAGTGGCTTGCCAGCACCATCCATAAGGACGAGTCCTCCGGTAAGCCACCGGTTCTTCCTCGAGTAATTGTCGACTCGAAAGACCAACTTCCCCTCTCTGTCGTACACCGAGAAACCGTCAGTCCCTTGGAAAGCCATGCTTGACTTCTTCCACACTGTCAACACCGCCGGACCACCGTTTTCACCTACATGATCTCCATGATGGCTCTTATTCTCATGTGGATGTATTCTAGACATCTTTTTCTTTACCAAGAACAAATGCAATTCACAGAAGGAGATGAATCAAGAATCAATAGCTATAGAGAGAGAGAGAGAGAGATATAGAGATGTGGAATGGGTGAGGTTTATAAGTAGGTAGGTGCAAAGAGGTGTAAAGAAAGAAAAGGTCTTATTGGAAATTCTTTAGCTTTTAATTCATGACTTTCCACGACTGTTAGTTGGAAGTGTTACGTGTGTTTTGGTCTTTATTGCCTCAGCATTTGATATGTAAATTATTATTTTTTTAACTAGAGATTCTGTGCTAACTCATAAAAAGCAGAAACAGTTGAGAAGGGAATGCCTGACGTTGGTTGTTGGCATCACTGTTATTATAATTTTTATTGGGTAGTGGGAACCCACACTTGAATTAATATTTGTTTAGCCATGTACGGTATGGTTTTGCTTAATTTGGATTGAATTTTTAGGGATCAGATGCTGACCTCGACCTGCTCTTGTGAACAAAAACCAATCTCAAAAGTGTCGCTGTTTTGAAGTGAGTTTTAGTTTTCATAGACTGGATGTGTGGTTTTATTTTTTTTCACTAATTTCATTGGAAAAGAAGATTTTTTTTTTCTGAGATTTTTAAGACGGGCAGAAGAAAACAGAAAAAGTCACTTTTTCCAAACTTTAAAATTGAGATTGATTTAAGCTCCATTTGGAACATATTGTCAAATTGATCATGCTATTGTAAAATTAGTTTTCAAATGATTTACACTAATAAATGAGTTTTTTAAACTTTAACTTTTGATTTCATATTTTAATTTGTATTTATTAAAAGGAAAATGATAAAAAAAAATCTCCAAGTACCAAAATCAGTCACTTTTTAAAATTATAAAAAAAAAAGTTTTATTTAACAAATTTGAAAACTCAAAAAATTAACCTACCCCTATATGATTAGATCCTTAACATACCTCTACCTTTTGTTAGGTTATTCCACCTAATTATAAATAATTTAGAATAAAAAAAGAATGTGTGAAATACTTTCACAAATTTAAGAGATGTGAAATATTTTAACAAAGTTATAAGAGGCGTGAAATAATCTAAGTGGAAACATGTATGAAAAGTAAGATTTTGAATAAAGTGGCTTAAATATAATTGATTCCTGGAAAACGGATTTTTTTCGCTTTTTAAATATCAACATTTTTACACTAAAAACTGAAAGTAACTTTTTAATTAAGCTAGCTTTTTAAAATGCGTTTGACAATACTTTTTAGTTTTCTGCTTAATTAAAAGAGGAATCGTTTTTATTAAGCGAAACCAAACGGGGCCTAAGGCATGTTAATGATCTAACTATATAGGGATAAGTTAGTCTTTTGAGTTTTCAAATTTGTTAAATAAGATTTTTTTTTGTATAATTTTAAAAAGTGGTTTATTTGAGTATTTTTAACTTTTAAGAGATTTTTTTTTGTCATTTTCTATTAATTAAAAGGTAACATAGCTGGTTGAGGACAATTTTTTTTAGGGAAAAATCCATATAACCCCGTGTAATCTTCCTGATATCCATATAATCTGATGTAATCTCAATGTATCCATATAACCCCTTGTAAACACACTATAAATGCAAATAACCCCCAGCGGTTAAAATATTTTAGACATATTGCATTATCTAAACCATGGTTAACAAATATGTATTCTTTTAACCCTCTGAAAGCAGCCAATACTTCAAAAAAGAACCCTAAAAGAGTGTAAAATTAGAAATATGAGGGTTTTTTTTTTAAGTATTGGCTGTTTTTCGGAGGTTAAAAGAATACATATTTATTAACCATGGTTTAGATAATGGAATATGCTCAGAATATTCCAACTCTGTTAAAGAATTTTTAACTACGGGGGGTTATTTGCATTTATGGTGTGATTACAGGGAGTTATATGGATATATTAAGATTACAGGTTATATGAATATCAGGAAGATTAGAGGGGGGTTATATGAATTTTTTTCCTTTTTTTTAATATCTATTTTTGAAAATTGGTTCTAAATGCAGCCTTAGATTTCTCCGCTTTTTGTGGGGGGTTATAAATGTTCTAGGAGAATATTTAAACAAAAAAACACACTACCTACCTAAAATTCATATGACTTGGTTTTCTTGATGGCTATGAGATTCCTCTTATTTTAGTGGCACTCACACCTAAGACATGATGCATATACATATGGACCATTTTTCATGGATATGCTTTTTGGTGTTGATGTTGATTTTGTTTGCAATATTCGCCATGGTCTTGTCTTGGTGTATTTAATTTCTACGTAACCAAGATACATTCTGATTCGTTTGCTGAACTAGAAAAAAGTGCACAAGACATGTAGGATCAGAGTGGATAATTGGTGATGCAGGTACACTATGGTTTAATTTTTTTTTTCCCCTAAAATAATGGTTGTTTCACCTAGTTAATTCTAAAGTACATGAATGTAGTCATAAAGCAGAGATTACTGTGGGTTTGAATGCTTGTCTTGATGAACCCATTAAATCAAGATAAGCTCTGCATGGAAAAAGACACTCCATAATACAAAAGTTAGATGAACACATCAGCTAATTTGTTGAACTGATAAAAAGCATTGCCTCCTTTTTGAATTAGAAAATCTCTCACTTTTAAGGCCATGTGTTACAGACAATTTGCATGAATGAATAAGGAGAGTAAACCAACCACTTTAGGACCTTATCTCATCATCTTCCACACATCAGATTCGTGACCTCCTTTTTTCTAAAGTACATGCAAATGCAGGATGACAAAGTTGATCATACAATATTAATGTAGCCTAAGACATGAATTCTTATTGTTTGTAAATTATTCCTTGTTTGATTTATTAAGAGGCGTAAACAGCTGTATTAGCGTATTATTATAAAAACATATGTAGGCGCTGCAGCATGACCGGCCTGTGACGCAATCGACACATGAATTCAGCGGCCGACAGAGATCAATGGTTTGGCTATAACTATGATATATATATACATATATATTAATGTTGTGTTTATTTATATAGCCGATGGAGTAGTAACAAATGCACCCACAAAAGTAACTGAAGCAAGTGAAATAGCCGACATAAATTTTTATTAGGAACTGAATCGCCGGATTGCACAAAAAGAAAAGAAAAGAGATTATATGTTTAAGGATAGTGTGAATGCATGTATCAAGCACACATATTCATTTGGTGGTCTTCTTTTTGGGCAGCTGGGCTTACAATTAGTAGTTTGGAATAACAGAAAACTAAACTATAATTATGAATTATGTAAGTGATTATTATTAATATATATATATATATAGACCATATTCATTGGTGTTGTTTTTGATGTTGGTGCGTAAACAGAACTGTAATTCATATCACTCATTCATTGGTGTTGTTTTTGATGTTGGTGCGTAAACAGAACTGTAATTCATATCACTCATTCTTGAGTTCATATGGAGCCAGGTAGAAGCTTCCCTCAGAATTTCAATCAATCGATGCAACCAAACACAAAAAGATAGTCAAGTCATTGAAATGGAAATCCTACTTGGAATAGATCCATTCAAATGGATGTTTACCCAGACGCCCAAATACAAAGCATGTGTTATCACTCAATGAATGAACCAATATATAAAGTGAACAACAAAATTCTCACTTTCAATGTGAGACTAATCCTAAAACCCAAAACCTCAAACATATTACAATCTATTCAACATTATGTGGACACAGGATCCTTTGCTAAATTTCTTCTCTTTTCAGTTGTGTATTTCTTTTCTATTTTTATACTTCAATTCACATAGCGAATTTTTCCAGACTAGTACAAAACTCAATTGGTTTTGATGTTGAATTATATGTGTTGAATCAATGCTATAGAATTGAAGGGCAACCTGGTGTGTTTATGTTTCAACGATGATCACCAACTAATAAGTCGGTGCTGTTTTTTTTTCTTTGCGAATGCTGGCACTCATTATTCATAACCCTCCAAACTAAGGTCTATATTTGAGGCTGATCACACACACCTAAATATGATCTTCTTGGTGAGTCTTTTGACTGCAAGCATGACTAGTACAAGGGCTTATGGTTTGGAATGTCAAAAACTTAATTTTCATCTCTGTTTATATGTTATTATTCTCATGGATGCTGATAGCCATTCCTATAATGTTAGCTCGGTTTACAAAATCTCTAACAGATTCTCGATGTTGAGAAAAAATTATTAAAAATGCATACATTCTATTTTATTTTTGAGAATTTATATATTTCATTGGACAAATAATATATATGAGAATATATTTGAGAGTTCGGATGCAATCTATTAAGAGAAAATTAAGTAAATCAAAAGAAAAACACAAAGAATTACATGGTTCAGAAAATCTTGCATACATCCACGAAACACACCAGAGATCAATTTATAATCAACAAAAAGTTTTTATAATGACCGCAACAAGATAAAAATCTTAGAACTTAAAGAAAAATATGAGATGTCTCTTTAAAATAACTCTACATAGCATCAACAATCTTCTGCACACTTCATCAAACTCCATAATATAACACGCACAAGAATTTATCATACTTTTTATCAATAAATTATAACCTTTTTACATATTTTATTTTTGTATGATGCACATTGTAATTTCCCCGATTTATGATTTATAAATTGCATTTATTCTAAAATAGAGTTTAATTTTTTATGCTAAAAAGTCATGAAAAGAAGTACTTGTTCACAAATAACGTTTCATTTCAAATACAATATCTATTTTTCTTTTTAAAAATCCAAAGAATTTATTAGCGCGAGTAGCAACGACTCACAAACTAACTTAAAAAATGTAAAAATATATAGTGTGATTTAACTAATTCCCAATCCACAGGGATATGGCTCCGTTTGGAACGGGAATATGACTTATTCTTAGGTATACATTTATTCGAGCATAAGTGAGTATAAATAAGGATAAAGTGATTTTGTGTTTGATTGTGTTTTGAATTATTCTCGTTGGTAAACGTAAGAATAAATGTTTTGTTGTTTGGGTAAAATGTGAATAAAATATGGATAATGATTTATAAAAGATAAAAAAGTAATGATAGTTGATTTGACAGATGATTTATAAAAGGTGATGACAGTTGATTTGATAGTGGGCTCACATATTCTTTAAATGGAATAAACTAGAATAACTTTTATTCTAGGAGTTGATTGGAATCCATATACCAATTTATTCTAGCATACTTTATCTGGGGTTATCCGAGCTTTTCAAACACAACAAAATTTCTATCCAAGATTATCCGGAGGTTTATTCTCATTTCAAACATGGGTTATTAGTTTGCTATGAGCATACCATGCGTGCATGTAAATATGATGAAAACATAAATAAGGTGAAAAAAAGTTGGGGATTATACTAACGAAAAAAAGATAGCTTTATAACTCCCTTTTGATTGATTGTGAACCACAATCTTCTTAGACCACAGTTAAAAACTAATTTTAAAAATTTATTTTTATAAAAACTATTCTCAATTAGAATTTTTTATTAAAAATATCTTATCGCCTTTTAACGCATAAAATTAATACACGGAATCAAGATTTAAAAAAATTTCAAGTACTCAATCAGAAATTGATTTGCAAAAGTAGAATATGATTGATAAATGATTTACTTTGTCTTTTAATAGGATAATAGACCACTCTAGGAGCATTGTATCTCGGACTGGTGGAAGAACCTTTTCAATAATCCATGCTTTTTTCACTGCTTCGAGGAATCTTTTCCACTTGTTTAGTTGTTAATTAGCTTCTTATGATGTCAGGACTTTGAGAAATTAATGACCTTCCAACCACCTTCTATACATCAAAATGATTGAACATACATAATCTCCATCTAGTGAAATTTTCTGTTTTATGACAAATTAAGTATATATTAGAATGAATTATGTAGTCCTAACAAAGAAGTACATGTTTTATTAGAAAAATAAAACTGTAAATAGGACTGTCTATGTAATTATTTTATATTATTTTTAAAATTATATCAAAATTCATTAATAGATGTTAATAATGAATCAATTTTATAAAAAATTATACCATTAGATAGCTTTGAATTGGACATTTAAAATGAATCTAATATTAAATAATTTTGAAGTTATTTATAAATTAGTAATTTTTTAATTAAATAAAATAACATAATTCTTTAATAATCAAACATACAAGGATTTAATAAAAATTTAAAATTATTAAAATAATTTAATATTAGTTTCATTTTGAAGATTTTGAAGTGCATTTGGAGGTTACCTCCAAATTACTTTTTACTTTTAAAATATATAAAATCTCATTCAAATACATTTATAATTCTTTTTATGTTCATGCTCATTTATACATTAATTATTTTAACGTTGTGTATATTTGGATCCACTAATCCATTTTTTTAAAAATAATATCTTTGTAATTATCTCTTCAAAATCTTCAAAATGAAACTAATATTAAATTATTAACTTCAAAATTATTTAATATTATATTCATTTTAAATGTCCAATTCAAAGCTATCTAATGGTATAATTTTTTTATAAAATTGATTAATTATTAATATCTATTAATGAATTTTGATATAATTTTAAAAATAATATAAAATGGAAGATGATGGTTAGAATGCAATCCTCTTCAAAAACAAATCTCCTCTGAGAATGAAAGCTTACATGGAAGATGCTCATAGCGTAATATGTTTTTCATACCATTCCCATGGCGATGCTGCTTGAAGAGATGTCAATGATGCTTTCATGAGATGAGGCCATATATATATTAATCTTAAACATGTTGTCCAACATCACATGATGATTGATGTAAGGATAGAGAAAGGTAGCCTTGGTCTGCGGGGGCCAAAGCTGTTAGCATGATCCATTTGAAACTACAAGTTCTGGGAGTGACACATGGACAGTGGTCCTAAGAATTGAATGTCAGATCAAATTAATTATTAGGATGATTACAAACTACAAGCCCGTGGGGCTTACAAACTTAATTAAGTGGATAGAGCCCACGAGTATACTCAGCCCGTGGGATACTTGGAAGATCTTCTGTACGTGGAAATGGAATAGACCCCAAGTCCTCAACCCCTCTCTACCAAAAGACAAGGTGTCATCACCATTGCGCCAGATCAATTAATTATATATATGTTGCTTGTTACAACAGTTGATTTTTTGTCTTGCTGAAATCACAATAATGATTTTCCTGAAAGCACAAAGTACTTTTCGAGTAAATGAACTATTGAGGTCCAAACCAATAACATCTCATCTCATTAAATTTGGTTCTTTCATAACTCATCTGCACCCAAACCAGTAATTAATGGTCATATATGTGTGTGAGAGGCGTTGTCAACCTTACTTACTAAAAACAAAGCATTGCTCACTTGATCTCTTCAATGATACATATTTCTAGCTTATTTCTTTTCTGCTATTAAATTGTAGTTGGATTTTTTTTGTGCACATAGAATATATGTACAATATGTGATATTACAATATATGCTTTATCACATGGTTAGGTTAAACCTCTTGGTTTATATAATAAGAGGATTGATATAGGCATTATATGTATATAAAAATATAATCTCTTGTCTAAAATATTTGATAATTAATGTACCATATAAATTTTTAGTCAACAAATACATATATACCATCATGATGATCGGTGAGACTATCTGGAAGGACGTTGTTGATAGATCCAGGTTAGAGGGCCTGAATAGGAGTCTTGTAATCATTTTTTTATTTTTTTATGTAATTTATTCCCCTCTTCTGGGGTCGCAACCCTTTCAATAGAACTCCCTTCTTCTTTTGTTTTTCTATGTAATTTTTTCCCCTCTTTTTGACTCATGCTCCATCCTAAACGGAGGTTTAAAAAATTTAAAATTTTAAAGCTTCTAACTTATAATACTAAACATCTCTTTTCTAGACCACCGAACTTTCCTAAAAAAAAAACGCAAAAATAGATCCATTTGGAGGTATAATTCCAAATAAGGTTACAATGGAATAATTTGAAAATAAAAAATAGGGTTTTTCAGGGATACTTATTTAAATAATTTAAAATATTCATCAATGCAACAAAAACAGTTGTATTTCCATTAATCCTTTCTGTCAGTCGGTCCTTAACCCTCCTATGGCGTGGAACATAAGACAAGAATAATAAAGAATAGATGAGAATAACTAAAAAAAGTTATTTGTTTTGATAGAATAAACCCCGATAGTTATGTCTGGATAAGCTAGGATAGAACTTAATAATTATTCTAAGGAAATTGTAGAATTGCTTATCAAGGCTTATCTATACCAATTAATAAAAATAACATTCTCTGTCATTTGAAAAAATTTATTTCACCTAATAGACTCACACATATTCCAAAAACGATCACATCTATCAAATCAATCAAATATCTCTCAGACTATTCCCAAGGGGTATAATTGTCATTTAAAAAATCATAAACTCTTATTCATCTATTATCAATCATTTATCATCACTTTATTTAAGGTGAACCAAACAACAAAAAAATCATTTTTACGTTTTCCAATGAGAAGAACAAAAAAGACAATTAAACAAAAAGTTACTTATTCAGTCTGAATTGTTATCTATCCCAATATAGCTATCAGGAGTGAATAGGGGGGGTTGTAAAAGACCAAAACTTCCTTCTCTTTGATCGAAATCCCTAAAATGATAGGTTTTCTTCACCGTGAGGAAGATTTGGCGGGAAAAGAACATCAGAAACCCTTCAACTGTCTCTCTCTCAGACGCACAGTCAGTCTCTGAATTGTATTCTGTTCTAAAGGTGAAGTCTTTCTTCTTTTTCCTTTTACTGATGATCAGTGATGCCGAAAATTTCGATTTTACATTCACGTTTTACTTTTATATATATATATATTTTATTGATTTGAAATCATTTATTTCTCAAAAGGATTAGTTGTTTCTGATTTCATTTTTATTATTATTCATTTGTTATTATGATTAGGTCAAAAAAAGGACGATTCGATTTAATGCGGTTACTTTGTTTTTTCGCCTCTTTATATGAAGTGTCTGGTTAGGGTTTAGGAGAGACAGGGATTTACTTTATTATTTGTTTCATTTCTTTGGCTTGATCGTTGCAGAAATATTTTGGATATTCACAATTCAAACCGTATCAGAAAGAAGTCGTGGGGATGGTGTTGGGTGGAGGGACTGCTTAATTGTAACGGCTACTGGTACTGCTAAATCTCTCTATGGTGAGTCAAAGTTCCTTATTTTTGGATGACAAATCTTATCATTTGAGTTGTAGTAAGGCTTATAATGTTTTTCAGTAACTTGTCCGATTGTCATAATCCTTGCCTCCTTGGATATCATGTTTTAACCATGCCTTTTTTTTTCTCTCTCTCTTTTGTTTAAGAAAACGGTAGGCATTCTGCTTTAATTATATCTCAAAGAAAAGAAATGCCCAAAGAAAAAAGGAAAGACAAGTGTCACAACACCAACATTTGACCAAAGAGTTAATAGTAGAAGAGATATCTACCATAACAACATGAAAACACACAACATTACTCCTCAATAACTAGTCTCCCCCTAGTGAAAAGAACCCTTTTGGCATCGGCACATGGAAATACCCCATGAATTAATTGTTGGATATTTTCAAAAAGTTGGGTTAAAAAAGATGGGTTTTTGGAGGATGAAAAGTGGTCCTACTCTTTTAGTCGCACATAGGTTGTTTGAAAAAAGCTTTGAGGATTTATAATGTGGGCTCTTTATATTCTAGTGAAGCCCTTTTAGTGGACTCCCTATGATAGACTTTTATTGCAAGGTAGTGTGTAGGCGTACACGCACCACCCCGCGTGTGGGCATTTTAGAGGCGCATCGTCGTTAGGAGCTGAAGCCTTTTCTTTTTGGCTAATCGAATGGTGGAGATTGCTTTGATTTATTCATGAAAGGGTGTGTCTTTTGCACCAAAAGGCACTATTTTGCTTATAAAAGGAGACCCTTAGATCCAATTTCAAATAACAACATCCTCTCATCTTTTCTATTACAAGTTAGCATCATCAGCCCTATAAACAGAGAGTTCTAAAGGTTGAAATAGAGAGTACACACTTTGTTTTCAACACCAGTGGAGGCCTCATTGCATCATGAAGGTTGTTTTTCATTCTCCTGAAGGTCCTTACCGGAGCAGGAGAAGTCTGTCTAAAAGCATTCAACTCCGTTGATCCTTGAAGCCATCGCACTGGTCCTGGTGTCTTCCATTGTCCCATATTTCCAACATTAATGAACTGCACTATCATCTCCCAATTGTTCTCCTCATGAATGAGAGCCCCTCTAAATAGGAGGTGGTTTCGGGAGAGCCAATGTGCCCACATCACAGCTGGAACACGGAGTTGTAAAAATTTAGCTTTCACGCTCTTGTCCCCTCGAACGCAGAAGTTCTTCCCAGTTTTATCCATCTTATATTGACTGATTTTCTATTTGTGTACCATTTTGAATTTGGTGCAAGTTATTAAAGTTTGGGTGTGGCTGACTAAATAAATTCTAGAAAATTTTGCTTGTACTTTTAGTGACTACAAAAAAATCATTATCACCAATGATGTTGATGATTTTGTTCTTGTTTTAGCTGATTTTTAGTTGTATGGAAACAAATACTTTTCTTTCAGTTTCTTTTGATTGGTTGTTGTTTTGTAGGCATGAACATAGTGGAACATAATTACGGCTCATTTTGTTTTATTCTCTTGATGTTATTCATCTCCCATGGCACATTTTTAAAACGCAAAAAAGGTCACTAAACTTGATCTATCTGATTTGAAGGTCAAGTCAGTGGATATGTGGCCTCTGGACATATGAGAGCATCATTGTTATGCTTGGAGTGATCTACTGTCTAACCAAGTAAAGATGTTTGTGAATCATTCCCTTCTTTTCATTCCCTAATGTATAATACAAAGCCCTATAGTATGCAAAATGGGGACTAGAAAAGTCTTGCTCTTCTTCGTTTTTTTTTTTTTTTTGGGGGGGGGTAAGTTTTTCGCTATCAGCAATGATGATGAGTTGGATGCTAAATGAACTTCCTACTTGCTCAATTTGTTATATATAGAGGTGATCTACAACTTACTCGACACTTCTTCTTGTAGCACAAGCTCATGAGGAAGCAAAAAGAGAGCACATCTTAAACATGATGTAGCTTGAAAATTTTGTATCATACCCCAGGGAAGGGGAAATTTCACTCTTAGTGCGCTAAAGCGACCAATTGGATGTGATTGACATATCAAGTGAAACATAGTGATATGGAATATAAGTTGATGCTATCCTAATTAGCAAGGGAAAATGAAGGGCTATGATTTCTTGGAAATGACAATAAATGGGTGCTTCTTTCCAGCTACTACAACCATATGTTACATATATATAATCTTATTTAATGGAACACTTTCACATATTGATGTAGTACAGGATGTGGAGGATATAACCATCCTTCATTACTTGGGATAGAATTTCAGATCTTTAGAATCCATTAAAAGAAAGTCTCTTTTATTCTATTCTGTGTGGATTCATGGAGTTTTCCAATGTTTTCTTCTTCATACTGAGTTTTCTAAGAAGAAGAAGATGATCTACTCCCCCTGCGCTTCCGCCACGTCAGTTGGAATGAGAGCAGTCACCTCCCCTTCTTTTTTCACCATCGCCAGTTCCGCCATGTCACATATACAGAACTTGCTTTGGTAAAAAGAATTATGAACTCCTATCTGATGCCTTTATCAACAGGGAATTCTTCCCATATTGCACATTGAGATACATCAAAGTTATGCTTTTAGCTTTCTTTATTTTTAGTTAACAGTTGTCACTTTTTTAAAGTATCTAAACAGTTTTCCATAGTGGAGGCGTGAATGAATAGAAATTTTTTTAGAGACAAAATGTTTCCAATTGCTAACTTCATTTTTGTTTTTGTTAATTTAAAAGTTTGTTATGTCAGAAAATGATTAAAGAAAATATGAATTGACTTTTACCTGGATGTTAGAGATTTTAACTAATTTTTATTTATGCAGCACCTCGTTGCAAAGTATGGGGATCACATAATTCAAACCATTAGTGACCTGGTTCAAGATCTAAAACTTTCATGGGATGGAAGGCCGACAATTCAAACAGCTACAACAAAAACAGTTATGCCAATTTCCCATAAAAGATCTCCAGCAAGGTTTAGAGCATGGAGAATGTGGCAAGAGGTGGTCTTTCAATTCAAGAAATATCTGTTAAGTCTAATGGTGAAACTTTGCAATTATGCTATACGCAGATTTTCTCATAATTCATGAAATTTTTACTTTGAAGAATTTCCCTGGGAAATCAGCTCCAATAAAAGAGAGTATCATTACTGGGTATCTGCTTGAAGCTTCCCATGAGGGCTGTGAAATTAGTTGGCCCAGAATCTGTGAGGAGATTGGATTAACTCAGGAGCTGTGCTCAAAGATTGAAGGGGCCATCTCAAAAGTTGGTTCATTAAAGATGAATTACCTGAAGATGTGAGTTCCCTGCCTACCTTGTCCATGTTAATTTTGTTCCGACAACATATTTTCAGTAGATTAGCATATTATCACATGATCTCTGTGACCAAATCTTTTTCCAATGAGACATGACTAAATTACAAGAATACATATTCAAATTATATTTTTTTTTTAAATACGTGAGTGAGTTGTATACTTAAAATAAGTGAGTTGTGTTCTATCTTTTTAACAATGGAAGCCATATGCTGCACTGAGTTGAAAATAAGCATACTGCTAAAGCAAGTAACTTTTATAGCTAAGGATCTTCAGTTAATAACATTGTGATGTCTTTTCCTCTATACCATTTTTCATGCAAAAGTACATAATCTATGAGCTTGATTTTTGGACGGGTGATTTTTTATGTACTTACATGATACCTTTTTCACAGCTTGTTTCATTGATATTTATAGATCCAAGCATTTGTTGCCTTTTCATCTAAATATAAACTTTGAAATGGTTTGGGTATATAGGTAAGTTATGAGCACATCAAGGCATTCTTGACTATGTGTGACCCGGACACATCAAATGAAGATAATCTGGAATCACAATCTTGTAAATCAGGTGTCTCATCAAATGCAATAATCATTTGATATGTCGATGAAGTTATTCGTGTTTGGGAATGTATGTCTAGAACTATACATGTCTGATGCAAATACCAACCTGCATCCCCCTCTGCTAGTACGTTTAGCGATGAAATGACAACCTACAAGCAACCTCGAACAGATGAATCTCGAGTCGAGGGAACTCCCTCAAAGAATCGCATCTGATCAGTGAACCAGAAGGTCATGTTATCCCATCACAGGCCACCGATGCTACTGCTTTGGAATGGCTTAGAAAATATTATGGGGTGAGCTGGATAGCTAGGTACCTGAACTTCAATATCTGGAAAGGTTTTTTGCATTTCTGTTGGGTTAGAAGAAGCTAAATTAACTATTCCCCTGGCTATCAATGTTGGAGGTTGCTTTGTCCACTGTTATTGAGATTTTAATGGATCCAAAAACGGTGATCAATCTGAGGAAGCCTTGAGAGTGAATTTCTGCTATACAAGAAGAATGGATTTGTACAAGGTCATGTAAGTTCATGAATCATTGACCAATATCAAAAGCTGTTGTAATGCTTTTTTTCATTGGATTACATCTGATATTTATTTTTTTATTTTATTTTATTTTATTGAGAAAAAAATATAAGTAGGATTAAAAATGAGATTTTCTTTTATGCAGTCTGTCTGACTATATATCTATTAAACTTTTTAGTCTTAATGATCCTCCTTAGGCTTCATTTTAATTGATAGTGACTTTATAGGCTTCAAGACACCCCAATTTTTTTTTATTATTTTATTGGTAATTGGTGTTATCTTTCAATAACTAGATTGATAATAAAAACAATTAACCAGCTAAAACTTTTCTGTGGTTTTGTAGAAATATTTTGCTTCTTTGGAAAGGCCTCTTGCAATATTTGATGGACTTTGAAATAAAGCTCAAATCTTGGTTGCTCTATGATCAGCACCAGAACAAAACTTAAATATGGGGAATATATAAAACAAATGCAATGAGACAGAAACACTTTAAAACCAAATCACCAACTCATAAAGGCATTTGTGTGCTTTGTTTATATTATCATCAACCTGTAAATAAAACAAAAAAGGCTAACCGCCCATCATAAGAAACAAAAATATTTTTACAGACCAACACAACTGGTCGTGATACAAAATCAAGTCTACAACATACCCTTCATGCATCATATCCCACAAAGAAATCTGTAAAGCAAAAACTCAAAAAAATAAAATAAAATAAAAATAATTAAAAAGAGGAGGCACAGAGCATATGCATTCCTCATCGCATCCTGCATGCTGGGAGGGCACCAGGAGAACACTTGGGGCCGGGTGATGCCCGGCAACCATTGCTATTATTTCCAGCAAACCTACACTGCACGCGGTAGTCTGAAAGGACCGGTGTTGCGTTCTCGTTCGTGCTGCTGCTCTGCAATGGCTCCAGCGTCTCAACCACGTCGCTCATGAGTGGTCTCGCCTTTGGGTTTTGGCTCAAACAATAGTAGGCCAAACTGCAGGCCTTCTGGGCAGCCCTCGTGGAGTATTGATCCTCCAGCCTTGGGTCGATTATCTGCATGAACTTCCGCTTGTCATTGAGCTTCGGCCGTGCCCAGTCCACCAAGTTCTGCTCCTTGCTGGGCCTGGTCTTGTCCACGGACCGCCGGCCCGTCAACAGTTCAAGAAGTACGACGCCGAAGCTGTAGACATCACTCCTAGAAGTCAAATGACCTGCACCATTTACAGTGTCACACATCACATACATTGGTTCGGTTATTTATTGATAAAACTGCAATTAGTGGATAAGATAAGAATTCTGGTTCAGGATTGTCTGTGTGCGCGCATTAATTGGAAAAAGGACCACAACCCAAAGTATTAAAGGATACGGACCCTACCAGTCATGACATACTCAGGTGCTGCGTAACCGTAGGTGCCCATCACACGCGTGGACACATGGGTCTCGTCTCCCTGTGGTCCTGCTTTTGCCAGCCCAAAATCTGAAAGTTTTGCAGTATAATCCTGGGAAGATGAACAGGAAAATCATGGAAAGGACAATAAAAAGGGACGTGGGGTGGGGTGGGGTGGGGTGGGGGATCTATGAAGAACAAAACTCACAGAATCTAGCAGTATATTTGAGGTCTTGAAGTCCCGGTAAATGACGGGCCTTTCAGCATTGTGAAGGAAAGCAAGCCCCCTGGCTGCTCCAAGTGCAATCATCATTCTTGTTGCCCATGGTAATGGAGCTGCTGTTTCTGAAACACTCGAGCAAGCGAAACCATGTTAGAATAACCAGAAGCTTATGGTTGTTAGAGAAAGCTAGGAAACAATGAATGGTGAAGCCTCGAATGTGAAGATGAGACTAATAAATTTAATGGGTAACACTGTTGAAAATGGTGGCCCATGTTTGTCTTGCAGGCTTCCTAGCTTATTTGGTTTGATGTCCCCCTCATATTCTTCATTTTTTTTTATAATAATAAACAAAATATCTACGCGAACATTCCATTTTTTTTTGGATATTTAACATATTTAATGAATTTACTTGAACAAAATAGCTAAAGATGGTGAATCAGGAAACTAAGAAGCAAAAATACCAGATGACACGTGGTAACTAAAAAGTAAAGACTAATCGAACCGAAAACAGTTACTTACTTCGAAACAAGTGGTTTTCAAGGCTTCCCCGGAACATGAATTCATAGACAAGTAGCCTGTGGTCATCCTCACAACAGTAACCAATTAACTTTACCAAATTTGGATGCCTCAGTTGTCCCAGAAAGTTAACTTCTGTCTGGAGTATTTTTTGAAAGAAAAGGTAAGCATACCCACAGAAAAAAAATCACACCAATAACTTAATAATCAGTCAGTTACCTTATGATAAAAATGAACCTAAATATAAAAGCTACAGATAAATTACATCTTTTAAGTTCCTGATATGGTGGGTGGCTGGCAAAGATGCAATTGAGAATTGTGTGATTGTGATATCAAAAATTCACATATGAAATCCCCCAAAACATATGTGAACAAATTTCAGATCACAGATTCTGAGCAGGTTCACTAGAATTTCTGATATTGTATTTGTGGTCTATGATGTATATGTGTAATATTTCTACATGATACGTGCATAAAAATGCATATAACATGACTGTACATCCTCCAATCATGGGGAAAATCCTGAACAGTTTCCTATATAATTGAATGGTATAATATCCCAATCTGCAATAAAATGTTAGTAGTGGAATTAATTGAGCAGCCTGGATAAACAATAACCAAGGGATAAAGGAATCCAATCCGAACCCAATTAACTTACAAGCCATTCCCTGTGACCTTGAAGGCCCTCCTTGTTGAGAACCTTCACTGCAACGGGGAGGGACTTGAGGCCAACCCGAACATTCTCATCAATGTATCCCTTGTAGACGGTCCCGAACCCGCCCTCACCGAGGACATAGTCAGAACGAAAACTCTTTGTGATGGTCTCGAGTTCGAAGAAAGTGAAAGCGATAACATTTGTGTATATGGTGATGTTTCTCGAGTCCTCGATGATTTTGCGCCGAGGAGTCGAAGTGTTGTCACTCAGATCCGAGAATGAGCGTTTGTGTTTCTTCTCCGAAACTGTAGGGGTGTTTCCATTTTTAACAGATAAAGGGAGCATATGCAGCTGATGAACTGCAAAAACAAACAAATAAAATAAATACAATGTCAACGACAGAGGGAATTTTTGGATTTCTCTATCAGAGACAGTGCCACAGAATCTCAAATGCAGCAACTCTAAATCAAATTCACTATTTCCACAACCCACATCAAAAAATTGGACAGAAAACAAAAGATGAAACCACCCCAACAACAAACCCCCTCCAAAAAAAAAAAAAAAAAAAAACACAGACCTTGGGCATGAGCGACGACGGCAGACTCCTCCCTGGTGCCGCAGTTACCCATATCGATCCCCGCCTCCACCGCCGCCGCGTTGCTCACGTTGCTCCGCCGCCCCAAAGCAGTCTCTCATTCTTCGACTCCACCGTGGCAGAGGTCCTCCCCGCCCCCTCCAGATCCTCCTCCACCTTATGTAGAGAGTGTGTGTGGAAAAGCTCCGATCCGTGGAGTAGACCCAGACGATCCTTCACTGCCGTTACAGAGAGAGAGAGAGAGAGAGAGAGAGAACTCTATTAACCTCAACCAAGATTCTTATTTAGATTTGAACGTGTGAGAAGAAAGAGAGAATACCGCTTTGAAAGTGAAAGAATAAAACTCTATTTCATTCTTCCTTTCAAATTCAGTTTTATTTAACACTCTTTTTTTTTTTTTTTTTTGCCTAACACAAATTTTTAATTTTTTAAATGAATATTTAATTTCATGTTAGTGACATGTGATTAGTGTTGTTACACGTAATCTCTTTTCTGTCTCTCAATGATTTATTTTTATAAAAATATACAAAATAGACCCAAACTTGTCTGAGATGGGATTATTCCTAACATTTCCATTGATGAATGAAATGTTTTTGATGTTTACGTCGGTTGTACAAATAATCAGGTTAACTCCAATGCGTTCTTAACCATTAGATTTTTTCATTTTAAAATAACATAATAAAAATTATTATGTATAATTATCATTTAAATAAAAAATTTAATGATAAAATATGTTAATCAAAATAATCATTAATATGTCTATCTTGATACAATAAGATTTGAAAATCATATACAAGTTAAACATTCATAAATATGGTTGTGGATGGTTTAGTCACGCGCGCAGGCGAGTGGTGCAGTCTTTCTTTCGCCTTTAAAAATAAAACCAATTAAAAAAAGAAACAGTGTGTCCTGTAACATCATGAAAGCAAGTTAGAAGAACTAAAGATAATCCCTTCTTTGTTACCTCTTTTTTCGAGTTTCACACATGAATAGCGACACTGTACCTGAAAATACAGTTGGGCTGCCTGTCTGTGTAGATCTTTCTGAAAAGAGAGACTAGTTTTTTTTAGATATACTATAATAAAAATATATGGAACACATGTGGGATCTATGTATATCCAAGCAGTGTTGTTCTGGTAGGGCTATTGATTTAAGGGCTCTCTGCAGTCTCTGACAAACCCAGCCTTCCTAATGCCCTCTATTGCGAAGCAACACTTCTTCTGTTAAGCTTTGATTAATTCATTGATTTTGGGATCTCATGGAAAGAAACAATAATGAACTGATGGATAACTGCTTCTGGACTCCAGCGCCAACAAGACTTTTTTTTATACGGTGAAGGCTCTGCTAGTCTGCTTTAGAGGTTAAACTATTACCATCATTTTTTGTCCAGATTTGTGTATCAATGTTCATATTGAATAGGACGCCCATGCATATTTATTATTTCTAAATATTTTTTATATTTAATTTTTAAAAGATTTCATAGACTTGTACAGCGAGGTCTAGCCCTCCGGGGGTGATGCGTTTCAGTACCTACATGTGTAGCAGGATAAGACAGTTTTAAACCCAATGTTTGTAAAAAAAAAAAAATCAGTTTTACAATCCAGTTACCAAATGTTGCCTAAATGGTCGTAACCCGGCTTTGTTCATAAACAAAACAAATGCTAATTGAAAGAACTTTGCATGTAAACAGTAAAAAACTATTGAAGTTGTGCATGGTTCATTTTAATATGAATATCAATTAAATTGGAACAATATCATTGGAGGTGATTATTTATCAATTGCAGAGTTTTCTTATTGTTTTTAACACTAGAGATCCAGACTCTCGCATGTGGTGCCTCTTCCAACTACTGCTTGTAATATTAAAAGCGAAAGTTTGTTAAAGATGCTTCTTTTATAAAAGAAAAGGCACGGTGACACTTGCACTGGAAACATGTGCAAGGATCAAATCCTGGCATTTCCTTCTAGCAAAGTTGTGCAACTATATATTATGGTACCACTATTGTCAACCACAAAACATGTGGGGAGCTCGATATATCATGCATGGACAGGAACTCCATATATTTCAATTTTTCGGCAAAACGAGCGTTCACGTTTTCAATTTTTTTAATAGCATCAAGTTCATCATAATTATTAATCATAGAGGGAGAGAGAACCAAAAGCTCAAAAAGATTGGAATTGAAGATGATAAAGATGGCATAAAATAATATAAGCTCAAAAAAGCTTCTCTTAATAGATAGCACCTTCTCACCTAACGGTATAGATGAACTCTCACCAGAAAGGGGTCTTCTACCACATGATACCATATTCATTGCCACCATCAAAGATACTTATCTGTGTGTATACACATATATATCATTTTCCCATTAATGCCATATCAAAATCTCTATTGTCAGTGACGATGTCACAACAAACCTGTCTGTCATTGATTTTGACACAGAGCTCCCTGATGACTGAATTTAATGGCTGCTACTAGGATTGTATAATAGTAGGGGTGCAACTCGGGGGGTTGGGTCGGGTTCGGATCGGGTTCAGCTTTAACCCACATTGCACAGAGCCCAACCCGAGTCCGAGCCCGAACCTGACCTCAACCCGAACCTGACCTCAACCCGCGGGTTCGGGTCGGGTTCGGGTTGAATTCAGGCTCGGGTCGGGCTCGGGTTTAATACTTAAAAGATCATAAAAATTATTTAATAAACAACACAATAAACTCTAATTAATTAAATGTATATTCACCACAAAAAAAAAACTTACAAAATCCAAATAGTTTATGAATACATATTCTAAATTTTAATTAAGCTAAACATAACTTCATCGTTTTTCAACAAAAATATAAAAAAAACATTTACCAATTCGGGTTCGGGTTAAACCCGCATAACCTGACCCCCCAACCCAAACCCGACCCAAATTAGTTTTGGGTTAGTTCGGGTTCGGGTCGGGTTGAACCCAGCAGAGAAAAACCTCAATCCAAACCCGCCCATGAATCGGGTTAGGTCAGGTTCAACCCGCCCAAGTTGCACCCCTATATAATAGGCTGATATCAGAACTGCTGCTATTTTTTCCCCTGCGAGAAGAGACTCAAACCAAGGGCCATGTTCCCAACAGAGAGGCACGCACCATTGATGTCAGCTTGGAGTCCATGGTGCATTTCATGTTGAAAATTGCTTTTGAAACAACTAAAATATACCAATATAAGAGCAACCATGGTACAAGCAAATGGCAGATTGTAGTGATGTGTAACATTGCATAACATATAGGAGAACTGAGCGTTGCAGACTACCATTACATAAAAATATCTTGAAAATCATAAATTCAAACCTCTTTCAAGTTTTCACTTACCAGTCTACAGTCAATTAAACTGATGTGATGAGTTACAAAAAGAAGATTGGGCTGCAACAAACCCTGTATGGTTTTGAAGGTAAAAATGGAAAAGGTGAAAAAAAATATGAAAAATGAATATAGCTGCAATACCATATATCGGATGCATGCCATTATCTGGGTCTATCTCTTATCCTAATCACATGAATAATGGGGAAAATGAGCACACCTTCCCCATCCGAAAAACTCAGATCGCATTCTCATGCTGTCATTAGACTGATCGTTCTATTAAGGATAGAGTTAAAAGTTTCCTGCACTGCATAGGTATTTCTGCGTAGACCTTCTCTAACTCAATCGCCTGCTACATAAGTCTTACCCTCGTAATACCTCCTCTCACTTTCTGCTTTTTTCTCATTCCGTTTCTGCACAATGACAAAATGACGCTGGTCAACAAAACGGAAAGCCAAAGCATCATGTATTGTGCCATAAAGCAATCTACAACAGAGAACAAGTTCTATCTTTCTTTTTCTCAATGGTTGCCTCTATAAGGTGAACAAAAAAGAGTGAAAATCTAATTTTGTCTATATTAGCAGTATTATTGAGCCCACACAAGAAATTTGCATTCATGCTCCATATTTATTCAAGACATCACATTGGGAGCTAGTAAATGAGATGCATGCCCATTGCACATGCTGACAACACGACAATTAGACTGAATGAATAAAAGAACCTGATAAGCTTCATGGTTAGATACAATTCTTTTGATGATTGTGCTGGTTGTGAGGTCCAGCGGGCTATCAAGTTGTCGATAAATGCCCATCTCAATCGGCACAGCATATGGATCGCACTTCCCCTGTAAAACAATCCACGACAACCAATTAGTTACAAGTACTATTTTCCCTGTCTCCAATCAACAGCATGCCATTGCATGATTTTACCTTCTGAAAATCATTATTCTCTGCAATCGTTCCATGAACAACCAATGATATATTGAAGGTTGTAATCTATAAACATCAGAATCACAATCAGTGATACCCATCTACAAAGCGGCAACTAAAGATACTAGGCTCTCCACCCAAAGAAAAAAGTAAGAAGAAGAAATATAAATATGCAACAAAAAATTCCATTTGGCAAATTTGAATTTTTCGGTTACATAACATATGTAATAGTAAGAACAGTAACCAACCATGTCCTTTGACACCTCCCAAGGAGCGCCTATTATCACCTCATCTACATACCGACAAGCCAGTACACTCAAACTTCTTTCATGAAGATTCATGATTGGTCGATGCGCCCCTCTATTAGAACTGCAATTTCACACATCATTGAATGCAGATATTTTTAGTTATACATTTATGTACAAAAGGAATATGGAAGTAATAACATCTTTTCAATGAGATTAATAAAATCACAATGGATAAAAAGGATAGGAGAAACTTCTGTTTTCATAAAAATAGACTTAGTCAACTAATATTAATATTCATGATATTCTTTTGTGTGACATCCATCACCATCATCTCCAAATATATGTTTTCCTTTTTGCCTTTTGCATACTTCCTAGTCTGTCTGAGCAGGCCTTTTGTGTGCAAGTTGGGTATTGGGGTATGTGTGGGTGCATGAGTGAAGGATGGGCATGTGTTGGGGAAGACAGTATCCAGATTGCGCCAGGTATCAACATGAATGTCTGTTTATGTAATTTCTATGTTGTATAGATGATAAGTGTTAACAATACCAGTTGTCCATAAAAGAAGATTCCCTCCATCATACAACCAATTACGCAATAAAAATAGTAGATTTACACTTAACTTCAATACCAACTTTTCTTTACAATCTCTAATATAAACAAGTTAAGAGTTATTGCTCATATGACCAATAAATATTCATCAAGGGAACAGGATCAACAAGCAGCACCTTACAATTTGATCAGGGTGAATCCCAACAAGTAAGAAATCTCCAAGCCCTCGAGCAATCCGCAGTATCTGTGCATTATATGATATGCTCAAAGCAGGATAATATAAACTAGTTACACACAAATTTCATCGCCACTCGATTCAAAATTTTAATCCATGTCTTAAACTACGAAAGAAATTATAAAACCGTAGGGAGAAGTTATACCTCTACATGTCCAGCATGGAAGAGATCAAATGCACCGTCGATATAGACTATGTGTGCATCTGGCCCTGGCCCCTGCAAATTATAATCCATGATTCAGTGATTGACAGCCAGTTTGACATCAAGAAGCAAGATAACGATAATGTATAAGGGTGTAGCTTAGATATAAATCACCCCAGCACATGCAACAACCATGCAAAAATCATATATAATGAGTGAAGACCGTCTGTTGAGAAGAAATAAATAGAATAATGTTATATTAAACCAAGGAGGCTGAAAGGTCTCTTATATAGATATAAGTTGTGCAAAACCTTAAAAATAGAAAAATACCAAAAAAAAAATTCGAGTCGGAGGCGTTGCCCCCGAACCCCCGGGCCTCCAGGAATAGGCCCAACAGGCCTATATAATGACTCCAATGTGTTGGTCCCATATTACAAGGATAATAAGAAAATTGAACCGAATCCCTTCCCCAAACAGGTTCTAGTTTTGTGAAGGATATAGCATCTACAACTGGCATGAGCTTCTGGCTATATTCGCAATGGCATACAATATCATCGAGGGTTAATTGAAAATTAATATCTTGCCAAGACAGAACAATCTTCCCGCTACATCTGTCCATTTTAATCAAAATTAAAGTCTTGTGTTATCTCCTCAGGGTGCACATTAGTAATAAATGTACGAAGATGCATGGTTTTCATTATCGTACATCCTATTATAAATCACTCTACATTTCTAATGATTCCAGGAAAAGTGATACCAAATCATATTGCTTGCAAAGATACCTTCCCATTCGAGAATTGCACAATCCTTCGAGATGTCGGTAGAAAGTGAGACACCCGAGTTCCACTGCCATACCCACGGTCTTCAATCTTTTGCCCATGTCCATGGCTGAATTGTCTTTGAAGAGATGAATGGCTGTTACTATCACCACTTGATCTCTCTCGCACACAAAGAAGCATGCGACCTGTTTCCCACAAAATGTTACAAGACGTCACAAGGCCAGCAGTGCACAAACATCTGTCAAGATGGAAGTATTATATATATATATATATATATAGGGAAGTGATTAGGTGCAGCGGAATGGCAGTGAACCTACATTTCAAAGTTGCATAACATTTCAAAGTTATGCAAAGGGAGACTTATGCACTACATTTCAAAGTTGCATAACACAAATACATTATTTTCTGAGGCCCCGTTTGGTTGCGCGATTCGGCGCGCTTTTGCTTTTTGAAAAGCTGAAAAGCTAAAAGCGTGCAGCTAAACGGGGCAGCTTTTTGCAGAATCGGAAGCTGGATTCTTTTTAATTTTTCCCTCGAAATCTGTGTTTTAAAAAGCTCAGAAACAACGTTTTTTTATCGGAATCGATTTTTTGAATTGAAAAGCAACTTTCTCTGCCAAACATTAAACTCCTTTCAAATATTGATTCCTGATTTAAAAAAAAACATCCTAAAAAAGTCAACGTCTAAAATTATCTTAAAAAGTAGCTTTATTCCAAAAGCTACTTTTCAATATGTGTTTCCAAACGGACCCTGAGTGACAGAATGGGAGACATAAACGTAATCAGGATAACATGAAGATCAGCGAAAGCTAAATGTTTAGTGGATCTAAATTAATCTATGACATGCAACCCATATCACACAAAACACTACTGCAAGTGTGAGACACTGCCATTCCGCTGCACCTAATCACTTCCCTATATATATATATATATATAAAGAACATCAAAGATTCACGTGTTATTTGATCCAATATCACTCATCAATGACCAGCTCTAATAGTTGTCTTAATAATAGGTAGATCGAATTCACAATACAACAGCTGGGTGATGAAAAGAACATTAGAGAAGCAAAAACAGAATACAAATCATCAGATCCTATAAGAAAATGAATCTAAATGATGAGAAGAGGAAATGAATAAGGCGGCCATTTAACTCACCAACCCTTCAGTTACTTGCCTTGATTAGATAGCAGAAACAACATGAATTACATTTTGCACTACCATAAATATATAAAACTCAGTTAATCAAGATCTCCATCCTCCCATCACAAAAGAAAATCTTCTTATCAAAGTTAATGATAACAGCAAATGAGCAGATACAATGATACTTGCAGACCAAACTTAATGACTATTCTCCTCACTATATGTTCCTCAATAATGCCTTAATAATGTGACATACAAGTTATTGAGAACAGACACTCTTGTTTTTCATTCCTATTTTTTCTTCATACATGCGTGCCTAAACTCCAGTTAATGAAATCCCCCCTCCCAAAAAAAAATATACATATATACCTCACCAGGGAATGTTTTTTTTTGCTTGGTTCACCAGAGAATGTTAACAGTAAATCATAGAATGATACTTGCCAGCCAAACTTAATTTCTTTTCCCCCAATGTATGCTTCTTGATAATGTGAGATATACTGATATGGAAGTTACTGAGATCAGTGTCTCTTTTTTCCTTTCGAATCATATTCCTTGCAGTTGGTTTAGCTAAACCACAACTATAAATGATGTACAACAGGTCCCCCCTGCCATGGAGGACTGGCCATGCACAGGGTATCAGACTAAAGCATCTAATAATAGAGTCAAATACAATAATAAAAGGGGACTGGAGTGCTGAGATAGAATGGGTACCAACAATATCTGTGCTTGATACACCTTCCGTCCGCTTGATTTGCTTGTAACGGCCAGCCTTTTTGGCAAGTTCATAAGCATCAGTTCCATCAGGGAGGAGGCAGGGATCATCTCCATGAATAATGTAATCTATGTTGTACTCATTGAATAACTTGTACATGAACTCTTTTGTAATCGCATATGGAGCATCAGGGATGACTTCATCAACCCACTTCACTGCACCAACCATTATCATCCTGCGACAACATGGTAAAACATTCAGATCAGGGACAGACTAATCAAGTAGAAGTCCAAAATAGTCTAATCATTCACCTGACTTTTGTATTTGAGCATATAAAAATTATAATTGTTTGGGTGGGGGGTGGGGAGTAAATATTCATTTATGATTAATTGCTGAGATAATTCCTCCCTTCAGTGCTCATGGTTTGGCACTCTAAAGACATGATTATTAATAGTGACTGTTATGAAAATAAGAGAAAGATATGTTAAAACAGAAATAAAAAAATCAATAAAATGAAACAAGGACAAGCTCTGCGCGAATGCTGAAGCCATAAAGGAGCGGCATTTTCTTGCAAACCTGTTAACCTGAACAAAGATCTATATCTCGCAAAAACCGTTTTTACTCCTAAGAGTGGATCTACGAATTGCAGTCTATAAAAACAAATAATGAAAAAAGGAAAACTCTTTGACGCAATGAGCGCAGGCAGAAGCAGACCTCTCACGGAGTGGAGTGACGGGGGGTCCCTTGTTGGCGGTGATCTCCTCGTCGCTGACGACGCCGACAACGAGCTCATCGCCGAGAGACCGGGCCTGACGGAGGGCGTTGCAGTGGCCGTAGTGCATCATGTCGAAGCAACCGTCCATGTAGACCCTCACCTTCTTCTTCTTCCTCATCCCAACCGGGCCCAACCCTAGCTGCGGGAGTGGGAAGCCGTGGTAGAGGCCCAGCATGGACGCGCCAAGGACGACGATCCCGCCGAAAAGGAAGGCCGCGAGGACCCTTGGCGCGCCGCCGATGAGACCACCGTCCAGATCGAGCTCGGAAACCATGGCTGGGATCTGGGGCCGGGGGGGAGGGGTCTGAGATCGGGAGAGGTTTTGGGAGGGAAATTAGGGTTTGCTGTGATTTGATTTATTTAATATAATCTTGAATTTTGAAGTGGCAGGGTGGGATGGTGGTGGGGGTTAATTTTTAATTTATAGATTAATTGTGGTGGTTTTTTGAGGTTCTCGAGATCCGAATGGTTGGAATAATTAGGCAACTATGGAAAGTAGATCTCTCATCGAATACTACGAAATGGACGGTTGAGAGCATGTTCGAACGAATATGGGAGATGGAAAAGTTTTGATTTGTTGGTGACACGATGGAGAGAACATTCGAGCGTGTTGCGCTCCACCTGTAATGTTTTGCTTTTGATATTTCTTAACCAAAGAATCACAAAATATCAAAGATGTGTTCGAAACGAATTTGTTTTAATAATTAATTGGATTAAATTATGTATAAGACTCCTTCAACTTCAATAGCAAAAGCTATCTAATTTTAAAAAAAATAAAATAAAAAATTAATCGTTTAAAATCTTCTTCCCACGGAACGGATGGCTTCTTTTCCCATTTATTCATATATATTTTGTGATCCACGTCGTTACGAATAATTGGCAAAATCACCGTGGGTCGTATTCATTTACAAGTTCGTGGGCTTAGGATTGTACCACCATGGAGATTCATTCAGATATGTGGCCTTGGCCATCTCGTCTCTAAGCCCTTGTCCACCAACTTTTGAGATCATGTTACCCACAAATTTTATAGGCACATACCCACAAAAAGTGATAGGCAGAAGATGCCTTTGATTATATTAAAAGCATAGCCCATTGAAAATACAAATAATGGTTAAGATGAAAAGATCCAACCCGCAGGCCTAAGGAAAATGAAAACAAAGCGGAGTCCCCCCCCCCCCCCCCCTTCACAAAATTGTTGGCTTGGCGTTTTTGTAGGCTCATATTGGTTGGACCATATATATATATATATATATTGAAGGATTGGAATTCCAAGCCCAGTTCAGTAAAAAAATAATTGGGTAATTTTTACAATTAACCCTCTTAAAAAAACAAACTAATGGCTTATGAATGAAGAACACCTCCAACAGGATTTCCTTTACAGCCTGGTAAGTTGTCCTTCATGCCTAAACTCACGTTAGATCCGTGATCCCAACCAATACATTCACACAATGTACCTTGCGTTATTGGAAATTTATTTCAAAAAAATAAATTGTACCTTGTAATTATTGGAATCATGAGTTTCCCCAAAAGGAGATGTGATTAAAACTCATGTCTTTTGATACAAAGTATAATATTAAAAAAAAACTATCTTTTCAAATTTTTAAAAATCACATCTCCCTTTAAAGGAGACGCGCAAACCCACGGTGCCTACGTGCGGTGGTCAATTGTGAAAAAGCTATCTTTTTAAAAAAAAGTCTAGGCACGCCATGTAAGCATGCTGACCGGTCAAAACAGACCCCATGGCCAGTTTTACAATTAAACTGGTCTTGAAGTCAAAACATGCAATTTGTTTGTTTAAAGGAAGTTTTTTTTTTTTTTAGGAAATAATAGAATATATAACATTTGAGAAAAGTTACAAAGTATAAATACTTGGTTCAAAACAAATAGAGATGGAAGAAAAATCAAAGGAGTAAGGACAAAAGCTAAGGACAATATACAAGATGTGTGTGTCATCACCTCTTGTCCAAAAAGAAGCCCCGAAAAACAAAGATACAAGAGGTTTTAAAACAAGACCAAAAAGATCAAACATAAGATTTGTTTAAAGGAGTTATTGTAAAAATTGTTCAACATAATTTACTAATAGTTCTCGGATTCATATCCTTCAGAAAACCTATTTGATAATACGATTGGGGGGTGATTCTTCTTTTAATTAAGTAGAAATCTCAAATGTGTTACCAAACGGGTTTAAGGAGGCGAGCTTAATTAAAAAGTTATTTACAATTTTTAGTACAAAATGATTATTTTATTAAAAAAAACGCAGAAGATACACTTTTTAGAAATTCTTAAAGTCTATTTAAACTATTTTATTCAAAATCTTATTCTTTATATGTGTTTTTAAACACGGGCTTAAATTTATCTTCTTAAAAAAAAAATCAAGATCAATGGTTGACCTCGCTGAAGAAACAGAGAAACGACATCTTTAATTAATAATTGTTGATCTTATTCTAACCAGGTCGCAAGTAGGCCTGTCAACGGGTCAGGTCTGGACTCGGACTCGATTACATGTGTAATATACCCGATTCGATTTGGACCCGACCCGAGTTGGACCCGACCCGGCGGACCCGAACAAACAAACGGGTCGGGTCCGGGTCCACCGCGCCCCGACCCGTTGGACCCGACTGTTTTTTTTAATATATGCTCATATATTATAAGACCATTAGTATTAGTTGATACATAATTTTATTTCTTACTTAACTTATTTTTGTATCTACAAGTTCATAAATCATAATCATAACAAGCCTATAAATCGGTTTGTTTTGGACAATTAACTTATTAGCTTTTGAATTTGTATGATTAATTAGTTTGTTACATGATTTATGTTTATTATTTAGGTTAATATGTTAGTGTTTATTGTTTTGAATGTTGTTTAGGTTAATATTGTTTTGAATGTTGTTTAGGTTAGTTATGTTTATTATTTAGGTTAATATGTTTTTTATGTTAGTGATTATTGTTTTGGATGTTGTTTAATAATTCATTTACTTCTTTTGAATTGTATAAAATTATATTCAAACATAGTCTTATTAACAATAATGTTTTATTACAAAAAATTTCAAATAGAATGATAAGACAAACAAATACATGAACTTTTTTTTTTTTTTTTTACTCAACCATTTGGGTCGGGTAAGACCCGGACTCGTCGGGTCCTGTCACGGATCGAGTTCAGATCCACCCCGACTTGACCCAGACCCGACCCGTTGACAGGGCTAGTCGCAAGTACTTGGATTTTTTTTTATCCCAGTTTTACAAACCTTTACATGGACCATGGTCGGTGTCTCTTAATGCAAAAAAAAAAAAAAAAAGGAAGGAGGGAGGGAGTTTGTGTTGTGCACGTGGACAGTACATGACAATTGGTTGCAAGTGTTGAGGAACGACAAGAGCATTAATTGTCGTTACTGATCATGCAATCACTTTCTGTGCGCACGCATCTCTTTCTACATTTCGTGTAGATTGCGTCCGTCTCTCACTTCAGCTCTCCTCATCAGTCTCACTCTGAGTTTAAGAGGTCCAATCATTCTTATTCCATTCTCTCATGTGCACTTTGCTTGTTATATATACTATACCCAATTAGGGGCACCGTTAAGCCTTACCAAAAAAATCAACGAGGTCTTTCTTCCATTAATTGTTGAGACTTGTTGTTGAATCAAACCCTTACGTGCATGGACATGAGACTAAGCTCATCGACTCGTGGGATTGGATTTTCATTGACGAAGCTTAGTTAACTGGGCCATGCACACCCACACAAGACAGGCTGGGCTGCGGGCCACACTTGGGCGTGCACGCAAGGGGAGAGTGGGTGGAAATCCCTTTCCTCGGGGGCCAGTTTGGACACGCTCCGTGGGTTTGGGCTTGACCCTCATGCGCGTGAGTTTCTTTAAACAGTCTTAGAATGTCACGCTATTTCAACATTTGCATGAGGGAGCCTTATTCACCGATAACCGAACATCTCTTCTCGCAAGCACTCACTTTGTTTTTGCCAATTGACTTTCACTTGCAGCTAATTTTACCATACCGACGCTATATATGAGGCTGAACAAGTGTGTTTATGCTGCTTTTGTTCCATACATTTGTCAAGTCCTGTTTGTTATTTTCAGTGTTTCATATGCAGTGTCTCGTTACAGGGAAACTTCTGTTCGTTTCGTGTTTGGCCGGATGCTACAATAAAAACTTCTTGTGTTTTTCACAAGACACTAACATTTGGTTCCTCAAGAATCTGTGATGCTTATACACGTTTATGAACGAGTGGTGAAAGAAAAAAATTCTCACCCAATGGTGTTCTCTATTTTATCATCCTCCCTTTCCACCATCCATTGGGGGCAAAAGTGTAGCAACCCTTTGTTTTCTCCTATTTGTGATAAGTAGCTTATAGTTCTTATAATAAATAAAAACATTTGTTACGAATCTAATAAATGGTTTCTACTTTCTGGGCACAATTTTGTCAAATAGATTTTAGTGATGGATGGAGGAGATATGCATTTTTCACCATGGATAGATGCATGTTAAAACCGCGAGTTCACTGAAAGCAACTTTGTAGGTCCCACAACCTTTCTCTTACAAGGTAATTATAATCTATCACGAAATGTGCAACCAAATCAATCCTCAATGTCTCGATTCTTTTTTTTATCATGTCGTAGATGGATAGATAGAACTGATGAGCCAACCTTTAAAAGAGTACAAAATGTTTGGTGGATGAGCCCAACAACCACAGACAGCATCATCAGTCATCACCACAACCAACAGCTTCGATGGACCATATTACCTTTTTTGAGTTATGACGTACACCACGTTAGCAACCAATTTCTCTGTTTTATATGAGTCAAAAAAGTCAAACGTCATCGTACGCTTAAAAGTCCCTTGTAGAATATTCTTCATTGATTCCGACTGACTGTTCCATGGATTATTTTTTCAATTACCCCAAAAAAAAAAAAAAAAAAACATTTATTCTAACAGTTGGTTATACAAGATTTGAACGAGGGTTGGAGTTGTGGAAAATACTTGATTCTTTTGAGTAGGTTAATCTAACTATCAAGATCTCATTTCATTCCATAAAAATGAATTGAACGGAATATAAAGTGAAATCTCATCTACCTTAACAAAAAAAATTCAAGTAAGGAATTCCGAATGACTTTTTTTTTATGGATTATTGTTTCAATTACAAAAAATAAAAAAAAAACCCAAGTTAATCAAGTTTATTTTAATAGTGGTTTATATATGGTTTGAAATATGATTGGAGTTGTGGAAAACGCTGGATTCTTTTGATTAGGTCAATATATCAAGATCTCATTTTATTTGATAAAAATAAATTAGAAAGAATATAAAGTGGAATCCTATCTATCTTGAACAAAAAATTTAATTACAGTAATCAGACACCCAAGAAATATACTAGGTCAACCAAAATAAAACAATAGAGAGTACAAATGCAGTTGGGCTGCAATTAATTTTGCAATCACGGTTGGCGCCCATCCAACCGTCAAAATGTACCACCCCATTGGTAGATGAGATCAAACAAACTAGTTTCCTGCTCTTCCCCATACATACATACAAACAAACAACGTTGCTTCCGAAAATGACAGCTTACCATACGTTTATTTATTTCTTGTACTCTTCATAGAAAATGGACCCTTGTATATTTTGTACTACATTTTTTATGACATTTAAGTGTACATTTCTAAAAAAGACAAAAAAACAAAAAAAAGGTGCCTGACTGACAATCACCTGAACCGAAGGACCTGAAATGCAATGAAAGCGAAATATACACAAAGGGTTGCAACTCAGACAGATTGAATTCGGTTTGACCCCAATTCGAACTCAACCTGATTCTAAACTATTCAACTCTAATCCAATCCAATCCAATCTGGATTGGACTAACCCGAACTCAACCTGTAATTAAATAAACTAACCCGACCCAACCCGATTTTCTAACATGATGTACAAATTAAATAAACCAATCCGATCCAACCCGTAAGATTAGTTAGATTTACCCAAAATTTAAACTGCCTAGATTAGAAACTCCATAATGAACAACCATAATTTTTTTTTTTTAATTATTAATTTACGTGTTCAGGTTGAATCGGGTTGTGAGTGAGCTAAGTTGAACCCAACTCGATTTGTGAGTCAACCCGAATTGACCAACCTGAACCCAAACCTGATTTAACCTACATAATCTATGTAAAAATCAAATTCAATCCGTCGAATTCGAATTCAACCAGACCCAAATTACAACTCTAAAAACACGGTCCCACTCCACATGGTGCGGGGGATGTTAAATGAGTCTGAATACCAAGGGTTACAAACAAATACCTTGTAATAGCCAGTTGGTCTTACTGAAAGAGGAAAAAAAAAAGAGAGATAATAATAAATAAAAAAAAGAATCCCACCTGTCCGAAGTCCAACCCACGGTGTTTCATAGTGGCGCGAGTTTCATAGTCTTCTCTATAAGAAAAAAATAAATAAATAAAAAGAAAGAAAGAAAAAACCCCTCGCAAGCTCTTTTGGTTCTCACTCTCTTGTGTTGTTGAGGTACTCTTTTACAACTTTCACTTCCAATATTATCATTTGTTTATTCGGAATCGAAAGCAATTCTTTCTTTCCTGATTTTCGTCAACAACTTTTCTAAAGCTTTGCCTCAAATCTGGTTTTGTTCAGTGATTCTTTCTTTATCCTCTAATAGTTTGTCTGATTTGTGATTATATATGTGTTGCTAAACGAGCTGAAATTCGATGTTACAGTGTTTGTTGTTGAAAGAGAAGAGAGAGAGTGGAGTGGGGAATGGGAAACATAGGTCAGAATCATCAGATCGAGCAGGTCCTCTGGCCTGCGTCCGTCTTGTCTGGCATCATCATCTGCAAGATCGTATGTTTCCAAAACTCCTCCTTGCTAAAACATACATATGCGTTGGTGAATTCGGTTTTTTATTTGGAGTTGTGTGATGCTTCCTCATTATTCGGGTTCTTCATCGAATTTTTTTTTTTTCACATTCTGAGGTCTGGTGGTTCTGTTCTGTTTGGAACATGTTTTGTTAGAATTGTCGTGTACATTTTTTAATCTCTTTTTGTGGTAATCTCTCCATGAACACATAGAAATGCCAGAATTCAGCAAGATATTCCCTTTTCTCAAACTCACGAGACATCAGTGGTACAGCTTCTTTTATTGAATTCGAAAAATCTAGCCTGGGTGAAGTCCATTTAAGCACTTTTCATTCATCAGATTATGAAAATTTGCCATGATTAGAAAAACTTAAACCGCATTTTTTTTTATCAGAAATAGGAGTAGATTTGCATCCTTTCTTACTCATATCATGTGCTACCCATGGTTTTGGGGCTGATAAGATTTAAAACCATGTCCCTCATGTACAATCAAGCTTCCATTTCATTTTTTTATCTGGAAAGCAAGGTTGTGAATATTTCAAAATATAGTCACTTTAACATCACTTTTTTTTTGGTATAGTTAAGTCTTCATTATTTTGTTATTTCTGTGAAGGTATATGAGGCCACAGGTTTGATTAGCTCGCAGTATTTCAAGGGGTATGCTAAGCTAAGCAATGCACAGAAAGTTGAGTGGAATAACAGGTAATGCATTTTGCTCGTGCGAGTGTGCACATGCTTCTTTTTGTTTGGCGTCATATATTGTTTATATTCTTAAAGGAATTTGAAAAAAAATTGGACCAACAGGGGCTTCTCAACATTCCATGCCGTTATCGTTGCGGTGCTTTCCTTCCATCTTGTAGTGCAATCAGATCTTTTTAAGGATGACTCCCAAGGAGAGATGATGGTAAATAGAAAGTCGACCTTGTCTGACAGTGTATTTGGGGTAAGTGGCTTCTTTGATAACTTCTCTTGATTTTGCCTTACACTAAAGTATGAGGCATAGGCCTACATCCATATGTATGCATTGCAGTGATATGATTGTATTATGGATTCTTTCAACAAAAAAATTATATGGAAATTGGTGTCTTATCATAACAGTATTGTATATATTGATGCAGGACATTGTTCATTAAGTAATGATATAATGCCTTAGATTTTCTTTAGAGGTGTATGCTGATGTTCAAATGCTAAGTTAGACTTCAATATTTAAAAGTCATATTGAATTCTTAAAATGAATGACGATCATTTATGTTTCTCTCAAACCTCTTTGAATCTTTTGCATGAATAAATGGCATTTTAGTATTCATAAATTTTTTTTTGAAATTTTTTAGCCACGTGTGTTTTTCATGCAGATGTCACTTGGTTATTTCCTCTCTGACTTGGGAATGATCCTTTGGTATTTTCCTGCCTTAGGTGGCAAAGAATATGTAAGTATTTGAATGCATAGTAATCAATGAACGTTGGTAGAAGTGCATCAGACTATATTTCTCCTGACTTCAAAGCTGATCTTCCATTTTTCTTTATTTAGCTCATACATCATGGACTATCCATGTATTCGATCTTTCTCTCATTGGTAAGTGGGAAAGGTCAGATTTACATACTCATGGTTTTATTTACTGAGAGCACGACTCCCTTTGTGAACTTAAGATGGTACGTTTTAACACTTAAATATTTCATTTCACTTTGTCGTACTTGAATTTCATCTTATAGTCCAAGGGCATTTCTGCAGGTATTTAGATCTTGTGGGACAGAAAAATTCTAAGTTTTACACCTTCAATGGGATTGCACTGTTTTTTGGATGGCTGGTATGATCAATCAAACCCCAGAAAAGTTCTGAGTAATTACCTACGTTTTGAAGCTTTTAGCCTGGTGTGATAGTTGCAGATGCAATTTGGCAGATGTTTATCCGTGCACTTGTGATTTAGGAAATATTCAAACTTTATATCCGTATTTCGATTATCTAATTTTGAAATTTAATATGTTACTGTGATGCTTCTTGAGCATGGTCAGATTTTGGCCTGCCATAAGTCGGGATGAAAAAAGAGGAATTTTGTTATTAACAAAGACATGCTTTCACGCTTTAGCACTGGCCTAGTGATCCAGTTGCAGCTGTCATCCTTGCTAGATTGGAGGCCATTTGCTTAAGTCGATTTATGGTCTTGTTTGGAATGACTTTATAAACCTACTGGTAAAAAGCAGCAGCTATAACTAGATGTGTGTTTCATATGACGCTGTATTCTCTTTTTTTCTTTTTTCTTTTCCTTTTTGTGCAACATGAAACTGAATGTAATGCTGCTCTGAATTTGCTGAAGCCTTGATTGATTCTACTTAGTTCTCAGATGGTGTAGGAGGCTATTGTATTATTCCAGTTTTTTTCCATAACCGCAGGCTCTCTGCTCTTTCAGGTGGCTAGGATCCTTCTGTTCATTTATTTCTACATGCATATATATGCGCATTTTGATCAGGTATATCTTTGTATACCACTTTTCATACTTGGCATACTTAATTTCTCTTCAGATTAAAATAGTGTGCGTTGAAACTATGTTAAAAGAATAAAGTGAACGAATAAAAAATTTGAATTCATTCAATCTCATGAAGATTTGATAAGTAGAAGCGTGATTGGCATTCGAAAAATGTACCAGTAATTTGACAGAACCAACCCCAATCCTGGATAAGCCTCACCTACATCTCCCAAATATTCTCCGCATAGGGCGTGCTCCCTTCAAACAAGGAGTGGTTACGAGTAAGCCAAATGGACCAAACCATAGCTGGAACAAATGATTGGGAAATCTTAGCAGGAATGCTCTCATCCTCCTCCCCGACTCCCACATACACTCCAGATTCAGAAGAGGCGAGCCTTATGGATGATGTTGATCGGGAGATTAGAATTAACCTCAAAAATGACTAAATCTTAGAAACTATGTGCAGTTTATAACCACATTTTGTTAATTTTGCTAATCCTTTGCAGGTCAGAACGGTATTTCCCCTGGGTTTTTACAGCCTGCTTGTGGTGCCCCCCATGTTGGCAATGATGAATGTGGTCTGGTTCTGGAAAATCTGCAAGGGCTTGAAGAAGACACTCATGAAAGCACGGCACAGAAAATGATGCTTGATCCCAAGCCACATGTCCTTCTTGGTACAGTATCCTAAATGTTTGCAGTTGCTGTTTTATAGAGTGACATAACTGTCACGTGTTGCATCACCATTCTTTGAGACCTTAGATCATATATATATATTCATACTTTTCATTCGTAAGCTTTGTAAAATTGTAAATCTTAGTCCTACTCAAAGGGAAACAATTGTATACAACCGTCTTCAACAAACAAATTTAATATTTCAGAATTGCTGTCATTAGTTGGTCCCAAGTAATGTCTATGCATGTTGATTGTATTCACATAACTGTTTAGAATCATCTTCAACTTATGATGCTGAAGATTGATTAATTGACTGGAAACTCATGGTTGAATCCTATTGTGTTAATATGTGATTGGTGTATCTGTGCATTTTAACTAGGTCTCCCTGTTCCCAGTTGCGGGTGAACAGTTAGTGGAGATGAAATGGTTAGATTCTGGCGATATTGTACATGTTTTGTGACAGAACCCCAGTCATGATATTGTACATGTTTTGTGACAGAACCCCAGTCATGGAGCACGTGAAGGGGACACATGCAAGAGTGAGTGCCCGAGCATGCCAGTGCATGGTTGGAACAATCAAGCAACTTTGATCAGGCCGGAGTTTTCGCAGATAAGAAAAGTGCACCATAACGTACCAGCATGCAATGATTCATGGTACACATAAACATCCATGCTGACTAGATCACATGCATGACATGAAATAAAAAAAAAAATTCCTGCGTAAAAAACATATATGCAAAGTAGGTAGGTGACGAGTTGTTTGGCAACTACATGGGCGAAATGGACAGTGAACGGTTCAGGTGTTATGGGGATGACCTAGTGGGTTCGTCAACAGGCAAAACCAGTTTTGTAACTATACATATATAGATAAGTCTATCCAAGGAGAACACACTAGTTGAGGTATTGGTTCCTTTGTATCATAAGAGTGTGAATAAAAAGGTTGGAAAAAGTATTGCTTTGAAGGCGGGTGTTTAATCTTGCGTTGGAAGATGGAACTAAAAAATATCGTGGCATAAATTTTGCCCTGTGACATTTTGTATGGTGTCTATATTTGATTTATTCCTCTTTTTATCTTGTTCTCAGACTTTAATAGACCATGACTTCAAAGTTGTATCTGAGGGTGGAAAATATATGCCATCCGTTATATCAAAGATCAATTGGTGTGTGGATGGGAGAGAAGTGGGTGAACAAATTCGACCGACCAAAAGTCTCTCTGTATGTGCATTCTTTCCAAGTGTATAAAATAAAGTCCGGACTAACAAATTTCGGCAAAGCCAGAAGAAACATGGGTACCGCCCTTGCTCTGTTGCCTTGGATAACAAAGATACTGGTGCTTTTATTTTAGAATTTTTTTTAAAAAAATTCTTTTTATTTCTTTTGCACCGATATCGATTAAAGGCAATGTATTGAGTTGTTTATTTAGTTATTATATATGTAGCAAAGTAGCCCCACCCACCCTAGTGGACGGTTGGTTTATTTGTTGGAAAATGTTATACCTTGGGAATTCCGCCTTAATACATGCGGGTCACAACAAGGACATGGAATTCCGCGCACTAATAACTAATTGCAGGCCTTAGGGAAAAATCTAAATAACCTCCCTTTAAATTATCTTGAATCCATTTTCTAAAATTCATGTATATAATATAATTATATGCAAAAACAACATTTTGAATTAAATTTTTATTAATATTTAAAATTATTTTGCGATATTCTATCTGGTAGATCCTAATTGAAAATATAGTATATAAAAAATTTACCATAATATATTAAAAATATAAAAATTATATGTAAATGACGATTTTATTTTATAATATATCCGAAAAAGTAAAAATATAAAATACAATTATTTTTTTTTACATTTTTAACGAATTGTAAATTTTTTTTTATATACCGCGTTTTCAGTTAGAATTAATAAAATAGAATATTCATTGTCTATCAATGAAAATTTAACTCAAGGTTATTTGAATTTATTCAAGGGTTTATATGGATTTAGAAAAGAAAATGAGTCATATGAATTTCAAGTATTTTATATGAGGTTATTTGAATTTTCCCTACTGTATTGAATAAGTATATGCAAACATTCATTAATATCGATATGAGGTACGCGTAGCCAAAGCCGGGCAACATCTACACGTACGTACGGGTCTCTCTAGATACAAGTGGTGTGTTTTTAATTTGCTTAGCGTTAGGCGTTAGCGAGTGGAGGATGGAAAAAGACCGAACGTCGTTTTTGGATATCCGCGTTTCTCATTTCTTTGTTGACCGTTGGATATGCATCATTGCTCGTTTTATCGCGCTTCTTTGCTTGGCTGTCGTCTCGTCACCCCCATCTCCTCGTTTTATTTTGAAAATTCATACACGGCAAGGTAATCTTTATATTCACAATTAATGATAATGTGTGATAGATACATGATTTGACTTTATATTATATGTGAAGAAAAACAAAAACTATAAATAATTAATTTGCGGGGAGAGGTTCAATCCATATGGAAGCGGGAGTGGGAGGTTTTGAATTTGCTTGATGGGATCGTCATCTTAATCTGCTGATGACAGCAATTATAATATTTCTTCAAAGACTTACAATATCCTTTTTAAGATTTAATAATTAGTATTATTATTTGTTTCATAAGATAGTGATAAATCTTAAAATAGAAAGATCAATTTTCATAGTGTGGGTCCTATTTTATTTACGGATTTTTCATAATAAGTTAAATGATAAGAGTCTTCATAGAAAGGATTGAAACGTTGAGATATGCTTTGAAATGAATAAATTTTATTTTAAATGTTTAAAATTATATAACTTTTGAATTTAATTGAAAAGATCTTTGGTTGAATAAAATTTTGTTTGGTACCAACATTTTGTCTAAGAAAAAAATATGTTTGACACGTGTCAATGAATGTATCTCAACATTATAAAAACTATGACATAAAGCACTCGCATATAAAAGTAAAATTTATTTTAATAAATATCAATGCTTTCAATACAGGAATCGCATTCTTAAAATAAAAACAGATTTGGTGTACCATATTTATTTAGACATATAAAAAATAAAGAAAATATGAAGATGATACTCATGAATGTCAGTCTTCTTCGTCTCTATCCCCAAAGAAAAATATAATCTTTGATTAATTAATCAAAGATAGTCCCCCATTTTAATAGGAGATGAAGGGTTTCTGAATATATAACGTAAGATAAAGACACCACACGATGATGATATGACTCCGTAGCATTCATTGCTTGTGCAACAGCAACAGCAACAACAACAACAACAAGGTTCAGAGTTTCAAGACATTTTCCCCCTCCCCCCCTCTCTCACCTAACATTCTTCTTCTTCTTCTGCTCTTTCTCTGCTTCAACCTCTTTCAGCACAGAATATACATTTTTTTCATGATCTTGAAGAACCTTCACGTACCATGTGGAGATCTTCGCGGATTCTCTTCCGGACGCTCACAGCCGTCCGATCCTCCGTCCCACTCCGTACATTGACGTCGACCCCGCCCCTCCACCACCCGATCCGACCACCATCTCCCCCCCAGACGACGTTGTTCCACCTCTTCCCTTTCTCCTCCGTCGCAGCTTGGTCATCCTCCTCTCATTCTCACCCCCTATCGTCGTCGACATCATCAGCGGCGGCGGACGAGGACGAAGACGATGAGGGGGAGGTGGACAAGACGAGGAGCCGCGAAGAAGGGGAGATGACGTGCGGGGAGGCGAAGAAGCTGATGAGGCTGGTGAACGTGGAGAGCCTGAAGAGGAAGCTCGGCTCCGAGAAGGGGGAGGTCATCGGGTACTCGGAACTCCTAGACGCGTGCGTGGATATGGGGGTTTCGAGGTCCAGAGACGAGGCCTTCGCCTTCGCGAGGTCCCTCGATGATGCCGGCGTCATCCTCCTCTTCCGCGACAAGGTCTACCTCCACCCAGATAAGGTATTTCATTTCATTGGATGACATTATTCGTTTTAACTTTCGGAATCGAGTCGCTCCAAACAACTCTTTTTTTTTTTATTTTGGGGTGCCACTTGTTGGGTATTGCCTGGGATGTAAATTGAAATCAAGGGTTTAACTTTATTTACAGATGTTATTTTAGGGTGATTCAGCTAGGGTTTTTGGTGCCGTTTTAGGGCCCATTTTGGATCGGATTATATTTTCAAGTCTTTCTGGCTGAGAAATTGTGGGGACGGTTGAGTTCCATCCATCCCCTTTCTTTTTATTCCCGTGAATTTTTATTTAACGTCTCCGGAGTGAATTTGGGTTCTCTCAAGCCAAGGACCTCCTTTAAAATGCAAATTGGTCATCTTTTCTTTGGGAATTTTCAATTAATAGAGATGTATATAAGCTGAAATTCCGAGCTTATAAAGGCATCTGATTTCATGTACCCGTCTGAATTTTTTTTGGAGGGTGAGAGGGTGCGGGAGACGATTGTGAAGAGGTGACATTTTTTTCTCCATCTTATCTTAATTGGAAAAAGAGCTGCCCGCCTAATTTCATCTTTCCCGTTTTTTTTTTGTTGGGGAGGGGGGGGGGTTGTTGTTCTAAGAGACGCATGATTATCAATTTATCACGTGGAATGTTTTTTTAAGAGATCATGAAGAATTAACCGTGCAGCTCCTTACTTTGCCTTTCCTCTTAGTTCTCATTATCCTTTTTTTTTTTTTTTAAATCCTGCTCTATATGATTGTATTTGAAAGAATTGGAAAACCACCTATGTTGTTGATGGATGGTGACAGAGCTGTGTTTCTTGAGAAATTTCACTCCAATTGGATGTGATTGTACTCGAATAAATTGGAAGACCACATTGTTGGTGGATATTGGAATGTCATTTCTGAGTTTCTTTTGCTACTTATATGTTGCCTGGAATTTACTTAATTTTTCTTGGCACCATCTTTGCTTTGATTGAAAATTCTATTCCATAGGAGTTTTTTTTTTTTTTTAAATTATCCTTTCACTCTCCTTTTCTGTTCCTATTTTTGACGGGTGCTAGATTTTGACTCTCTTTGATTTTCTAGTTTACGCAAGTCAATTTTTTTATATGTCAAGCAGAAATACACTTTCCATGTATTTTGTTCAACATTAATTGGAGCATGTGAGGGCCTAAGTTGAATGTAGTTAATTATTGTTTTCTGCAAGTCTTCTACTACTTTTGTTTTGCTTAATATTTAAATACCAGATACTGCATCTTGGCTGTTCTTTTACACGAATATTCATAAACTTCAGTTCTTCCATCATTAGTTTCTTTTTTTTTTTTTAATGACAAAGAATCTCTGTAGATGGTTTGCCTCTATTTTGGGTGGCATTTAACCACATTGTGAGCAAGGAGACCACAATTCCTGACTTCCTGACTTCATGTTTTGAGAATATATGAGAATACTTAAAACCTTCCTGAGAAGATAAATAAAATGCCTCACATAGAAACTGGGGGACTAATATATACTTCTCATATACTAGGAACATTAGATGGGGCATTGTTGTTATGCTGTATGCTAGAGTCACACTACTCAACGGGTGGATCCTTATCACATCTTATTCAAGAAACGTGTGGGTTTGATGGATTCCATAGACTACAGTGGCTTCACATGAACATGGTGGAATGCAATATCACTGAGGTGCTAAAGCAGTTCCAATTTGTAAAAGACTGTTGCCCTGAAATATTTTTCCTCCTCATAATTGTAGGTCCTTCAAAAAAAGGTTGCTCTTCTTTGAAGTAGAAAAGTCATTATTTGGTTATCATATTTTGAGTTTTGATTCAAAGATTGTTGGGAGTCTCGAAGACAGTTTGTTTAACAGTCTTGGAATGATTCCTCAATGTATCTTATATGTTTATATTTGATGTTCTTTGCCACCTTTTCTTCTTTCCTTAGCTTTCTATAGTGCTTGTTTACATGCTAAGCTGGGTAGGTGCCTTTTGTTACCCTTCCTGAGAAGGTGTAATTTGTGGGAGTGGAAATTCAAAGGGATTGTTCTTTCAAATTCTTGGCATCTGGGATCATCTAGCTTTATGATGCTTATATGTTGCTCTTCATTTGTAGGTTGTGGAACTCGTGAGAAGAGCTGTTCCTCTTGCACTGACGCCTGAGGATGATCCCAGGAGAGAAGAGCTGAAGAAGCTACAGAAGAGAAAGGAAGAGATTGACATGCTTGCCCATAGGCAGGTGCGCCAAATTCTCTGGGGAGGTTTGGGCTTTTTTGTGGTTCAGGTGTGTCTTTTCTTCCGTTTGACGTTCTGGGAATTTTCATGGGATGTCATGGAGCCAATTGCGTTCTTCACCACCACAACCGGTCTGGTCATTGGGTATGCATATTTCCTTTTCACCTCAAGGGATCCCACATATCAAGACTTCATGAAGAGGCTCTTCTTCTCAAGGCAAAGGAAGTTAATAAAGAAACAAAATTTTGACATTGACCGGTTCATGGAACTGCAGAAAAAGTGCAAGAGCCCTTTAGACTGCTCCAAGGTGGAAGGGCTTGATGTGTATCACAATTGATTTTCCTTTTTCATTCTCTTTGATTCCTGGTGAGAATATTTGTTAAAATATCACCCAGGTTTCAGATCGTCTTCGGAAAGTTGCTAACAGTGTTGTTCCATATCTTTCCTTCCTATATTCCATTCTTAAACAGAAACTCCGAGGCTGACTAATTCTACCATCTTTCATGATTCTCAGAGAAGACATCAAATTTTGTAGCACAGAATTGAATATTTTATACAAATGATAATCTACAAAACCGTTGCCATCTTGATTATGAATGCATCTGCAATTTTGCCTTCACTATTAATTTCAGTTGTCCTGAATGTCTCTGAAGCAGTGGTTTTCATGGTATGTGAGAGCCTTTGAAGAAAGTGAAAGCAATATGTGGTTCAATGTGGGAATTGTCATTCAGATGTTGGGGAGGAAGAAAGGATTGACCATTATTTGGCCCTAGTTCTCCAGGTTCATAGGATTGATAATCTTGTGTTCTTGGTGATGTGCATGAAATGGTGGCATGGCATGTATACATACTATTATGAGACTTTCTTTTTAGAGTCATATCCCATGTCAGCAGATATACTAAGCATTGCGTGCTGAGTTGGCCAAGGGGCTCATTCATGCGTGCGGGAATCATTGTCTGTGTGTGACTTGTTATAAATTAGGACTGTCTGACCCGTTTTGTCTTTGATTTAAAGTAGATGTTTACTTTAGCTGCTTTTATTTTGCTTATATATAACTTGATTAGGGCTAGAAAAAGGGCACTGCCTACCATTTGCATTTAAAAAAAAAAACGTGTTGGGTTATATTTGTCTCAAAGTTGATTTTTGAAGATAAATAAATAATGATTGATTAGATAATAAAAAAAACATGTAATATTATAATATATATAAGATAAATTATGATATTTTGGTTATGGATATATTTTTAAGAAGCATTGATACACTCAGTCCATTTCGCAGTCTCATGATATAATATATACTGTAATATTATAGTGTGTGTGATTTTATCATTATTGTGTATTTTTTTTAAATGAAAAAAATATATTATTATATTTTAATATATATATTATTTTATATAATGTATGTATCTTAATAAAAGAATGTATTATTTAAATAAAAAAAATTGAATGTGAAATATAATGGATGGAAGGCGCAGCAGCGTAACGCTGGATGGATGTATGGTCTTTTCCATTTACAAGGGCAGTCTTTTAGTTTGTTTCCCTCCCCCATTCAAACATCCGTCTTCCTCTAAAGATTTTGGGGCAACCCACCCCACGAAGCACTATGGAATGCGAATGGAGAGGATAGTAGAATGTGGAGGATTCTTTGCCGGGGCTTCCCTCTCGCCCGCCGCTTCCAAATCACTCCTTCTCCATATTCCCTTCTTTCAACCCCCACCGATGGCGATGGGTCGTCTCCCTCTCATGCGCTCTCCATTATTCAACAACAACAACCAAGCCACGCACTCATCGGAGACTCCTCTCAAGCGGTCGGCAGTGTCTGCAGCCTCATCTGTCGCTCCTACGAGGACGGCGACAGGACCCTCAAGTCCCTGCCCATCGACCACCTCAGCCTCAGCCCCGAACACGCCGTCACCGTCGTCGCTGCTTTGGCCGAGACAGAGGGTTCCATGGTCGCCCTCAGCTTCTTCCACTGGGCCATCTCCCGCTCCAAATTCCGCCTCTTCATGCGCCTCTACATCACCACTGCCCTCTCCCTCGTCCGCCGCCGCCGCAACCTCCGGAAGGCACATGAGGTCATGCGATGCATGCTCGGGAGCTTCGCGGAGGTCGGCAGGGTCAAGGAGGCCATCGACATGGTCTTTGAGATGCGCAACCAGGGACTTCCCCTCAGCCTCCACACGCTCAATCGCGCGCTCCGTGTCGCCGTTGATTCGGGCTTCATCGATCTCGCCGAGCGAATGTTCGACGAATTGCCTGACAATGGCGTCCTCCCCGATTCCTACAGCTTCAAGACAATGTTGGTCGCTTATTGCAGGGTCCGTCGTGTCGCCGATGTCGAGAGGCTTCTTTTGAGGGAGTCCTCCTCTCTTATAGTGGACAACGTCACGTGCACCGCCATCGTCTGTCTTTACTGCGAGAAGGGCTACTTCGGCAGAGTGTGCCGTCTGTTTGAGAGGATGCGCGAGTCGGGCGTCACTCCGAACCTGATCAACTACACGGCATTCATAAACGGGCTTTGCAGGAAGGGCAGCGTGAAGCGGGCTTTTGAGGTCTTGGAGGAGATGGTCGCTAAGGGACTCAGGCCAAACGTGTACACGCACACGGTCCTGATCGACGGGCTCTGCAAGATCGGGTGGACGGAGAGGGCGTTCCGGCTGTTCCTGAAGCTCGTGCGGAGCGAGTCATACAAGCCGAACGTGCGCACCTACACCGCGATGATCTGTGGGTACTGCAGCGAAGGGAAGATAAACCGCGCGGAGATGCTGCTGACTAGGATGCGCGAGCAGGGCATCGCCCCCAACGCCAACACTTTCACCACCCTCATCGACGGGCACTGCAAATCAGGGAACCTCGACCGTGCGTTCGAGCTGATGGAAGAAATGACGGCGGAAGGTTTGCTTCCCAATATCTGCACTTACAACGCGGTCATGGACGGCCTCTGCAAGAAGGGAAGGGTCCATGAGGCTTACAAGCTGCTTGAATCCCGTGGATTGAAAGCTGACCGGGTGACGTACACAATCCTCATGAGTGAGCACTGCAAGAGGGACGACATGAAGCGGGCGATGGACTTGTTTGATAAGATGGTGGGGAGCACTGATTCTCAGCCGGACATCCACACGTACACCACGCTGATCGCCGCATTCTGCAAGAAAAGGAGAACAGAAGACGGTGAGAGGCTGTTTGAGAGGGCGCTTTCCGTTGGGTTGGTTCCGACGAAGCAGACCTTCACCGCTTTGATATCCGGCCACTGCAGAGACGGCAATGCGAGTTCAGCTCTGAAGGTCTTTGAGAGGATGACATCTTCCGAGCACGGATGCGCGCCAGACTCCGTTACGTATGGGGCCCTGATCAGTGGGCTGTGCAAGGAGTCGAGGCTTGAAGAGGCGAAGACGCTTTACCATGCCATGGTGGACAGGGGTCTGGTCCCATGCGAGGTGAGTCGAGTCACGCTGGCGTACGAGTACTGCGTGAAAGAGGAACCAGAAGTTGCGATGGCGTTGTTGGATAGGCTGGAAAAGAAGGCGTGGATTCGGACCGCCAATGTATTGACGAGGAAGCTTTCGTGCAGAGGGGATGCGGACACCGCTGCGTTGTTCCTCCGGAGGCTATTAGAGAAGGACCGGAACATGGACCGTATAACATTTACGGCGTTTGTGAACGCATGCTACGGCAGTGGCAAGTATTCTCTTGCTTCGGAGTTGTTGGAGAGGACAACCGAAGGGATGACGAGTACTGACGACCACTGAGATGGTAGTGGCCTGAACAATCTTGCTGTAATAACAAAAATTGTAATATTTTATTTAATTCTTTGTAATAATCATACATGTTTGTATGATGATGTCATTTAATTCAAGGCAAAGCAAAGAGGCGTACTGGATGGTATTTCTTTACTTGTATGACTGACAGATCACAGATGGAAGAATGGGATTTATACATCACATTCAGGATCCACTTTTTGCTGCGTTATTATTTGGGTGTGTTTTGAGCATCGCTTTTCTTGTCTTGAGTGATGGTTAAGCTTTTGACGTATTGGCATATTTTTTGTTATCAATTCGTGGATGAGGACCTGTTAGTCACACCATTTTGTATCGTCTCCTTCATTTGGGCCTTCTATTTTTTTATCATATCCGAGAAGTCAGGATAGCTAATCTATTTGATTGGTCATCAATCGCAATGTGATAGTGTATTCGTGAACTTTTTGAGAATCTAGTCCAGTTGAGACTCTTTACTTCTTTCTTTTTTTCTTTTTTTTTTCTTTTTTTAATTTGGGCATCTCCTTTTATTTTTGGTAAATCTCTACTTTTAGTGTGTGGACAGACTACATGGATCCATTATGTCATTATTAAATACTTATTTTGTCATTATCAACCCTATTTGGTGAAAGTAACATGAACTACCTATATATTTTTAAAATACACCTTATATTAAGTAAGACGTAAATGTGATATCCCTAAAATCTTTGTGGTTGTCTTCAATCGTCTACCCGTGTTAAATGGTATGGTTTGGATTCGAATCTTAACGTTGTCTTACCCATATGTTTGTTGACAATTATTCAAAAGAATTTTTAGTAAGACCAAAACAAACAGGTAGAAGTAGCCTTTTCAGCATAACTATAAAATCAACCACGGGTCCTCTGATAATAAAAAAAAAAAAAAAAAAAAACAAAACTTTAACAAGCTTTGAACTGAAGCTATGGTACACATAAGCATCGCCTTTTTGTAGAAGCGGATGTAGCCATTTTATTTGCATAATAATATGGTGTGCGTGTGATGAATCTGAAATAAATGCAAAAGGCAATGTCACATGGGCTCAGATTAGCTATTTCCACTGAAAACAGGAAACACGAAACCCAAGCAATAATATGTTACCACGTAGGATCTCAAACGGAGCACCGAACACGGTGTCTAAAAAGAGATGTAAAAAGTACGATAAAGTCCATGCATAATAAAAGAATTACAAATGAGACCCTCAAATGAATCAAGCATGATAAAATACTCAATCTGATTAATAGCATCCAAGTCGGTCATTTCATAACAAATGAAAATGACAACAAAAAAAAATTAACATTTCACTCTAGTGCTGTTACACACCATTTTTTTTTTCAACGTCAATTCTAGTCTCATACGCATCGATGAAAAATCATCGAAACATATATTCACATTAATGAGGTATACGTTTCGATATAAATTTTTTACATTTTCTATAAATTCATCTTCATTTTCTATAAAGCCTTCTTACTTTTGTTTTTTTTGCTGGTTGTTTCTCTCAATAGAATCAAGGGTTTTATCATGCATGATTTATTTGAGAGTCTTATTTATAATTATTTTATTATGCATTAACTTTACTGTACTTTTTACATCTCTTTTTAAACGCCGTGTTCGGTGTTCCGTTTGAGATCCTACGTGGTGACATATAATTGGTCGTGTTTCGTGTTTCCGGTGGAAACAGCTGATCCGAGCGTTCACATAACGGTTCATCTTCAAATAAAAAGCGCAGCCGAGATTGCAGATCTGACGGATGGGGACGTTCAACCACTACAGATGTTGTCTGTAGGATTTATTTCAACATAATCATTCATTTATATTATTATATATATATATATATATTTAAAAAGACATCTACGTTGGTCTAATTATTAGTTAATTAATAATTTCCTTTAAAAAAAATAGAACGTAGGCAACAAGCACGGATCCAGATGTGTGGTGTGGGCCGTGGGGGACTCATCTACACATGCACCGACCTCATCTCAAATCTTTAAGCTATGCTATATCTCTAGTAAAAACAAAATCAATAACTGTATCTAATTCTAATGTGGCCCCTACTGTTCTAAAGTAAATGCTATATTGTTGCCCGTCCATTCACCATCCAACGGTCGAACACCCGACAGCTTTTACACATGAAATGAAATGATCCTTTTTTGGTTGATGAACGAACCCAATGTCAATTTCTTCTTTTTGCTGTTCTTCTTCTTCTTCAAAGATTATTTTCTTTTTATATAATTTTAATCAGACCAACCCAATCTTTTCATTGTCCGTGTTTATTTATTTTTTTCACCTTGGGTTTGTCGGCAGTATGGAAAAACAGAAACACGATGGGATGTAGAGGGTCACAGTCACATTGATACCTGAAGATCCTAAATTAAATAATAATACATATAAAAAAAAAACGGTTTTATTTTTGGTTGTGACTTGCGAGTGTGAATTGTGACTCTGCCAGTTGGGAAAGGCGGGGTGAATGTGTACACTCATACACGTACACACCATCCGACCTTCGCCTCCCCTTCCCCTTCATTGCATATATTCTATTATAATTGTTATTATTATTCAAAATTAATAATACACCAAAGTTTAAAGTTATTCGCTTCTTTTCTCTCTCTCTCTCTCCCTCTCTCTCTCTGTAAACACTCCGACACTCCGTCCCCAACTTTCTCTCATTTTTATTTTTATCTTTCTTTTTTCCCCATAATAATAATATTATATAATATTAATATTAAATTTTTATTTTTCGCTTTCTTTTGTTGTCTCCAATCCATCGCTCGATTTGGACGATGGAGAAGTGAAATGAGTAATAACAAAAAAACGAAGATGAGAGAGCAGATGCAATGCGGGGATTGATGCATTCGTTTGTTCTTGTTTGCTTTTTGAAGGCATAGGCAGCAGTGTCGATGAAGGGGGGTGGCGTGTCATCTTTACCTGTCACGAAGAAGAGGTGGAAGGGCTTCGCCGTGACAGTGTTGGCCCTCGTCGTCCTCTCCCTCGTCGTTCCCCTCCTCTTCCTCCTTGGCTTCCAGAATCGATTCCCTGCCGGTCTGTCTTTCCATCCCTAACTCATTCATTGTTTCTACCCTAAAATGCCCCGATCTGATTTTGAGATTGCTGTAGATTTCTTGTCTTTATTTCTCATTGTGTCTGGAAATTGTTCTTTCCCTTTCGATTTTTCGGGTTTTCAAACGGATCCGCATTTTGGATTCCATTGGTTTCCACGGACTTTTATCTGTTTTGGAAATGCAGATCTCTGGTTCTTGTCTTCATTGCTCGCTCTCTTGATGAATGTATCTATGCATGATGCGGAATTAGATGCTGATACTTTTTTTTTTTTTTTTTTTTATTGTCTGGTTTTGGATCTCTGATTCTTTTGTTCGTTCTTTATCTTCCGGGACCTGTTTTGCAGGTTACTACAAAACTGATGCTGATCTGGTGAGGGAAACATCACTTATTCTCATTAATGAAAGTGGATCAGTTTTAACAATTATTTACTCTCCTCATTATGCTTCAATGGATGTCCTGATAGTTCTCCTTCTGTCGCTGATTTTGAGAATTCCAGGATTTTGGGAAATCTGATCTTCCTGTAGACATAGCTCAGAGGCAGAGTCCTTTAAATGTAATTTCTTCATCCATTTGGTTGGATTAAAGAATCTCTAGAAATGGTTCCATTGTACTTAATCTGCTTCTGCGTCGATTGCAGGTCGACGAACGTGTTGAGGACATCATTGAAAGAGTCATTCCGGTACTCCCAAAGGTTCTACTCTTACTCTTCTCATGATTTTCAATTGTTAGAACATCCCATTGGATACTTCCAATTATTAATTTATAGATGTGAATTTTGAAGGTCAAAACTGTCACACATGAGATTAAGAGTGTGAGAGAGATCAATTGGCACAGCAAATATGATTTGTAAAATTTGTATGTAAAACTGAATTATTTGGAATAATGGTGCAGCTCCTTCATATGTATGAAGGAAACTATGATTATCTGTTTGGTCAATCGGAGCTCTGATAATTTTTCTTGGGGGTAGTCCGTTTGTGCGCGTCTCTGGATGAGTTTCAGGGACTGTATCCAGAATTTTCTTTTCCTTTTGTCTTTGTACCCTTTTGGGCTTTCTCTCTGAATTTAATAAAATGAGGGTGAAGGCCTACCATTCAGTAAAAAAAAGAAGATCATCTGCCGTCAAAAAGATCGGTGCCATTCTTGTCTGGAAAATTACTGCATGCTAGCTTTATAGATGAAGGCATCTCCAATTCGTTCCCTTTTTCTTAGTGTGATACTGTGATCTGAACTAGTCATATATTATTTTGATAAAAGTGCTGCATTTCTATACTCCATATTTCGGATCATCCTTATACAACTCTGTGGGATTTTTTTCATCCAAGTTTGATCAACAGTCAACTTATGATGCTTATCTTCAAAAATTGATCAATGTATTTTCTCTTCTATATACAGTGTTCATCTTCCTAACTGGCTGGAATGTTTGTGCTTGACTGCTTGTATTATTCAAGGAAGTGGCACTTGTATGTTTTTATTAATCTTATTTCTGTTTCTGTCAGGAATCTATTAATGAAAACTTCACAGTGAGTGATGGTAGAGACTCCAGAAAGCAAGACGACCTGGAACCACAGAGCAATAATGATGATAAGGGAAATTCACAACCAAAAAGTAGCATGAATCTATCTGAGGGTATGCAAATTCTGATGATTAACATGCGTTTGTACAAGGATATATATATATTTTTTTAATTGCGATCTAAAATGAGACCAATCACATATTGTCACCATCAGGCTTGGCCTCTCCTCAAGTGAATGTTCCTATACTGCTTCCAACTTCAGCTACAAGGGTAAGCTTGCAGTTTCTGCATTGATACAGTAGCCAGGCATTTGGCAATTCCATTTAGTGTGTGCTCTTTGTTGGTCAATGTGGAATTTGTCAAGTCTTGCTCCATATAAATCTGCAGTCTGCTAGATGTTATACCTTTGGAACTATTCTAGTGGGAGACACCAAATCTTTTTGACGAAAGATTATGAAGCCAAAATTGTAAAAATCCTGTCTATAACATTACTTTTGATTTCTCCAAAAAAGACTTCACTTTTGAGTGTCCTTCAATAAACAAAATCAATTGTTTTTTTATTTATATTAAAAGCAGTCAGATGTATGCTATGTTGCAGTTTCCACTCTTACATTCAGTTAAGATCATTAATAATGCTTTCTTCTCCCACCTTTTTTCTTGAAAACTTCCCACAGAATAATAATGTTGGCGGTGGAGTTCAAACTACAAATCCTGGAAAAGTTCAAAATTGTGATGCAACTGAAAAGTCATGTCAGCTTAGATTTGGTAGCTATTGCCTCTGGTGCAGAGAGCATAGAGAAGAAATGAAGGATCATAAGGTGAAGAAAATGAAGGACCAGCTATTCGTGGCCAGAGCTTATTATCCGAGTATTGCAAAGCTCAAAGGACATGAAAAGCTCACACGTGAAATGAGGCAAAATATTCAGGAGCATGAACGAATTCTTAGTGATACCATTGACGATGCTGATCTTCCACCGAAGTAAGTAATATCATGAATAGCATGAGTCATTTAAAAGGTCTCTGTGATACAACGAGCTTGTCCTCTGTAACGCATGTGTAAAAGAAGCATGACAATCAGTCCAATAACGTCTTATGTTAATGAATGATAAAATATGTGTGGCATCTTTTTATTCACACATTTAGGATAAATGGACATGCTTCTCTGGACTGCATATTTTCCGCTTTGTTAAATTTCATTACAAGTTGATAAATTATTCGATACGCTTCCGTAGAAATTGTTATTTAGATTCTTCTCCTTTTGAAACTAAGGTATACTAACTTGTAATCTTTATAAAATAATGAAAATTTTCAGAAAATTAATATTAGTATATTTTATTTTTAATTTAGATTTCATACATATAAAATTACTTTTTATTGAATTGGCTATCCTAAGCACCAAAAATTAGTAGCGTTTGTTGTGATGGTAGCAGTTTGGATGATAATTGTGGCGTGTTATAATATTGTATTGTGTGATTTTTCTTTTTGTAAAATCTTTAGTTGTAGATTTTAAAAAAAAGAAGAAAAGATGCAGTAAATGACATGCTGCATGGAGATTTATGTATGTATATATATATACACATAGACAAACTTAACTTAGATTTGATATATTTCTGCTTCTGTAGAACAGCACAGAATCTGGTCATGTGTAATTGCTTATCCTTTGCTTTCCATTGGCTAAACCAACTGTAAAAAGGTGATTGTTACAATATCATGATATGCCCGATTCAATGGAAAGAAAATTTTAACATTGTTGGCTTGTTATCACAGCATTGATAAGGTGATACAAAGGTTGGAAGCAACAGTAGCCAAAGCCAGATCTTTCCATGTTGATTGCAGCAATGTTGACAAGAAATTGAGACAGATTTTGGATCTGACTGAAGATGAAGCTAACTTCCATTTGAGGCAGAGCGCATTCCTCTATCATCTTGGTGTCCAGACCATGCCAAAAAGTCTTCACTGCTTGTCGATGAGATTGACAATGGAATACTTCAGATCCGACGCAGCTGATATGGATTCCTCAAGTGCTGATAAGCATAACCCTGATAAACAGCATTATGTAGTTTTCTCCCGAAATGTACTTGCTTCATCTGTTGTTATCAACTCCACTGTTATGCATGCTGAGGTATGTTTCAGTTACATCAATTGATTTTTGTGCATTACAGTATGCTTCTCATGTTTTTTCACTATTAAAATTTACAGGATAGTGGGAATCTAGTTTTCCATTTGCTGACTGATGAAGAGAATTATTTTGCAATGAAATTCTGGTACTCTAAAAATTCTTTTGAGAAGGCTTCCATATATGTTCTTAATGTAGAAGAGTTTAAGCCAAACTATATGAACAATTTGAATTTGTCTCAAATATCATTTTCTGAGGAATTCCGCATCTCCATTCCGGTCTCTGAAGAATTGTCTCCATCTCGGATGAGAACAGAGTATATATCAGTTTTTGGTCATGCACACTTTCTTCTTCCGGATGTATTGAAAAACCTTAAGAGGGTGGTGATTTTGGATGATGATGTGGTTGTCCAACGTGATTTATTACCATTGTGGAACCTTGATTTGGGAGACAAAGTAAATGCTGCTATACAGTTCTGTGGGGTTAGATTTGGCCAGCTGAAGAGTTATTTTGGCAGAAACAGTTACGACAGTGAAACTTGCTCCTGGATGTCTGGAGTGAATATAATTGATCTGGAGAAGTGGAGGGAGCATAATATTTCGGGAAGTTACCAGCAGCTCCTCCAAGAGGTAAGAGATGTATTATTTTGAGCAAGAGCATTCTTTTTTGAGTTATTTATAATGTACCATAAATGGTTAGCATTGGCTAGATAATAGGAACTGCCCTTCAAGCTTGATGCAATTTACTTCTGATGAAGTAAGAGACATACACAAGTTTACTCCGAAAAGTTGAGCATCGATGAGAAATGATAACAAAAACATTTATTTAATAATTGAAATTTATAAAAAAAAAGTCTCAATTACTTCATGCACTACCTTAAAGGAAAATGATAAACTAATTGAAAATTGTACTACACAAAATAATTTCCAGAAAGATTGAATGTCCCAATCATGTTGATGAAATAACTGAAGTTAATTTTTTTTTTCTCGGGGCATTAAAGGTCCATGGTTTGAAGTTCTTTTATGATGATGATGATTCTATTTCGTGGTAAGAGTTTTAACCATTTAAATTCATCTTCCAATATGAACAGCAGAAGAGCTGGAGTGAAGAATCATGGAGAAATTCAGTGCTTCCTGCAAGCATGCTTGCATTTAAGGATCGGGTTTATGCCCTGGAGGATTCATGGATCCTTTCAGGGTTGGGGCATGATTATAGAGTCGACCCAAATACTATAAACAGCTACACAGCACTACATTACAATGGGAATATGAAGCCTTGGCTGGAGCTTGGCATCTCGGAATACAAATCATATTGGAAGAAGTTCCTAAAGCAAAATGATCGATTCATGGATGAATGTAATGTTAATCTGTAATATTTGAAGATGAGTGGTTCAAGTTTTTGAGAATACCCCACTACGAGTATACAAGGTAGTCACTGATTGTTTTGTCACATTGGGCGAAAGCAGAGTTGACTGGGACAAGATGTGGTTATGACAATTCTGGCACCAGATGAAGGTCCCTGTGTAATAAATTGCTCAAAAGAGAATTTACGGCAGTGATCAATGCTGGATGGGGTTGTCTTACTCCTCCGTGGGACTATCAGAAAGTTCGATTCAGCCTTACAGGTTTGGTTGAGGGTTGACTACGATGGGAGGACTAGATTAGAAGATGTGGTCCTGTAAATTTGTGTCAGCTGTTCAGTATGGATATTGATTCAATTGTCATTCATTTCTTGTGATATAGATGATTGTTGGGGTTGGCATCTCAGAATTGGGATGGCTGCCATTCAGTTTTCAGATCAATGAGATTGATATATATTTTTTCCCACCACATGCATGATTTGAAGTTCATTGTTTCTTATGATTACCAAATTATTAGAGAAGATATAGCATGTCTATGTATTCCTTCATATATGTCGCTTGTTGAAAGTGAAGTTCAACTGCAGCTACAGATGTTGCCATGCTCAGACATAAAAGAAGGCAATAAAGTTAAGAAAGATGATTACGGTAGGGTGAATGCAAAATGTATTTGTTCTTTTGTGTTGCCTGAAGCATTTCTGATTTCCGTGTTCAGATGTAAAATATTGTTGATGGTGATGGAATAGAAGACTTTGGTGTTTCTCAAGATTTTCTTTTTCACTCCAGAGTGCATGAGATTGTACTAGAATGAATTGGAACCCCAAATAGTTGGTGGATGTTGGAATGCCATATCTCAGTTCCTTTTGCTACTCATGTTGCCTGGAATTTCTTTGATTCTGTTTGGCATCATATCCTTGTTTTGAAATTCCTATTCTGTAAGAGCTTTATGTTATTGTCCTTTTATGCTCTTTTTTGGTTCCCCATTTCATGATCAATGCTAGATTTTGTTTCTTTTTTATGTTCTAGTTTAGTTAGATCAATTTTTCTAGAGGTCAAGCAGAAATACATTTTTTTGTATTTCGTTCAACATTAATTGGAGCATGTAAGACCCAAAGTTGAACGTCCTTAGCAATTGTTTCGTTTTGTTTTCTGCAAGACTTCTACTATTGATTTACATGATATTTGGTTTCCTGAATTAACATACTGTGTCTTGCTTAGAAGCATTGCAGGCTTTCTAGCTAGAATAACAAGACTTGGAGGATTTATTAATCTATTTAATTCTTTGTGACATTCATACATGTTTATGTGATACCATATTTAATTGTTAGTTATTTGAGCAGGTTCTCCTACCTGTGCATTGAAAATTTCTTTTCTTTGGTCACAATGATCTTCAGAAGATATCTTGTATTCAAATATCGTTTTATCCCCACCAAACAGCATTCTTTAATGTATCATTAGAATTTGTACTTGAGATAAGGTGATCCGAGGCGCTTAATTTGGTTGCTGTTCAGGAGAATTGTATGTGACACAGGGAAGAATGGGACAGATGGGCCTGCATTTATGTACGAGTCTGAGATCCAGGTTTATAAATCTCTACATCACATGAAGATCCGCTTTTTGTTGGGTCTTTTTTGTGACCTGAACGTGTATAATGTTTTTTTTGTGTTTCTAAATTCAGGTTTCTAAAGTAATTGTGTGTGTTTTTTTTCTTTGACATTGCTTTCTTGTATGGAGATAAGCTTGACGCACTGGCAAAGTCTCTACTTTCTTTTTCTTTTGTTTTTTTATCTATTTGTGGATGTGGACTTATTAATATTATTATTAAATACTCCATTTTTATCATCTACTTGATTTGGGATTTTCTATTTTTTTTTAATCATTTTGAACCCCGTTCGGTGATAGTAACATGAAAGACTCGTAAGGTTTTTTTTTTTTTTTTTAAGAAAGGTGGATGGTTCCTAGACTTGCAAGGTTTTAAATGTAATTTAGAATAGTATTTGACAATACATCTTCAATAAATAAAAAATTGCATAAAGACAATATGTGTGTATGGTGCGTAAGATCCTCCCTCAATCTATGGTACACGAAAGCATTATCTTTCACAGAAGCAGATGTATTATGTAACCGTTTTATTTATGAAAATTTGAAAGGCAAAAAGCACAGAAATCTCCGAGGTTTTCCCAAGCGGTCCTCAAAGAACCAACAATTTGAGATTGATTCTGCAGCCGATGTTGCAAATCCCGACGGACAGGTATTTTGCGGATATATATATTAAAAAAATAAAACTATGGATTGGTTGCTATCAGTACATTCATTAAGTTGAACATGTGCTTGCAAAGCACGGATCCAGATGGGTAGTGTAGGGGACTCATCTCCGCTGCGCACCTACCATCCGTATTTCCATCTCAATGTCCATTTCCACACGCCTCTCTCTCTCTCTCTCTCTCTCTCTTCTATCCGTGGTAAAAATATACAAGTTAATTGTATCCAACGTTCTCTTTACTGTTCTTAAAAATAAAAAATATATATAAATGTTTCATCTACTCACTTTTCACCTACAGTAATACCTGTCAATTGGTCAGATCCAGACCAAATTCAAATTCGATTACACATGTAATATATTTAACCTGATTTGGATCTGACCAGGTGAACCCAAACATACAAACAGATTAAGTCTGGGTCTACCCCACCCCGACTCATTGGATCCGAGACCCAACTATTTTATTAGTATATGCTTATATATTACAAAACTATTAGAATTAGTTGACTCATAATTTTGTTTTTTATTTATCAAGTTACAAGTATAAGTTTTAATTCATTTTTGTATCCATTAGTCTATAACCAAACCTATAAATTATAACACATAATCAACCAAACTCACCCGTTGACAAACCTTATTAGTTTATTAGTTTTTGAATTTATATAATTAATTGGTTTGTTGCATGATTTATGTTAATTGTTTATGTTAATATGTTAGTTTTATTGTTTTGAATGTTGTTTAGATTAATATGTAGTGTCTACTGTTTTGAACGTTTACTTTGTGACATAAATAACCATTAGCTCTCCTTTTTAGTTCATTGTTATATTGTTTAGATTTTTGGTTATTTTGAATGTTATATATTAGTGTTTATTGTTTTAAGTTTTATAAAAATATATTTAAATATAATGTCAAAACACTAATTTAAAAAATTTAAAATTAATGTTTTATACCAAATGAATGAAACATGAGTAAATGATAAATCATAATTAGGGACCGACCCAATCAGTCTTGTATGTAGACTTGCACCAGGAGCCGGGTCACTCTCACGTGAGTGACACCCGACGGTCCAAAGAAACGGTTAATATTTTATTGATCGCGACTGGCGACTCGGGACTTGCGAGTGTGATTCCTCACTGTGTAGTTGGATTTATCTCCATCGTCATATTTTTTTTTTTATTACTAATAAAAACTATTAATATTGTCAAATCAACAGATATAGATTAAAAGATATTTATTTCTCTCCTTTTCTCTCTCTCTCTCTCTCCTTGTCTTTCTTTACTTTTTATTTTATATTTGTTTTTGTCACCGTCGGTCGATTTGGATGGAGAAGTGAATGAGCAACAGAACAAAAGCGAAGAGGAGAGAGTCGTAGATGTATTGTGATGTGAGGATTGATTCATTCCAGCGTTGTTTGCTTTCTGAAGGGATAGGTTGCAATGTCGATGAAGGGGGGTTTGTCGTCTCTTCCGACGACGAAGAAGAGGTGGAAGGGCTTCGCCGTGACAGTACTGGCCCTCGTCGTCCTCTCTCTCGTCGTTCCCCTCCTCTTCCTCCTCGGCTTCCAGAATCGATTCCCTACCGGTCTGTCTCTCTGTCCCCTAAAATGGCACGATATGACTTTTTCAGATTCATTCATGTGGATTTGCTTTCACTTACCCCTCCCTACCTATGGGGGGCCTATGTTTCTCATTTTATCTTCAGTTTCTCGAATTTTATTTGTTTTCCCTTTCGATTCTCGGGTTTTTGAACGGACTCCATTGGTTTCCGTGGTCTTTGACTCTTTTCTTTTTTCGGAAATGCACATCTCTGGTTCTTCTCTTAGATTTGCCAGCTCTCTTGATGTTTCTATCTACGCATGATATAATAGACTTTAATTAGACGCTGATTCGTGTTTTGATAGCCTGGTTTTTTTTATTCCTGATTCTTTGTTCATTCTCTCTTCCGGGATCCCTTTTTGCAGGATACTACGGAACCGATGCTAATCCGGTGAGAAAAACATCACCTATTCTCATAAATCAACTTGGATAAGTTTTAACAAATAAATTTATCCTTCTCATCATTCTGCAATGGATGATCTGACATTTATCCTTCTGTGGTGGATTTGAGAACTCCAGGATTTCGGGAAATCTGATCTTCCCGTAGACAGAGCTCAGATACAGAATCCTTCAGATGTAATTTCTTCAGTGCACTTGTGATGTAAGGATGTTATATGCAAATGTTCTGTTCTACTTATCTTCTTCTGCATTGGTTGCAGATCGATCAACGTGTTGAGGACATCATCGAGAGAATCATTCCAGTGCTCCCAAAGGTTCCAATATTACCCTTCTCATGATTTTTAATTATTGGATCAGTAGGCTTGTACTGCAAAGACATCCCATTGGACACTTTCCAGATATTGATATGAGTTTCAGAGAGATCAAGTGGCATGGAAAATATGATTCATAAAAGTTGTATGTAAAATTGAATTAGTGGGAAGGATCGAGCAATCCTTGGTACTTATGAAGGAAACTACTGTTTGGAATAGAAAAAAGAAAATATTATGGATTTATGTGTTTTGATCGGTTGGGAGTTTGATAATTGGAAGGCATGCTATAAGTTTATTTGTCTTTGTCCGGAACTTAAGAATTGAGTGAATTTATTTTCTATGGTTAGTGACCACTGCATCTGCCATTAAAAAAATTGGTATTGTGATTTTATCTTGTTTGAAAAATTACTGTGTGTTAGTTTTTAATCTAAATCTTTACGTGAAGGTATCTCCAAATTCATTCCCTTTTATTTTCTTTTCTTTATACAGTGTTTAGGTTCCCAACCGGCAGAAATGTTTGTTTTTGCATTATACAAGGAAGGGGTACTTGTATATTTTTGTTAAGCTTATTTTTGTTAATGTCAGGAATCTATTAGTGAAAACTTCACAGTGAATGATAGCAGAGATTCTAAAAAGCATGATGGCCTGGAACCACAGAGCAATAATGATGATAAAGTAACTTCACAGACGAGGGTAAGCCTATATTTGCCACATTGCTACAATACCCAGCATTTGAGAATTCTATTTAGTGTGTGTCCTACTATTGGTCGAGTGGAATTTGTTCAAGTCAAATATTGCTCCATATAAGTCTAGTTCTTCTAGATGTTTTACCTTTGGAACCTTACTATTGTTTTTTTACTTTGATAGTAAGATTTTAAGACTGATCGTGTAAAATCTCAACCTTTACATTACTTTTGATTTCCCAAAATAAGGTATTATTATTTTATTCTCCTTCTAAAATTTTTTTGTTTTTATTTATACATTTGCAGTCAGATATATGTCCGGTTTCAGTCTCCACTCTTATGTGCAGTTAAGATCATTAAAACATCTTTCTTTTCCCACTTGTTATTTTTTAAACCTTCCTACAGAAGAATAATGTTGGCGGTGGAGTCCAAACTACACACCATGGAAAAGTTCAAAATTGTGATGCAACTGAGAAGTCATGTCAGCTTAGATTTGGTAGCTATTGCCTTTGGTGCAGAGAGCATAAAGAAAAAATGAAGGATCGTAAGGTGAAGAAAATGAAGGACCAACTATTTATAGCCAGAGCTTACTATCCGAGTATTGCAAAGCTCAAGGGATATGAAAAGCTCACACTTGAAATGAAGCAAAACATTCAGGAGCATGAGCGAATTCTTAGTGATACCATTGTCGATGCTGGTCTGCCACCTAAGTAAGTAATATCATGAGCCAGTTCAACCCTAATTCTAATTTCTAATTTCTCTATGATCTGAGGAGCTTATCCTCCTTGATGCCTGTGTGAAAATGGTGAAGCATTTCAATCAGCCAATACACATCTCATGTTAATGAATAATAAAATACGTGCCTGCTTTTTTTTTTCTTTTTTTTTTCCCACAGATTTAGGATATAAGAATGCTTATCTGGACCTCATATTCTCCTCTTTCTGAGATGGCATACTGCACAGCGATGTATAATTTTTTTGGCAAACTTAAATATGCTATGGTGCTTCTTTGAACTTTATAGGAACTGGTCATGTTTGAATGCTTATCATTTGCTTTCCACTGACTTAGCCAATTGTGAAGTAGTTATTCTTCCAACATCATGATATGTTTGATTCAGATGGAAAGAAAATTTTAACATTGTTGGCTTGTTATCACAGCATTGATAAGGTGATACAAAGGTTGAAAGCAACAGTAGCCAAAGCCAGATCTTGCCATGTTGATTGCAGCAATGTTGACAAGAAATTGAGACAGATTTTGGATCTGACTGAAGATGAAGCTAACTTCCATTTGAGGCAGAGCGCATTCCTCTATCATCTTGGTGTCCAGACCATTCCTAAAAGTCTCCACTGCTTGTCGATGAGATTGACAGTGGAATACTTCAGATCCAATGGAGCTGATATGGATTCCTCAAGTGCTGATAAGCATAACCCTGATAAACAGCATTGTGTAGTTTTCTCCCGAAATGTACTTGCTTCATCCATTGTTATCAACTCCACTGTTATGCATGCTGAGGTATGTTTCAGTTATATCAATTGATTTTTGTGTGTTACAGAATGCTTCTCATGTTTTGTTTACTATTGAAATTTGCAGGATAGTAGAAATCTAGTTTTCCACTTGCTGACTGATGAAGAGAATTACTTTGCCATGAAATTCTGGTACTCTAAAAATTCTTTTGGGAAGGCTTTTATCTATGTTCTTAACATTGAAGAATTTAAAACAAACTACATGAACGATATGAATTCATCACAAATGTCATTTTCCGAGGAATTCCGCATCTCCATTCCAGTCTCCGAAGAAATGACTCCATCTCGGATGAGAACAGAATATATATCAGTCTTTGGTCATGCACACTTTCTCCTTCCGGATATATTGAAAAACCTTAAGAGGGTGGTGATTTTGGATGATGATGTGGTTGTCCAACGTGATTTGTTACCATTATGGAACCTCGATTTGGGAGACAAAGTAATTGCTGCCATTCAGTTCTGTGGAGTTAGGTTTGGCCAGCTGAAGAGTTATTTAGGAAGCAACAGTTATGACAGTGAAACTTGTTCCTGGATGTCAGGAGTGAATATAATCGATCTGGAGAAGTGGAGGGAATATAATATTTCTGGAAGTTACCTGCGTCTCCTCCAAGAGGTAAGAGATGAATTATTTTCCAGAGAGAGCATTCCTTTTCAATTATGCATAGTTTAACGCTAGCATCGACCGGACAATAGGACGTGTCTTCAAGTTTGATGCAATTTCCTTCTGATGAAGTTAGACACTCGTATAAAAGTTTCCTCTGAAAATTTGAGCACTGTCAAGAATTGATTACAAAACACTTATTGATTATAATAATTTTATAAATTAATATTCACAATTTACTTGATGCTGCATGTAGGGATGTAAAAGAAAACAATTAATGATTTGCTCAAGGCAAATTGTACTACACAGAATAATTTCCATATTCCAGAAAAACTGAATGTCCCCATCATGTTGGAGGAAATTATTGAAGTTTAGATCTCTCTGTTTTTTAAGTTTTTTGTTTTGTTTTTTGTGTGAAAATATCTAATGATGTTGGAAGTTCTTTATTGATAATGATGCTATTTTGTGCCGAGATCTGACTTTTTGAATTCACCACAGCAGAAGAGTGGGGGTGAAGAATCATGGAGAACTTCAGTGCTTCCTGCGAGCTTGCTTGCATTTAAAGATCAGGTTTATCCACTGGAGGATTCATGGGCCCTTTCAGGGTTGGGGCATGATTATGAAGTCGACACAATTACTCTAAAGAACTATGCAATTCTGCATTACAATGGGAACATGAAGCCTTGGCTGGAGCTTGGCATCGCAAGATACAAATCATATTGGAAGAAGTTCCTAAAGCAAAATGATCTATTCATGAATGAATGTAATGTTAATCTGTAATGTTTGAAGATGAGAGGTTCAAGTTTTCAAGGGGCATACACCACCACGATGATACAAGTACTCACCAAGTGTTTTTATCACATTGGGCAAAGCAGAATGGACTGGGAGAAGATGTGGTTTTGATAATTCTGGCACCAGATATAGGTTCCTGTGTAATGAATTTATTGGAAGAGAATTTGCGGATGGGGTGTCTGAAAGGCTCAAGATAAACTCCTCTATTGGCATCCCAGAAAATCCCATTCTGCCTTACAAGTTTGGTTGAACAGGAGGGTTTAGGCAACGAGATGCGGTCCTATATATTGGTGTCAGCTGTTCGGTACGGATATTAATTCAATTGCCATTCATTTCTTATGATATAGATGATTATTGGGGTTGGCATCTCAGAATTGGGATGGCTGCCATTCAGTTTTCAGATTAATGAGATTGATATATTTTTTTTACCCAAAGCAGATGATGCTGTATCTTTTCAGTTATCTGTGAATGAGGTGTAACTTTATTCGGTTCTCACTGCTGACCCTGCTGTGCTCTCCCCATTAATTAATATATAACATTCCTTTCCAGGTAAAGATAATGTTCGTGGGATATATTCCTTTTGTACTTGATAATTATAAATGAGAAAAGTCCATTCATCCTACTCTATCAAAGGCTCTCTCCTCTATAAGAAAATCTTATTCTGCCTTGCCTTGTAAGGAATGGATGATTAAAACTATGTTATTCTACTGTTTATATTCAATTGATATAAGGGTTTATACATTAAATCACATGTCACCATTCTTTGTAAAATTATTAATTTATTTTTTATAAGTGTCTATTCTCATTTATTTAACTTTGTTTTATAATTGATTAATGATCAGTCAAATAATTTTTTTTTATATTATTACAATAATCTCCGATAGAATATAATTATTCATTCTAAAATAGTGTTACCCAACTAAAAAAAAATATTAATCCAATTTATGAGAGTGGATGTACTTCCGTGGATGAACATGTATTTAAAAAGAAATATTAAAACACGGTGAGATTATAAAAAAAAAAAAAGTAACTGCAGTGCAGTATAACTATTTGTTGTCCTTTCCCCTCCGCCGCTTCTCTCTCTCTCTCTCTCTCTCAAAGCTCAAACTCAGTAGACGGACGAGAGTGAGTCTTTCTTCTCAGTAAGTAGACTCTCTCGTCCTCTATTGAGAGGGCACTTTCTTACGCGATACACAGTTCCTCAAAATTGACTTCGTTGCCATCTCCTTTTTTTTTTTTTTTTTTTTTTTTTTTGCCATTTCTCCAATTCCATTTTCTCCCAGGTACTAACAACTCTAATAAAAATAAAAATAAAATGAGAAGGTTCATCTTTTTCCGAGGAAAACCCTAATCTATTATTTGGGGTTAATATATATATATTGCTATTCCATTTTTCCGGTGAATCAGAGCTGTTCTGAAGACCATTCAGTTCGATTTGAGCACCGCCTTCGGTAATCAGAGAGGTTAAGATGGAGGATTGGGGTAAGTCACTCCCTTCTTTTGTGGGGATGATAAATCAGATATAGGATAAGTTCCATAATCCATGTATGTTCGTTGATTTCCTTGAAAGACAGTTTAGACCGCATTATCTGTGAAGATACTGTTAATATACTGGAGACTGGGACTCACACTTCATTGTCCTCAAATTAACACCTGGTTTACTTTGAATTTTTTTGCTCTCCGTCTTCATCTGTTAAAGATGCCTCACCTGGAATAGCAGTAGATGCTCTCTCAAGTCCAAAATCCATTGGGCAGAAATGGATGTGGATAAATGCTGGAGTGGAACTGATGACATGGATTCATAGGCTAGAAACTTCTTGGTGGTGGCTCTGCATTTTTTTTTTTTTTTTTTTTAACTTCTTTTATTCTGTAGAATCTGAAGAATTTGAGCCAGCACCGCCCACTCTTAAAAAGGAACCATTGAAGGGTGCTTGGGATGATGAAGATGTAGAGGAAGAAGATATCAAAGAGTCATGGGAGGATGAGGATGCCGAACAAGTAAGATCCTCATCAATTCATGTCTGTTTTAAAAAATCTGGAGGACATCTTTATTTGCTCCATTCATTATCATTCCAGGAATCCATTCATTGATGTTATATATTCTCTGTATAGAGAGAGAAGATTGGAGGACTATTCTCTTGCCATATGTTAAATAAAGCTAACGAATAGTGCCTCTGTCCTTTTTAAGCATTGACGAGAATTAGGTACTCTGGAAATGCATTTACCGAAAGTGGTGATGATATAAAGTGTAGTCATTGTTGAGGTTTGGGATTTGAATCCTATATCACATTTTGAAAAAGGTGGCTTTGCTAGTATTCTGATGGTGCCCTCAGTGTAATTAGATTTCTTTAGAAATGTGAATGTTCACTCTGGATGAGGCCATGCTTTGAGAATTGTATTTTGGTAATATTTCGGTGCTTGAGCTACCGCACGTGGCCTCCTGAAGTCTTGTTATGTAATCTCCTTCTCATTTGCTTTCTTTTCTAATACCAACGGAGAGATGATGACTTCTTCCAGCACTCTGTAGTTTGCGGTCTGTTGGGTTTTGGAATGCTTAATTTCCATAGGCATCCTTGTAAGGTGTTGATATATCTGCACAACTTCTGATGTGCTGAGATCTTTTGCACTTCCTAATTATGACAAAACCATCTCATGAAACATGAACCCCATGCCTTCAACAGTTTTATAAACTCAAACATCTAAATATTTTGAAATATTACAAGAATGTGGTAACGAATAAGAATGTGAAGTCTTAAGAATCTATAAAAATCAAGCATAAACAAAAGCTCTTTTTTTTCCTCCAAAAAAACTTTTGTTTATAATAATATTTGATTTTTACAGATAAGTCCTTTTTATCAGGAAACGAGTTTTGCTCTAGATTTGGGGGACAATTCTAATAATTAGTAATCTGAAAGTTTTGCACTCTGATGAAAAAACAATGAATCTGCTAGATTGCTTAACATAACAACCAAAATGATTATGTTTCTATTCCCAGACAGAATTGTAGCTGTCCAAGCCAGAACATTGCAAGGTGGCGAGCATTTTTAAATGCATTTCCTACTTTGGAAACAGGATTCTGGGTTAATATTGATCATGTTCAATCTTAATGAGAGTGGATGGTTCTGGGTTGGGTGAACCCCTACTTCCTTCTCTTTTTTTCCCCTCTCTTTTCTTCGCCAAAGGAGCCGTTTTGAGATTTTCATCTGAATGCACTCAGGTAGTGTCTCCCACATTTACTCAGAAATAGTTCAGTATTATTGATTTATTGTATTGGGTTATTTGGTTACCACTTAGTTAATTGGAGACGGGCTATGAAACAAGTTAGACCTGATTCAGGTTAATGGCTTTCTTAGTGTAAGAATGACAGAAGATGCAAATTTTAATGGAAGTGTTTGTAGATCCAAGTTTAATTGCTAACCTATCCAAAATACATGTTCATGTCGAATGTTTTCCTGTAATCTGTGGTTTCCATCTTTGCAGGCACCCAAGCCAGAGCCTCCTGCAGAAAAGGAAAAGCCTGCTGCAAAACCTGGTGCAAAAGCTTCTGCTAAGAAAGCAAAAGAAGCTCAAGTAGCAGATGAAGTGCTTGCAGATCCGTTGGCAGAGAAACTACGCCAGCAGAGGTGATGCAGAGATTCCTTTCTTTGTTTGATCCCCATCCGTAAGCCTACAAGAAATCGATTCCAAATGTGACATATGACCTTTTCCTATGGCAGGCTCGTAGAAGAAGCAGATTACAAGTCGACTATTGAACTTTTTGAGAAGAAGGGTGATGAGGGGACACTAGACAATTTCATTCCCAAATCAGAGAGTGATTTCATGGAGTATGCAGAGCTCATCTCTCACAAACTCCGACCATATGAGGTATGGAATGCAGAGGTCTACTGATCCCTGAATTGGAATTTCTGTTGCTGGTATACTGATTTGATGCTCATTACTTTCTATTTGCTCTCCATGTTCAGAAAAGCTTTCATTACATCAGCCTCCTCAAAGCAGTGATGAGGCTTTCAACGACTTCATTGAAAGCAGCCGATGCAAAAGAGGTGGCCTCGTCTGTCACTGCAATTGCAAATGAAAACCTCAAAGCTGAGAAAGAAGCTGCTGCCGGCAAGAAGAAACAAGGTACGTGGATGTGAATGGAGTTGTCTCCCACCCTTCCCCTCCTATCTGTGATGGTCAGTTGATTGTGCTCCAAATGTTTGGTTTTTTTGCAGGTGCAAAGAAGAAGCAGCTCCACCTTGATAAGCCAGATGATGATGCAGTTGTGGGTGGCTATGAAGCTCTGGATGATTATGATTTTATGTGAATGCTGGGAAGACATTGATATAAATTTTTTAAATAGCTTTTGGGAGACTAGGATATTGCGGCTGTAGTCACATTGGTGGGTTGGTAATGAGAACCAACTTCATCAGGATGAGTGATTTGTTTAATAAGGAGATTAGGGTGTGGATGGCATCTTTTGTGATGTTTGTGTGCTCCATTACTTTTCTCTAGCCATGTTTTTTTTTATAAATAAATTTGATTTCCTCTTCTGTTCTCTGACCTATATTTCCTCTTCTGTTCTGGTTTAAGAGATGGTATTTTGAGTCTGCATTTGTGAATCTATTGATGACTGGAATGATTTCATCGCTCTTCACTCTATTGGACTCTGTTTTGCTTTATGTGGAAATGAGCTTATCTGTTTCTTTAGCACAATGAATGCTTATGGTGTGAATTATAGTCTCATAAAATGCATACATTTTTATTTGAGTGTATATAAAGGTATCACTGAGGTTAAAGTGTATCTTATTTTAATAGAATGGATTGAAAAAGATTTCATCAAACTGTATCAGACCTAGGTGGGATTTATCATTCCCAATCCCATGCATCAGATCACGCGAGTCACGTTGGCCCGGCACAACGTCTTCCATCCAGATTGGAAGCCCACTTAACAAAGCAAATTTTATTTTATTTTTCTTTTCTTTATTATTAATTACCAATAATAAGTGAGATCGTTTGGTGATGGTTTTCTCGTTTTCTTTACCGCGAATGTACACCGTCCAATCAATCGCCCTCTGATCCCGGGGAACCAAATCCTCGGACGATCTGCACAGTCCAAACGCTGTAATTACGATTTCTGGTCCTGGTTTTAAAATTTTTACCGAGTGGAGCTGAATTGGAACCATTTTCCGTCCCTCTCTCCCCCCATCCGTCCCCCTCCCGCTCGCTCAATGTATATATTTCCAGACACCCGAGTGCCTATTCGACTCGCCTGAATCTCTCTCTCTCTCTCTCTCTCTCCTCAAGAAGAAGAAGAAGAAGAAGACTATCGAGCGTGAGAAGATGAAGGTTGTGGAGAAGAGACGGGAGGCGGAGGATTGTTATCGTTCGAGTACGTCCCTCCGAAAACGGACGAAGGCGTCGAGAACCTCTTCGAGAGGATGGAGCGGATGGTCTCCTACGTACGGTCCTTCCTTCTGCGACATCACCTGGGGCGCCGGAGGATCCACCGCCGACCTCACTCTTGACATCGCCAACCGAATGCAGAACATGGTATCTGTCATTTCTTCACTCTCTTTATTCATTTGTGGCAGATCCGGTGTTTTCTTTATTAATTAGGCCTCTCTTTGGATCTGGATCCAACTAGCTCTTTTCATTCTATATGCGTCAGGTCTGCGTGGAGACGATGATGCATCTGACATGTACGAACATGCCGGTGGAGAAGATCGACCACGCACTTGACACCATCAAGGCCAACGGCATCCAGAACGTCCTGGCTCTCAGGGGGGATCCTCCTCACGGCCAGGATAAGTTCATTCAGATCGCTGGTGGCCCTTCACCTGGTATCACTCAGCTCACCCTTTTTTTTTTTTTTTTTAATGTTTCTGTGCTTTTATATAGATCAATTGTGATGATCATATCCCAGAAACACGTCATAAACAATGAAGAGGGCTGCGTAAATTGTAACTTCTAGTCTTGACAGAAATCGCTTAAATCTTTCTTCTTCTTTGATGTTTGTTGAAGCATTAGTCTGAACACATTCTAATCCGAGCTATATGTCTATATTTATTTGGAGTTAATATTTTTTTTTTATTTTGCAGGTCCAACACATCAGAGCCAAGTATGGTGACTATTTTGGTATAACAGTTGCTGGTTATCCAGGTCAGTACAATGTTTCAGTTAAAACTAGGTCTCTCTCTCTTTTTCCCCTTTATGATATGAAATACCTGAACTGCTTTTATGCCTTTGCAACTCATAATGCTGATTCTTTTTCTTGCTTTATTTTGTTGTCTTGTCCCTTTTGTTGATTGCGAGTGTTCTATACTTATTTTGTAGGTTGATGCTGGTGCAGATCTTATAGTTACTCAACTATTTTATGACACTGATATCTTCATCAAGTTTGTGAATGACTGCCGACAAATTGGAATAACCTGTCCCATTGTCCCGGGTATAATGCCCATCAATAACTACAAGGGATTTTTGTGCATGACCGGATTTTGTAAAACAAAGGTAGGTTAGTATATTCACACCTATCATTCCTGTATCAGTGGTGCATGCTAGCAATCTGTTAATGACTCTCATTCAATATGTTCTGACATTTTGATTGGGGAATTTTCTTGCTTCCTTTGTTTATACATCCAATGTCATTCTAATGATACCCTATAAATCGTCCAGATGAATGAATTTGTTTAAAAGTTGGGCAAGGTAAGGTTCTAGGTGTATGTTGGTGCACAATTTTGAACTTCATAATTTAGAATTATATCAAAGTCAGTAAGATCTTAAACTTTCTTTATTAATATTTCTTTTAGTTCTCATCATGTAGAGTATGAATATATTAGAATTTGCCAAGTTGGTGCCTAATTTTGGCATGTAATGGTGCTTTTCTTTACCAATGTTATGCTATAGATTCCATCTGAGATAACAGTTGCTCTCGAGCCCATCAAGGACAATGAGGAGGCTGTGAAAGCTTATGGAATTCACCTTGGAACCGAGATGTGCAGAAAGATATTGGCTCATGGGATCAAGACATTGCATATGTATACCCTAAACATGGAGAAGTCTGCATTGGCCATATTAACGGTGATTCTTCTTGTACACATTGTATTCTGGTGAGAATATTCTATGCTTCATCTTTTTTGGCAGTAGATCTCAATGAGTAATCAGAGTTGCAGAACCTTGGGGCTAATTGATGAGTCAAAGATTCCAAGGTCTTTGCCATGGAGGTGTCCTACGAATGTCTTTCGAGTTAAAGAGGATGTATGACCCATTTTCTGGTATTGATATCCTTTTGAAGCTGATAAATAGTTCAGATGCATATATTGAGTTTGAGCGTCTGATTATATGATCTTGTCACGACAGGGCAAATCGTCCAAAGAGTTACATAGCAAGGACTCTAGGTTGGGACCAATACCCGCATGGACGTTGGGGCGATTCCCAAAATCCATCATATGGTGCACTGACTGATTATCAGGTACCAGCACTCTTCTTTTTGTCAGTGATTTAGGCTATAATATTCATATTAATTCAGCTATGTTCTATGAGTTGGAGGCTAGGCTGCATTGACATGAAGATATGCCTTGGAAGTGTCAAATAAACATGCTGTTGGGGACCCAGGAGAAAACTGAATATTATTAGTATTACCATGACACGGGATAATGCTTAACATTATGAAGTTAGCTACTAACTTGAAGGACAATGAACAACAAAGTTCTTTTCAATGTTTTGTGCCGTCTTCAAGGAATTTAAATTCCCAAATGGCGATGACTGCTTGGTTGACTTGTTTGATACATGTAACCCATGTTATCTCCAGATGGTTCATATTTTCTTATCATAAAAAAGAAAATGTTATCTGACTGTTGACTTGCAAATCCTTCAATGTCAGAATTCTTTAGTAGATTTCATTTCTTTTAGCTTAATTGTTTTCTGGGGAAATAATTCTTACTAATTCAGTAATTTTTAAAAAAAGAACCTATTTCTTTTATTGCTTGATGTTATTTTATATAACTTGTAGCATGTATTCAGTTCATGCGACCTCGTTCACGTGGCAAGAAACTCCAAGAAGAGTGGGCCATCCCTGTAAACTCCATTGAAGATGTTCAAGAGATACCGTATAGTACATATATGTTTCTGCCAATAGTTGTGGTCTGTGTCTGCAGTGTAGGAGATTCTCTGGATGGCCATTGTAACTGATATTTTACTGTGTGATGATAGAGGTTTATGAATTACTGCCAAGGGAAACTTAAAAGCAGCCCATGGTCAGAATTAGATGGACTTCAGCCAGAAACAAAGATCATCAATGAGAAATTGGGGCAGATCAACTTGAAAGGTTTTCTTACCATTAATAGCCAGCCGGCAGTCAATGGGGAACATTCTGATTCCCTTTCTGTTGGTAAGCAGTTATTCTTGTTTGGAATCTACTTCCTAAGTTTATCCTTGTCTATACATCAACTATGTTCCTTGTTATATATCTGTTGTGTATTGATGAAATACGCATTTATACACACGTGTTTTGTTCAAATGTTTAACGGGTTGGGGATTGTATCCTTATTTGAACTTGATAAGTGATAGTTAATAACATGTCATACCAAACTTATGATACAGATGAAAAATAGGACACTAAATCTCTGAATATCTATTGGAACTTATATGGGGTTTTATTGTAACAATCACACCATATATTTTTCTAAGATGTTAACCTAAAAACTGATGATGAATCTGTTGGGAACAAGATACCATTGTTTCCATTTTTGCAACCTTAACTTCTCTACTCAATGAAGGAAATAGCTCCCTTCAAGTAGGATTCGTTTTCCTCGAGAAAAAGTTTTTATTATTAATGAAAATTGAAGTAGGCTTGTTTGTTTCCGGAGGGTGACCCCTCTCGAGCATTGATAGCACAGGTGAGTTGGTTTTGATATTATTAATGAAAATTGAAGTGACACTGCCCCCTCATGGAGGGAAAGCATTTTAAGTAAATTCTACTACTACACCATTAAGCCAGTTTCCCTGAACTTTCAACCACTGTTGACTAATAAGCTCAATGTAGTACATTATTACACTTTTGGGGAAAAATGCTCTGTCCGGCATGTTGAGAGAATTCTCTCTTCTGAGATAAAAGGGAGGCAGTTTTTGAGTTTTTGCTGCAATGTATGAATTTTGTCTTACTACATCCGGTACTGAACAAATTGGATTTTGATGCATACATATCATGTGGTGCAGGTCGAAAGAAGCTATTACCTGGTCAGCCTGGTTGACAATGATTACATTCATTCAGACCTCTTCATGGCATTTGAGGACATCTAAGAGACTAAAAGAAGACAAGAAGTAGCATTGCCTCCCAGACTCGGTTTTCACAGAAGTGGTTGGATGCAAAAATGTGCTGTTTGATTTGTTTTGTATCTGATTGATTATTGTCCGTCTGGATGCTTAAATTTTGCATTCTGGATACGACCAATGTAAACTATCTATGATTATTATATAAGCATCAGCCCATAATTGATGATGATCGATGATATAAATGCTTGATTTTTTGAGAGGGGAAAAGGCTTTGATTTCCTAGTTTCTTGTACCAAATGATGCTTCGATCAAAAATCATAATTTGGTTTCATGGTCTGAACAGATCAATCCAGAAAACATAAACACGAAACAGTATCTACAGTACACACGTGCAATGCAATCTATATATTTGGGATCCCGATTGAAAAACAAACCGGTGAGAGAGAGAGAGAGAGAGAGGAAAAGTGGTTCAGTGGTGGGGAGGATGGGAACTCCGGCTGCGGTGGCGATGGTGGGATTGGCGCTTGTGTGTTTCAGTGGGGATGTACGGGGAGAGACTGGATGGAGTTGGCCTCCTACCTCCCGACGAGGGACTTGTACCGCAACGAATCACCCATCTAGTTCTCCCTTCCTCTTTGTTTGCCTATTGTTCGTTCATCCATTCATTGTGAAATCCACGTGAAGCTCCTGATGAGATGGACGGTGCTACCTTCCTTTTTCGTCTATGTCTATCAGGCCACCATCGGCACTGTGATCGGAATGACGATGATTCTGTTGCCTCCTGGCACCTCGCTATGATCCTTATCAATCCGGCTCTCATCCTCATCGGTCACACCGCCATTTTCAGGTCATACAATGTTCAGTGAAAATGTTCTTTTGAATTTTCCATCTCTGACGTTTCATTCAATGCGCTGTTTAATTTTTCCATCCTTCAGTACAATTGCATCAGTGTTGGCTTCACCGCCATCTTGTCAAAGATGGACCTAGTAGCCTCTCTCCTCTTCAGCCCTCGCACTCAACCACAAACAAGTTCACCCATGTCATTATCTTACCACCTTTTCTTTTTATTTTTCTAACTTGTAATGTGGGCGAGATGCTGTATGCCTAGTATTTACTCTTGACCCTTTTGCATGGATCCTCAGATGAGCGTGTATTTTGCGCCAGCTTTCTTTGCTCATTTGCTGTGTTAATGCCTCAAACATAGGAGTCCGCTCCCCTCCTTGAGGTCTTCAAACTGGGCCTCGGGTTTGGTCACCATATCTGTATTCAATGGAGGTAGGCCTATGCTCTCCAGACATTTTTGTTTTTGCTTTCCTGTCTCTCTGCTTTCCTTCCTTTTTTTTTGTTTATCTCAATGAATTGGATCCTATATCCAAACTGATATTGTCAGTTGGCTGGGTCACTTGGTTTTGGCATGTGGAGATTTTCATTATTATATATTATAATCATGCATGGTGTATAGGTTCTTTCTCGATTGGCCCCCTTCGAGAGGGGGGTATACAAGGATTAGGTGATTTCTGGTGCACCTTCTGGCTCCTTGTAAAGTGGAAGAAACTGTTCTCCATACACTCCTTGAAGCTTCTCAGCTCTGGTGCCACCATTTTGACTGGCCTTCCTTCCGTGGTGCAGCAATCAAAGGACCCAAGCGACATTGGTTTCCTTTATGCACTCCTTAATAGCTCCTCCTCGTTCTACATGTTCTCCTTCCAAGGTACTTAATTGCTTGCCTCTTTACATAAACCAATAGAGTCTTCCCTCAACATGCAATTTATTTTGTTTTGAAAATGGCAGTTCATGAAAAGTCCATATTATTGCCTCTCCTGCCTGCTAGCCTTTTAGCTATAGGGGAGCCTCAACTTCTTGGATGGATGATGCATTTTGGATTGCTCTCGATGTAACCCCTCCTCTACTGTGATTGTCTGATCCTTCAGTATGTTGCTTTGCATGCACTTTACATTCTTATTTACTTTCGGCTTAATGGATCACATATCAAGAGAGATGATTCTTCTTCTTCTACACTGAAAACTTTGATGATCATGCCTCTGTTTTGCTCATTTGCACTCCATTACATTTATGTGAATTTGCTAACTCCAGATAAGTGTCCTTTCCTTTTCGAGGCCCTTATCATGGTTCTTTGCTTCTCTCAGTTTGCCATCTTGACTGTATACACTAACATGAAGCAGTGGATGTTGTTAGGCAGTTCTTCAGAGATATTGATAGAGAAAAAGAATATTTGATTATCTTATTTACTGGAAATCATTTTGATTGTCTTGTTAGTTTTATATCATTCTGCATGCTGTCGCAGTTTGTATGGTTATTGTAAATCATAAGATTATGGAGACAGGCAAAGGCCAAATTCCCAATTGAGGGAAGTTCATTTTCCAACTGTGCATGTTCCACATTTGTTTTTATTTGTTCCCAGTTTTGGTTCTTCTGCAAAGAAGCAACCTCCTGGTAGTGCACTGAACTGACTTCATATACTGCTCAAAACTTGGTGTTGTTTGGACTGTTTATATGGAGGTTTAGCCTTAATTTCCCCTCTATTTCCTTGGAGTTTATCACTCCTATTAATAAATTACAGATGGCGTGCCCCTATGCTTGGTCAATTTTTTTTTTCTAATATAGCTTCCAAAGTTTTGAATTCAAAATGGTTGATATGATGATGTCTGCGTTATGTTTGAGGTGTGAATTTCAACAAGCAGCATTTGAATTAAACAGCATGAATGCATCAACCTGGCTGTTTGGACTGCTTCTTTCGAGAATAGAGACATCACTCAATATTTCTACAAATCACAATATCATATGATTCTTAGTTTTGCACAATATCAAAGAATCTGGAACAAACAAAATGTTTTGAAGAAAATTTAAAAAAATGCTACTTGGGTTCAACATTGGCTGAGAATGAGATTCCCCCACTGTACTCGAATGCATTACTGCTTATGTCCTTCTTTGGTAAGGGATCATTATAAGGATGGCGTGGAACTCCATTTGTGATCCCAAAGTCTGTGGCTGATGAAGATGCTGAATTCATGTTTGTATTTATTCCATCGTTCTGCAATATACTCTCAATCTCTTTCACTAACTCATTCATTGTTGGACGATCTACAGCTGATTCCTCAACACACTGCATGGCCAATTCCACAAACCTGCCAAAACCTATGAGGTTGGTCGCGTTTCGGATGGTTGGGTCCATTATCCCCATCAACCCATAGTGGCCTTCATCGTTTTTGTTTAGTAGCATTCTCACTTCACGAACAATATACTTGCCCTTCTCTATTGGTTGCTTGGCGGTTATCAGTTCAAGCATGACTACTCCAAAGCTATAGACATCACTTTTGTCAGTTAGTTGTTGAGTCATGTAATACTCAGGATCCAGATAACCCTGCACAAGTTTCACATTGAAAGGAAGACATATCAGAGGATATTTTAGTCATAGAGAATGCTTAGGATCTTGTCTGACTACTTGAATGGCTTATGAGGATTTTGTCAAATAAATCCACTTTGGTTTTTTATTTTTATTTTGTATGTCAGAGGGACTTCCCGTGGCTGACCTTACAGCCAAGCTAGGAAAGCTACCTTTCCCACAAATCCACTTTGGGTTTTAGAAAGATGGAATAGTTTCTCAAAACTAAGGAGAATCTTATTACTACATAAATTAGAAAGAAAATGCCTTTCTTGTTTGGAATTTTTATCTGGTATTTTATTTGTAATCCAGGTGAAGGGGGAAAGGTTAGGATGTTTTCAAATTTGGTCATCAATTGAGTTATATTGAGACATCCACATCTCCCCTAAAGTGCATGGTGCTTTTTTTTTTCTTCAGAAACTGGTAGGGAAATGGTGCTTGTAATATAGTGTGGGTGTAGTAGGAAGACTCAGATTTTCTTAACAAAATGACATGCCGATTAAGAATCGTAGGAGAAAAATACTCACCAGTGTACCTTTGACTTGGGTAGAAACATGTCCCTTTCCAGTGTCTGAAACTAGCTTTGATAGACCAAAATCTGCAACCTTTGCTGTCAAGTTTTCATCCAGAAGGATATTGGTAGACTTGACATCCCTGTGTATAATAGGAGGGTTAGCAAGATCATGAAGATACGCCAATCCTCTAGCGGAGCCTAGTGCAATCCGCAACCTCCGCTTCCAGTCCAGTTGGAATCCATATTTGCCTGCAGTGGATAATGTAATGATTATCCATACCTTTAGGCTTTAGCTAAATACAAAAAGGTGACAGGTCACATCTTTTTTTTTTCTTTCAAAATTAAGGGCTTACCTGTGAAGGCCTCCCGGAGAGTTCCATTGGGAACAAATTCATATACTAGCATCCTTTCTCCTTGCTCAAAACTAAAACCAACAAGCGCTACAAGGTTTTTGTGGTGAACTCTGGAAAGCAATTCAATTTCTGTCTTGAATTCTAGTCCACCTTGCATGGATCCTTGCTGTGCCCTTTTAATTGCCACGATTTGCCCATTAGGAAGCATTCCTCTGTAGACCTGAAGGGGGAAGGAAAACGAACACTTAGGACTTGCCGCTTCAAGAAATCAAAAGCCTTCAAAAAAAAAAAAATTTTTTTGGCATTCGATTACCTTGCCATAGCCTCCGGATCCAATCTCATTAGAATCAGAGAAGTTGTTTGTACACTTCTTTAGTTCGTCATAAGAAAACCACCTGGCTCCTTTCAACTGGGGAGCTCCTTCAGTTTCCTTGCCACTAGGTGCCCAAGACACTGAATGGGGGACGAAAAGCATGTTCATAACCCAAAATCTTTCTCTGGTAGCTCATATGTAGGAAAATATTAAAGAAAATCTTAATTCTTAAAACTCGATATTCAGCCCCTCGTCTGAAGAATATTTGAGATAATTTAGAAGCACTGTACACATATGCTGATATACACGTACTGAATTGTTCAATGTTGGTCAACTATTGAGTGTTTTTTTCAGATGATTATGAATTGATCTATATTTATCAGTAACATTTGCATTAAAATCATGATAAACTTGTGGAAATATTTTATGATTTAGCTCTTCATGCAGAAAGTCCTGGGTTCGAGTCCTATGAGCGGCAACTTTGTGAAAAAAAATGCAAGGACAATGACTGTATCCAGTCTCTCCCCCAGTACTCTGCTATATGTGGGACCACTCTGCAGCATGGCCTTTATTTATTTATCATTATTATTTTAAGGTTAGGGATGAACTTTAGTATTTTCTATTTGCCTGAGGAACGTTATGGTCATCTTACCGAAAGGCTTGCTTAGTTTCATGGCTCTTTCAGCTCTTTTCTTCTGACGGAAGGCATATATTCCAACTCCAACAAGTCCAAGGATGAGAACAGCACAACCAACTGCTACTCCCGCAATCAAACCGGCACTTATGGATTTTTTGGAATCAACTGAAACACTTGACCATGTCAGTATATTTGTTGATGGAGACATCCATTATATCAAGCCCCAAGGAGGAAAAAGAATACCTGGGAATGGATATCGAGATGCAATGAAGTAGTATGGCCCAAATATTGGTGGAGGCTTAAATGATTGGTTGCTCAGTTCAAACCCAAGCCTTTGAATCTCTGATCTGTTGAAATATAGTCCAGTTGATGGGAAAAGTTGCAACTGCACCTGTAGGTAGTTGTCACTGGTAAAGAATATGTTCTGGAGAGACACACTGCCAGGAGGGATGGTAAGATTTTTCCATAGGTTTGTTTCCAGTGACTGGAATGTGGTGCTGTTGCTCAAGTCTCGGAAGAATGGTGCCCTGAAAACTAGTATTCCTTCGTATGGATAAGCACAAATGCACTGAGGACTGAGGCTCTGATCTGCAGGGCAAGATTGAGAACCGCAACGGGCATGGCTGGTGGAATAAACTTTCAGAGTTTGCTGAGGTCGGCAATAGTTGGTATTGGTATCCGTAGAACTGCAGATTGGATTTCCAAGGAGTCTGCATCCAACATGATAAATAAATGTCATATGGCTGGGAAATAATTGAAATACATTGAACTCTTCTTTAGTAGATATTGTAATGCTGATATTTTCTCACATTAAAGTATTCTGATATTGAGAACCGTGCTTGATGTCAGAAATGTCATTGTTTTGTAGATCGATGAGCTGCAATTGGGGGCTGATAGTGTTGCTAAAGTTGAGACTGCCATTCAATCTGTTATTCTTTAACAACCTGGCAAATGCAGACGTAATTCATTGAAAAAAGATCTGTTTTACTTGGGTGAATGTTTCAATTACTAATTTGCTAATTCACACATACACTTGCTGAAGCTGTGGAAGGCTGAACAGCTGTGTTGGTAGTGTCCCTTGAATCTCTCCTGATTCTATAGCTCTGGACACCCACAAGTAACATGAGTTTTGGATGAGATGAACCTGCATTAGTAAATGTCTCGTACAACTCCTAATAGTGTTAAGAAACTTACAGAACTGTCAGTGTTTGCAGTAGTGAAATCCAGGTGGGAACTTCTGATATAGCAAATGTATTGTTACTCAAATCCCTGGAGACCAAATAAGAGAAATTCTTGTTACTAATCAAGCTATGGGGGTGGAAAAGCATGAAAGTACCATGTCAGGTTGAACAATATCTCACACATAGTTGAGAGAACTCATTCCAGTAAGGTCAGGTAATGAGCCAATCAGCTGATTATTTGCTAGATTCCTGAGAGAGAAGAGCAGTTTAGAGAAGATGTGTCTATCTTTGCCCATGACATGCAGTAGAACTACATTGGTTTATAACATTAAACAGAGCACTTACAGTTCATTGACACTCACGAGGTTGCTGATGTTGGATGGCACAGGGCCGGTCAATGTATTCTTGTCCAGCCGACTGTTGGCAAGTGGATATCATGTCATGTCCACCCATTATAGATATAGCATAAAGGAAAAAAAATGCAACAGTCACATGGAACAGTATACTAACAGGACTTCAAGAGATAGCACACTTCCTATTGATGCAGGAATGTTCCCAGTGAATTGATTATTATCAAAAAGTCTGCCACCAGAGAACCACAGGAAATCAGGAGAAACATATAGCTGACATGGAGGAAATGTAATTCATTATTGAATATTTTACAGGCAGCTTACACGTGTATAAGTGTCATGTTGGGACTGAACAGCTTCCCTGGGATGGGACCACTTAGCTGGTTCTTGTTGAAATGGCTGACAAAGAAAAGCATGTCGCCACCATTTATACATTAGTGAGTTTTTTTTTTTTTGTGTGCATGCGCGCGTGCGCGCACCTACTTGTGCACATGGACATTTTCAAAAGAAATAAATGAACGTGAAGATACCCACAAGTGCTTTGTATTGACGAGCTGGTCAAGGCCAGGGGAGCTACTTGTTGAAACGGGAAGGGTTCCAGACAACTGATTGTCACCTAGATCTAGCCAGTAAAGTTTGGATAGACTTCCCAAAGAAGCCGGTATCGGACCACTGAATTTGTTTGAGTTGAGAGCCCTGAAAACGTGTAGTAGCGAGTAAAAAATCCATTTCACCAATTTCTTTCTGAACTGAAGGTGAGATGAAACTTATATTGAGTGATTCTTACACGAAATATAGTAGTGATAGATTCCCCAATTCGTTTGGGATGTTACCCGTGAAGCTGCAACCTGCCAGGATCCTGCGAGGAAAGTAAATTCATGGTTGTTGGAATCTCATCTCAGTACTATCAGTGAATATTAGGGGCATATGTTTTCAATGCTTTTGCATGACAATGGTGAGTAATGGGGGCTTACAGAGTGGTAAGCTGCTTGAGGTTCCCTATATTTCGAGTGAGTGAACCGCCGAGATCGGTATTATACGACAGATCCCTGCAGTCCTCAAAGATAAGCTGTCAGTTACGGTTGCAAATAGCAGATATTTTTGTCCTAAGATTTTCAAATGTATATATAATAATGCAAGATTGAGCCATGAAAAACCTCATATGTGAATTACAATACCTTCTCAGAGATGAGATGAGAAGGTGAACATAGAATATAGATTTTGTAACATATCGCTAGTCTTTATGCTGCAATTTAGATGAGTCGTGATGCCAAGAAAACTAACTTACAAGGATTGCAATGTGGTCAGTTGCCCGAGGTCACCACTCAGAGTGCCCTTGAGGCCCATGGTTGACAATTTCCTGGAATCATTGAAGCGTAAGTACAGTGTTTGACACATGAGAGAACAAGGAAAAAAGGGTCAAACTGAAAACTCACAATGCGGTCACTTTGGAATTAGTGCATTGCACCCCTTCCCATGTACCACAAGGATCATCTGATTTCCCCCAACTGGGAGGTGTGTTCTGCCACTGATTCATTAGGGAACGAAGTGCACCAGCTGTCCAAAGAAATTCACAGTCAGCCTTGAAGCTTGTTGTTCATAATATAACAGAAATACTACATGAATGAATGACAAGGATGAGCTTGCTTGAACATCATATATGATACAGGCATCTTTCAAGCTCATAATAGAAGATATCTTATTTGTTTCTGCTTAATCTTCTGAACAAGTTTAGAATACAAAATCATCTTCCATCTCAACCAGTATCAGGCTGCTGAAGATGACGCAGTTCATGCTACCCTACCCCTGGATTCACGCAATAGTATAAACTAGAAACTTTTGTTGTATGACTCCCTTAAGAGATATATATTTTTTTGGGTGAAAGTTCATTGTTTTTTTTTTTTTTCTCGTTTATTCGCATTTGTGTGTTTGGTTGGGAAAATCAGTGTATCTCTGTTTGTATTGAATCTGCTCAACCAATGTTCCATGTATCATAATAAAGTTCATGGGATGTTTGAATTTCTCATGTGATGTATTTTGATCATCCAGAGAGAGAGAGAGGGGGGGGGGGGGGGGGGGGATGTGTTCAACCCTGCCAGTTCTCTCACAGATTAATTAATCCTAAAAAGAAGCTGAAAACTTACCATTCTGAGGATCAGTGTCGCTAGAAACAGTTTGAAGGCCAGCAGCAATGCTAAGGAAGAGGAGGAGACATGGCAGTTGATCCACTCGTGAAATCCTCATGGCTATGGGGAAAAACGAATATGTACAGGAGACAGGTAGGTGGAAATGGCTTCTCTTTGGTTTCCTCTTTCTGTATATGTGGGAGATAAATGAGTTAGTGCAGAAGTATGTTACCCGTAGACATGATCATCACTGATTTCAGATCCAATGACTATACCAGCAATCTTTGAGAAATCAATTGAATGCAAAGGAGTTTTCAGTTGTGGTGGAGGTGGTGGTTTCAGTTGCCTTTTGCTTTAGATTATCTGCCTTGTCTTGTAAGATAGTCAATGGTGGTAGCTGCCCTCATATCAGTGAATTATGATTTCATCATATGTGGAACTTCCTTCCTTGGTATAGATCAATCTTTTACGACCTCTTCTGCTACCCCATGATGATGGGGGAAGGTGTAGTGGGAAAGGGTCGCCAATTGGACTCAATCTCAATGTTTTGTTTATGTTGACCAATGAATAGCTTCTGTGTTGGAGAAAGCACACGAAAATCGACCAGGTCCAATCTCTGGCCAATGGAGGAAGAAGCTAACTTCTCCAAGAAATCAGAATATGCAAGGGACCTGGTCTTACTATTATTATTATATTTCCAATGGCTGCCTATCTGCCTCTCTCTAATGTTTCAGGTGATAAAAACTATTTGTTGTTGTAATCGTTGTTAATATATAATTGAGAGACGGCGTTGTTTTGTCAGCATATGTATGCTGGGTCTTCCCTTGCCAAAGAATGGTTCCAGTTTGCCTGCGAGAAAGCCAATTCTTAATGGCCTGGTTGGTAAGGTCAGTTCTATTGAATATGTATATATTACAGTATAATCACGACTTCAAAACGTTATGTACACCCATTGCAAAGCAAACCATGCTCATCAAAGCTGTATCAAGATCATATAGTCCTGTCCTGTTTTCAACCTCAAATGCATTCCACATTTTTTTTATAAATATAGTATACACTACACTCTATCAAGGTATGTATATTTTTTATAAAAAAATGAAATATATATACACCAATGAATTATATGAACTAATTGATACAAAGAATGTTTAAATTTTTTTATGAAATATATACATCATTACAGTGAGTAGAGATGGTTAACAAAGTACATGGAACTATAAACGATATTATAAAATGAGTTAAATATAACAATGCTTTTAAATCAACCGCATTGGAAAGGATTTTTCAATATCAAGGGAGTTATTAAACTTGGAGATAGACGATTATGTCATTTATGAGATGGTGAAAGCTTTGTAAGCCATTACCTTATACAATTAGTATACGATTTTAGATCATCTCCAACTTGTCCGATTAAAACACAAGCGTGCTGTTGTAATAGCCACGTCTCTCTCTCACAGCACGTTTTTTTTACAAAAAAGAAATGAAAAAATATCTGTTGAAGAGTAAATATATGAGTGCACTTGCAAATTTGCAATATGATGGGGTTAGTAAGAAAAAAAAAAAAAATCATGGGGTGACCCTCCAATCGTATAGCTTAAGTGCATCCAATCCAATCCAAGAACCAAATATCATCCACTCATGACTCAAGTAAGATGTTGATCTGATAATTGTAAATTTTGGTGCATCTACCGTTTGACTTGCGTGTCCCACTCCTGTTCCTTATCCATTCATCTTCCAGGTTTGACTTTTTCCAAATATAAATTATTCAACCTCAACACGTCAATTCTTCCTCTCCCAATCTTGAATACTTTTGTTGAATTGCGGGATATGTAAGAAAACAAAAGAACTCATGAATTGCACTGTATGTGTGTGAATATTTTTCCTCGTCGAACGCGCCAAAAGAATAGCTCATGCAAACTCAAGAGGGGGCATTCAACATTTTCTTTGTTCAACATCTGGCTGGATTGGCAGAAGAACCGGAGAGAACAAAATAATAACAACACATTTTGATACAAACAAACTTCCAATGCAGCCAAATTCCAAAACTAGCGGACCAACCCATGCGCACTTTCTTTCTTTGATTTGTGAGCAACCTACTTTCTACCTAAAGCTAATTTGAGCGAGCATAGTAAATTGAAGAGCTGTGTATACACTATACATAAATAAACATTTAATTTCATATATACGCTTTTGGACATGCTAATACAAGGGCCACAGCTATTATCAGCCCCAAAATGGATCTGATTCTAGGTTAAGAACGTCCATTGACTGCACCATTCCTTTATCAGGAACGGCCAAAGAGGAGAGCCATTTTAGACTGCAAACTGGTGGGTTGTTGCTAGTGGTGCAATTCCATTGGTTTCATTCGGTTTTTTAAAACTCCAAATTGATCTAAATTATATTCATATTTAATATAAAACTTGAGCCAAACTGAAAAACAAAAAACTAAACTAATATTATTTGATTAACCTGAACAATTAAAAATAAACATATGTACATCTAATTATTTCTTTTTTTTCCTACCAATTTGGGTTGATTAGGGGTGGTTTACAACTTTAAATAAATATCTAAAAGGTTAAGAATGATTAATTAGTATATTTATTTTCTTATGAATATTAATAGTATAACAATAATATAATTTTTAATATAAAAGAATAATTTAAATGAATATTAAATATGAGTAATCATATGTTTAAATTTAATTTGGTTATGTTAGTTTAATTTTTTTGAAATCAAACCAAACCCAAAACAAAGTAGATCGATTTATTAATTTTTCAATTTATACCTAACCAAACAAAAAAAAACTATTAACTCAAACCCCACAAAAATTAAGTTTGGATTAGTTTTGATTTGGTTTAACCAACTAAACCGCACCCCTAGTTGCCACCGCCATAAAGAATTATGACGTTGCCCGGTGATGTCTTTCTTAATTCGGTGATTAAGCTTATCGTTCAAACCAACAACCCAAAAAAAAAAAATGACCAATCTCATATATGTGCTGGTCTACAACAAATTCAAGGCATCCATTCTATTATTATTATCATCATCTAATCTACTAAAATCAGCTTTTCTCGTAAGAAAGAACCTATTCAATTCATTAAGCCGTAAGTTCAATTCCCTCGAAATTTCTAATAACAAATTCATTACACAGTCACACCACACCTATAATAACTGACAAAGAAAGCTCTTCCAATGGTGAAACCATGCATTAAGATGAAAATGGTTTGTCATATGATTTCAATCCTCCACTCAATGCCTTCGAGTTGGTTGAATCACACTCAATGCCTCTTTGTCTTGGATTCGCTTTTGGCAAGCATCATTCCTGAGAGCTTGTTGATCTCGTACAGCAGCCCGGCAGAGAACAAGAAACTGCACAAGGATCAATGGTTGGAACAGTTGATAGCAGAGCAGAGATAACATAAAAGGGCAGTGCTAAACAATCTGTATTGTAGAACAATTTTCCAAACATTTGAGATTTAATACAATCATATATATATATATATATATATTCACAAGGAAAATGGAGAATCGTCCCACATCAAAAAAATGTTAGAAAATGTCCTGGAGAACTGTTTGTTTAGCACTTTCCAAATAAAATGATGAAGGAAATAAGGGCAGGTGAGTGTGCTGAGAGTTGCGGCAAAGATTGAGCCTCTTTATCTCCTCTCATTTCCTTCCAAGAAAACTGAACTGAGTTCATAAACACAAATAAACAGCAATGCATCAGTTACTTTTCCCAATTTTCTTTTGAGGATCCTGTTTAGAAACACTAACCTCATAAACACTAATTTTTTCAATGGATCCTTTACATCTAATTCTATATGTACTTATATGTAATAGTGGATCCCTTAGAAGAATGTTACTGAAATATCCTTCCTCCTCTTCCACCTTACACAACCTGCAGTTCCCTCATTTAAACATCTTGATTGCCTACAGAAAGTAAATTCCATCTCTCATTTTTTTCTCCTAAATTCCATTTCATATAGTTCTCTTCATCTTCTTGCAGGTGCTTGGAATTTACAGTCTTTTGGAAGTTATGTGCTATACAACTAATTTGATGGTACACTGTCAAAAAAATAATAAAAAAACTCATAAACTCCAGGGGTTATCATACCATGAAAAGCAACCATTAATTTTTCATAAATAACCCACAATGTTTGGTTAAAATAATGCATGTTCGAAGATAGCATTATCTATTGGGAAAGTACAGAACAAACTTCTGATAAGTTTAACACCCCCCCCCCCCCCCCCCGCGCCCGCGCTTGTGTTTAAACTTAGCTCCTGCTGGTAGAAGAAGATTTATCCAGGGAAAAAAAAAACACTTACCTATCGGGAAAGTACAGAACAAACATGAGCATGAATGTTATATTCTGCTCCAAAGAAGGAATATATCACAGACGCATCTCATGCACTGTGTGAACTCTCTTGGGTATAAGCTCTCACTACAAATCGCCATTGAATGCAAGAGGATGCACAGACTGTCAAGTAAATACAGATGCACAGTCCAGTACCAACTACCCGTGTTTAAATATGCGGGATGCGGTTTTCGTGCGGTGAGGGTACCACACAAAGTATATGGAGTATGCGGGAATATATGCGGTTCTGTATATTTATTAATAAAAATATATGATGATGATTTCTAAATATATCAAGATAAATATTAAAGGTATATATATATACAAAGGATGTGACACAGAAAAATTGTTCCATATCTAACAAAGATAACAAAGAAAAACACCCCAATATTAAATGATCCAACTGTCCCACATTCCTACTATGTACATTTGTTTTTTTTAACCCCCAAGACATCTGTCTTTAACAAAGAGGGCACAAAGACATGACAAATTTGTTTTTTCACACTCACTGACTGGTGTTCAACAAATAATGAAAAACAAAACAAAGAGAATGGGAGAGAAAATAGAGCACAAAGAGAGAGAAAGTCAGAAAACAGAGAACGAGAGAGAGGGTCAGAGAGAAAACAGGGAGGGAGAAAAACACAAAGAGAGGAAGATGAAGTTGATGAACTGCTGAAGAACACAAAGAGAGAGGCAGAGATATTGAGAGATAGAGAGACAGACAACGAGGGATTGAGAGAGGCAGAGAGACAGAGATATACATATAGAGAGACTGACAGGGGTAGAAGTCTGTTGGGGCTGACTGAAGAATGACCCTGTTAGCCTACACGGTTCGGTAGGCTTACCGAATTTCAGAACACTGCCAACTACCAATGGGCTGAAGCATCTCTCCCCCATATTTAAAAACCATAAATTTGTGGTGAAAAACAAAGCAAGCTTGGATTTTCTTCAAAATCCAGTGTATTCCTTTTTTTTCCAAGGAAGGTGGGAGCTCACTACCTGAAGATTATTAAAATCAGTTGAAAAGATGGCCAATCGGTTAAGATGGACCCACAGGCACATTGGGTGCACTGTGCATAAGCTCGTGGTCCTTCAACCTCTGTATTTGTTTAAGATTCTTTTTTATAGTCTTTAGTAGCAGTTGTAAAATATATCATTGAAAAGGGAAAAGGCTTAATATATTTGGGCATTAAAACGGATTACCATGTTGTGATGCAGACACGATGCACTGTGCTAGCAGCAATGAGCGCTATTGTTTCTGCCAATAGAACTGCACAACCATAAAAGGAATAAACATTAAACTACTTAACTGAGGTCAAAATTAATGATATGTAGAAGTCAAAGTTGCAGTGCACATACCAGCTCCCCACCCAGTCCTTGTACCACATGATTCTTGAAAGTTCCCAATAAACTGAAAGTAATGGCATCGATTAAGCTAAATCAGTCCAGAATTACCTATGGAAGAGATATGCTGACGTGCATCACAATGTATATTAGTATATATCAAGCACATCTTCCTAGAAATACCCTCTGCATACTGAGTATTTCACATCCACTAAAGATAAGAACATAGGCAGTACAAGTCACCTACATTTTGTTCAAACTAGAGCATCATAAATAACTTGAGATGAGAAATAATAGTTGTCTAGGTGGCCAGGTGAGCCAAGGCAGTGTCCTGGGGCCCGCTTAAATGTCATGCAAAATTATAATATGGTATTATACATGGAAACTACGTTAAGATAACAAACACCGATTTTAAATATTTGAAAATTCAGCATGATTAGCATGATTCATATCAGAACATCACATAATAAAGTTCTTGAGAATACGTTGTCCTCATTTTAGGGGATAAAAAGTAATCAATTTTGTCTTATTTATATTTGTCAAAATTGAGACAAGTGGAGATAAATGCTATTCCAGCCTTTAGGTGGAACAAAAAATCCCTTTCATTTCAAAATCAAGAACAATTGTCCGCACTTTATCCCGATTATTTTTTATACCAAATGGGATAAGTTATCCTCCCCCACTTATCCACACAATTATCCTCATGTCCCACTACATATCCCTTTGCCAAACCAACCCTAATAATATGATCTGGCATATCCCTGAACTGATTTTTACTGAAACAACAGCTAGCAGATTCAAGTTTTCCAGTCTACTTGAAGAACATTAATTTCTATTGTAACTTGGAATTGGAGAAAAATCAAGAAATTGAGAACATTGATCGAATAATAAGAAAACAAGCAAAGCAATGTTAAGAAACCACAATAGAATTTCAACTCTTCTAAGAACTCACCGTCAGAAGCACAATAAATAGTAGAGAGCTTATAAATCCCCCAAGTATCGTAAACAATTCAGAAGATGCCAATTTCCCTCTATTCATTTCAAGAAGTGAGAGGACGACAGTGAATAGTAGAAATGAATACACCATGGACCTTCCTGGAGTTGCCATGAGTTTAAAGCTGCATGCAAGGGAATTAAAACTATAATTACAATCGGATAACCTACTTAAAACAATAGAAAAATGTATGAACCTTCAAATTCGTGTCTCTGTTATATTGCTCATGAGCAGCATAAAGCACATGGTAAAAATAATTTGTGGTGGGCGGGTTGGCTTTTCAATCATAGAAGCTACTGATACACCAATTTTACATGTTGGTAAATCACATGGATGCTTAAATGATGCAGAATAAAACAAATAAAATTAGAACACCTCCTCACACTCTATGAAAGACCCTCCCTTGAAATACATATTCTGTTTGCCTCGAGGGCATGTGAGCACCAGTTCTTTAAAAAAAGATACCACAGACATCCTGGCATTTTCATTATAGCATTCTTTGCTTGTGGAAATCTTTTCATTTCCAATTACCAGATAGCCTGCGCTTCCCATCAAACTGCATGTTTTTTTTAAGGTTCCCATCAAATTGCATGTTGCATCATGATTATGAGTTTTCTTTTCTGCTCCACTTTTTTTGGTTTATAAACATCAGTGCCATAGACTCAAGGGACTCGAGCGTGACAACGGGCTTGCCCCAGGCCAAGTTTAGTTTTTTTTTCCAAATGATCTTTTTTCTTTTTTGGAAATAGGTCAGGGCATTATATCGCCTCTCGCTTCTCAAAAACAAAAAAATTCGATTACTCTCCAAATATTCCAGTACAAGCAATTTTATTTTACCACCCACCCTCCCCCGCAATGGACATCATATCTTCAGCCCCAAATATATGAATTCCCAAATCCCGAAGCAAATACTAAACACATGCGCCAGTGTTTTCCCAATACATTTTCGTTCTTTTAAATATCACCTCATTACCCCCTAGAAGACCACCTGAGGTTTAAGCAAAATGAATTTAGTTTGTTTGCTTCGATCTCCTTTCTTTTTAGAGTTAAACAACATCCACATTTCATCTACATTATGGAACGAACGTTGTACTAAGGACACTTCTCATGCTATTCCAAGTCAGAATACGTAAAATAAACTTGAAAGAATGTGTTCATAGATTTTCATGCGCTATGCAACTCGCACATCACATATCCATCATTAGCCCACTTCATCTGGCTATCATTAGCATGAAGCTTGTTCCAATTATGACCCCCCTTACTTGTGTCCTATGTAACGCGGGGGATGATTCTATTGAACATTGGTTCTGCTCATATATGATGGTGTGTCGTATGTGGGGTTGGTTGGTGGCTATAGGGATCTCTGCGGACTTTACTTCACTGGAAGGAATGTGGAAGGCTAGACAGGGGAGATAAAAGCGTGAAAGCCAAAAGAAGATCAGCTGGGTGTGGACTTTAAGTTGATCAAATGCCCTCGAGAGGGAAGTTTTGACCCCATGTCATAAGAACATAATGCAACTTTCTTTTCTTTTCTTTGTAGGTCTCATATTGCCCATCTTTTGATAACAACTCAGTTGAGGACTCAAAAAGTTTTGTCCTCACTTTGGCTTTGCCTCCCCGTCTCCACCTGTTAACACCCTCAACGCAGAGACCCGACTTGCCATAAAATAATAAAGCCTCCACTCCTTGATCAATCTAATAGTTGCCTCCCATATGTTCTCATAATAGTGTATTGCCTTTCAAAACCACTTGGTTTCAAGTCAATTAAATAATCCACACCTCCGCAGGGACAAAAGATTGAGAAATTTAAGGATTTTTGCTTATGTCACCCTTCTTCCTTAATCTTCCCGGTCTCCCACATCTTTTCCAATGATCTGAAGCTAACGTCCATACTAGTGGCTGTCCCAAAATCCATCCACATAAGTCTAACTACACTGCAATTACCAAAAAGATGCACCAATGGTTTTGACTCCTGTCCACCTAAAGAGCACAAGATCAAATGCTCTGGGGTCTATTTCACCCTATAGACCGTTGTTAGGATCCATTTCAGAAAGAGATTTATGAGCAGCTTCTCTTGAATTTTCTAGATAACTAACCCGATCTGCACACAAAACAGATTATAAAACTTCACTTGAATACCAGTAAACATTATGGCCAACAGCATCCAGTGTGATGCTGATCTAGTTGAGGACAAGTGGAGAATGGTCTTCCCTTCCATTTTATTTTCAACGAGAGTTTATTTTTCAATTTTCTGATGTTTCTATAGCTTTTTTGTTATTTATATATACTTAATTCCTTAGTAAATCATATGATCAAGAAATTCTATAATGCACTGTCATATAATATTTGTCAGATTTGGGCAACAAACAAATCAGTAGACAATGTTAAGAAATCAAAGTAAAAAAAAGAAGAGCACTTCCATGTCAAGGGCCATCTGCCTGAGCAACCAACCAATGCCCGATGGATCTATAAATGACAGGAGAGCATTGCTTAAATTACACATATACAAAGAAGATGAAAGCAATGAGATTTTTTTATTTTGTCCAAAAGATTCTAATGTCTAAGGGGAGGGTGAATGTTGTTTGAGAAAATCACAAACTAGGTTAAATTAGGTTCATAGCCGAAAATAAAAATAAATAATATTTCTTTAAACATTGATGCTATCTGTTAAAATAAACATTAGCACACCGTGAGGAGGCGTTGCGACAGAAAGAAACAACCCAAATGGTTGAACAGCAGATCTACCGTTTAATGATAAAATTAAATTTCAGGAAACTAGGTCAAGGTTTATCATTGATCAATCTATATCAATCCCTCAAGATCTAAAAGGCAGAGAGAGAAAGAGAGAGAGATAGATAGAGAGGAAATACAATAAGTCGATCCATCGTACCAGAAACGGAAAGAGAGAGCGCGAGCGAGCACGGTTGCCTACGCCGCTTCCTCCTTCGGGATCCCGAGACAAGACGTGGGGGCTTTAGGGCTTAATAAGATATCCTGAAAGAAACAACACAAGGGCCTCTCTAATGGTTGTACTGGAAGGAATAATAATAATAATAATAATAATAATAATAAAAAAGACGTGTTAATGCCCATTGCGTTTTTTTTCTTTTCTTTTCTTCCCTGAGGAGTGGAGGTTTCGATTATCTTAAAAAAATTGCCTGATATTCAAAAATTCGTATCAATGTCCGAAATTAAATATGGTGGTATCTGATATGATCCAAAAATTATCTATATATCAAAAAAATTATTATATTATTATTTATTGTATTAATATATTTATATTTTACTGTTAATGTGAGTTTTTTGATATTTCGAATAATTAGTATAATTTTCAAGTATAATTATTTCACATATTCATCGTATATCTTTTTGAATATATAGTTTAGATACATATATAGGTTTATCCAATCTATATTTACTCCGTCGACAAACTTATCCTCGACAATAAATTCATCCAGTTTAGATTTGAGTTTAAGTAGATTAGAGTTTAAAAAATTAAAAATTCACAAACTTAGATCCAAACATGTTTAGCTTTTTAAATCACACCTTTTCTTTTTAAACAAATAAATTTTGAGGTTGAAAAATTAATTATACAACATTTTTCAAAAGCTAAAACATACATGATTATAAGAATTTTTAACGTTTTAACCTCATATACAAACGCAAAATATTAAGTAGATATGAGTCAAGTGGAAACCCATGAGACTTTGGCCAAGAGACCATGCACAACTTTGGCTAATAGGTCTCACTAGAAGGTTGTGTTCTGTTCCACTTGCTTAAAGCTGGACACGTTGAGGATCATGCACTCGGTGCATCTACCCACACCAGTCAATTTAATAATCCCACCACCCTGAAAAACACTAATGAAAAATTAAGAAAAAGTAATGGAAATTGAAATTTTTTCACTATTAAAAAATCTAATGTTTTTGTCAAATAAGGAGAAGAAAAAATTTTCTGTTACTTTTCCTCTCCAATCACTTTTTCTATTTTATTTTGTCTTCTATTTTATTTTGTCTTATTAGAAAATGTGAGAAAAAAAAATTCTTTTCCTCGTATGTGAAAATTTGAAAGAGTAATGGAATATTTTTCTATCACATACACAAATTTATTTTTTATCATTTTTTCTTTGATCTAAATTTTATCATTCTCTTACATTTTTCTTTTCCAATTGTGCATAAACACTGAGAAAAAAAAAGTGGGTTTACAAAACACAAAAACGAAAAAGTTCATAGATTCAGTAAAGTGGTGAGAACGGTGAAAAGAGTGGTGGAATATTCGTTCCTTCCCCTTCATCAAATCAATTTGCCTCTTTAAACTGTATACATTACACGATTCACACGGTTCTTGATCTTCTGATTACATGAACTTCGTAAATATGAAAACAAATTACTTTTCGACAGTTAAGCTGACACGTGCAAAACACAAACAATTTTTTTTTTTCCAACTGGAGGTAGGTATTTATCCCGATTTCATTTTTGAAAATCAAATTATAAATTTTAAATGTAGAAGAGAAGAGTGAGGGAAGTAAAAAAATAAAAAAGAACATAAAAGAAAGAAAAATGTTACACTCAGTCACATTCAATGACCAAAATTTAGACCTCACATGTTTTTATTTTTTTAAAAATAGTAAACATCATCCAATGAGGTATATACTTTGATAAAAAGTGTATATCACTTCATTTTGAATTGAATGAAACATTTTTAATAAGTCTAAAAAAATATTTAATGTAATATATACAATATCTAACGAGATATATGTTTTACTGGATTTCTAATGTAATATATGACTGTGTTTTAGATTAAAAAAAAATTGAATATAACAGCACTCTAAAAGAAAAGGAGGCTCCACAAAGACCCAATTAGAAGAGCCATCTAACCCAATAAATTTCCACCACTTTCCCTTCAATCCAGAAATGGGAGATGAGCGAGGAAAAACTTAACTAAAAATCCTTTGACAAAGAGGTGGAATAGACAGAAATTCCAAACCACAGGCTGAATGAGGGAAATGAAAAAACAAGGAATGCATTTAAACAAATCAAAATTATAAACAATTTTTGAAGGCGTCTCTCATGAAAATGGTAAAAATTTGTGTAGAAAGTTAAATACAAGATTTCAATTTTTCAAAATAATCCATAAATCCAATAAAAACAATGCACAATTGAACATTGATTAAACAATCAAAATTAGAGAGAGCAAAACTATATATCCTTAAAATTTGCACTAATAAATCTCAAATGTGACATGGCCATGATGATCAATTTAATATATTTTTTAAATTAGCAACTAGATGATTGCAAGAATCACTAATTTTCACATGAGACAACCAGATCTCATTTTTTTACAGATAGAGAACCATGCATATACCACTAATCATGTCATAGCTGATGATGATGCTCGGGCATTACTCAAACAAATATTAACAAAGACGACATGTATGGCTGACCTGTTTTGGTTAGTGGTTTGAAGAGCACATTAGATGTACAGTATTGTTGTTAATTACAGATAACTATCATACAACAGCTGTTTCTCAGAGCATTGTAGGACCAAGTCCTCCAATCACATGTCCATGTCATCAAATATGTCCACGTCATCATTATCATCCAAGCTGAGGGCTCCACCAGCAAGAAAGCCTTCTTCAGCCAAATTGCTGTCCACAGCAAGCAGGAAAAAACATGAAGGTTTCAGATCACAAAAGATGGAACATAATCAGGTATGTACAAGGAATCACAGTAACCAAGTGATTCCAGCTGAAAAGAACACACCTTAAGCAACAACATCGGAAGCTCACAACACGTTTCAATTTCTTATTGTAGAAGAAGAAATTGAATGACCATCTATGGTAGACAACCAAAGTCAGAAATCAATAGGCTCTGTCACAAGTATATTTTTTTAGGAGGAAAAACCTCACACATCAGCATGGAACTTACAAGGCTCCTCTCTCCATAGGCTCTCCTTCAACATCAAGATTATAGCTGTAAATTTCACATTCTGAGAGCTTTACAATCTGCAACCACTGTCATAAATCAATCTTCAACCTCCTAAGGATATCCACAGCCATTATGAAATCTGTGATGATTACCTCACCAATCGCTTTTGATATGCAATCAAGTAGGGAACTACCTCCGTTAGCCAGTGCCCATTCCTGTGTTTGGTGGGATAAAAGAATGTCCAGAAATTAAGACAATGAAAAAGCAGTGTTTACGCTAAAGGGGGCATGATCTCCTACTAGAAACCAAATAAATTAACTACACAAAATGCAACAAACCAATTGTTTTAATTTCATATTTAATTGAAGGAATTTCCTGTTGCTAACTTATCCCATCATTTTCTCACACTCTTTGTTTATATAAAAATATAAAGCTAATTTTCTACAAAAAGCATTTTCATTTGAGGAATCCATTTGGAGATCAAAATCCTCTTCTGGGAGCACCTGATGCTTCCATGTCTAACATTGGCTAAATATCTCTTATAGATGTCATCATCTAAAAGCAAGCAATTCATGAGAAATTACAATAGATGCTGCCCCCTTCAATTCTAGCCACAAGCCAGAGAAACGTATTTATGGTTTCCCTTATTGTTGACATTAAATAATAGATAATGAAACCACACAAAGTTTATGTTATTTTACGCCTCCTCATGTTCTATACTGAAAAAATCATTCATGCACAATCTATCCAAGTATGAAGCACAAAAAAACCAAATAAAGGGGACTGCAAGATTGTATAGCATGAGGGGACAAGTTAAGGGCATATAATATCAGCTACAGATGATATATAGAAATGTAATACCTTTTCTGCTTCGAACATGTAGTTGTCAAATATCTGCTTAAAATTTTCCCATCGTTCCTCTCTGAAGAAAAGGTGTGCTTTCACTGCGCTGATAGGCCGATATAGCACGTTACATAACAGGTCTAAAAGCAACCAACTCAACCTCTGATTACATACCAGGTCAAAGAATTGAAGGATATTAAGGCACTCGTAGATATTAACATGCATGCAATATGATTTTAGGGATATGGAGAGACTTGAACTCTCAGCTCCTTCACGAGCAACGGTTATTTAAACCGTCTGTCAAACCATTTGACAACATTCCCAAGCCTGGTAGGAAGGACAAAGCGGGTTGTCAAGTCGCCCAATAAGCTGACATTGGCATTACCCAAGATCCTACTTCCCAGTTTTTATTTTCATTTTTCCTCAATCATCAATCCACATCATAAGAAAGACAAATACCTGAAGTCATAATCTGGGTACATGTGACCAAGTGTTAGAACCAGATAAATCAATGTTTTTCGGCTGGAATAAACAGAGAGAATGAAAATGGTCACTTCAACAGAAATCAATATGAATGTCCTCATCTGAAAAGTGCCAAGGGATTCTAACCACCTGGATCGGCTAGCCAAGTAGTCTACTGGTGAGGGGGGGTCACTGTCAGATGATTGGCCAAGGTAATCAAGAATCTGCAAAAGCATAGTCAGTTATTAAATTATATACTAAAAGAAAAGGTAGCAAGCTGTATACATCAAAAAACAACTAGTTGTGCAGATGACACATAATTTAATAAACACATTATTTAACAAAGTTCATGCTTCTTGATGCAGAGTAGTGCGAAAAACATCCAAAATGTAAAAAACCCTGCGCTTATCTAGGTAGATTTCCCACGACCTATTTTCCGGGAGGAATTTAGTACAAGCTCATTTATTCACAAATTAAACACAATGATCTAGCAAAGCTGTGCATTGAAGAACATGCCACATTTTATCCTAATCCTCTCAAAATCATCCAATGCATCTCCTTTTATTTCTTTAAGTTTCTTTTTCTTGACATATGGATGGACTTCAGGGATTTTTTTTAAAAAAAACGATGGATGACCTCAATCCGGCCAGTTAGTGCCTAACGTCTATGCAGAGCCAAAATGGGAAGAGACTTAGGGGTTTTTTTAAGATTAAAAGCTAATTGACCCATATATGCCTAGGTAAGCGCCAGGACTGGACACTAGGCAAGCACCAAGCAGCCCAAGATAGTGACAAGACAAAACTCCAGGAGAATGCTTAAGCAAGCACCCAGAATACTTTTTGATATATTTGGGCGTTGTTTTTGGGGAGATTGTTGTTTTGGGGGGGGGGGGGGGTGCAACACAGAGACATCCAAGGAGGCCACCCATCCTAATACTACTCTCACCCAAACATGCTTAATTTCAAAGTTATATTGGAATCCAGGGCATTAGTGTTGGTATGATCGCACCCAATTCCACCTTCCCTTTAAGGGGGGAAAAAACACCACACTTAGGGGTGGTAAATGAGCCGAACGAGCCAAGCTTTGACCTGCTCAGGCTCGGCTCGGCTCGGGAACGAGCTTCATTTTGTGTTCAAGCTCAGCTCGTTGGGTTCGTGAAAAGCTCGGTTGAAGCTCGGCTCGGCTCGGCTCGTTTGTTAAACAAGTCAAGCTGAAGCTCGAATCAAGGCTCGGCTCGGGCTCGTTTAGTTAAAAAAAGTTTTGTTTAGCATTTGAGAAGTCACATTTCATAAATCACAACACCTTATATATGTGAAAGTAACAAAAGCTCGGGTTCGCTCGGATCGTTTACAAACCGAGCCTTAAAAATTGTTCAAGCTCGGCTTGTTTGTCTAATCGAACGAGCCTGAGCAAACTTTAACCGAGTCGAGCCCGAGCCGAGCCGAGCCTTAGCTGCTCGGCTCGCTTACCAGCCCTAACCACACTGCACATACCTCATGCTCCAAGCTAAGAGATTGCTTTCGATCAGTCACAGTATGCTTGCCTGCATAGCAAATGGTTCTAAGTTAATTTACCTTATCATCCATTAGAGTAGACAAGGCAAAGAAATTAAGGGAATAAGGCCATATTTACAAGAGTATGCTTCTATACTTCCTTTCAGGGTGCTCTCTCCAAGGTTCAAATGCCTCAGGAACAAATTTATACTGCACAAAGTATAAAATAACAATTATGCATCAAAGTTCTGATCTGATCAACACACCAGGAAAATTAATCTCTTAAGGAAAATAAACCAGAAACAACAACCAATTGCATTGTTACAGAAATACCTCTCCAGATGAGAATAATCCAAGTACTTCATGCTGTGTACCTTTCCAATACATACAGATACTTGTGATTTGTTGTCTGCTTGTTGAAATGCACATTCAACAAGCTTAAAGCATGAACTTAATCTCTGTAGGGAATAGAAATGAGCCAACGAAGTCAACAAATCATAGAACTATCATGCAGCCATGTGAAGCTAAATACTTATAATCACTCCCCCTTTCCCCTTTTCTACAGAATTTGTGGCGATATGTTTTAATTTCTAGTTTGAATTTTTGTGGATTTTTTTAATCTGCTAGTGCTAGATGGATGTAAACAGTGTAATAGCACAACCGCACAACTGGAGAGAAAAATCCCATGATTTTCACATAGATGTTCCTTGATGCATACGAAGAAAGAAACCTCATAAATAAGCATCAATGATCAAACACCTAATCATAGATTATTCCATGAAACTCGTGTCCATCCAAATGAAATCATGGCTAGTAATTTCCACGGATTTAATCATTCGAGGAATTATCATAGAACACGTCGATGCAAGAGTGCAACACATGATTGATACCAATCTGCCATTTTTTAGGGCAGAAAAGAAATCAAAGAATTACAATAGGAAACAACCGCCCAAAAAAAAAGTACCCGATCTATTCAATTGCCAACAGAAAAGGAAAAGAAAAGAAAAGGAGAGGAAAAGAAGAGATCACCAAGAAGATGCGCACCAGTAGGAAAGCAAAAGCAACAAATGCTGTTGAATTGGCGAGCGACTGCTGAAAGGGTTCGTTTTTTCTTCTTTGATATCTGGGATTGTTGGAGTGTTTGTTCACCCGGAACAGGAAATATATCCGAAGATTTCAGATGGATTCGAACAAAAAAAAGACCAGGGGAAACCTAGGGTGCTTATCTATATTATCGGTCTCAATTTGGGGCCGCTGAGGGTCGTTTTGCGTGAAGGTCTAGGACTAAAGATAAGGAGGTGAATATTTACATCGGACGGTCTACATGATTAAGTGTTGAACCAAAAATAGGCGTGGTGTTGAACAAAAGTTTAAGTGTTGCCCTAAAATCTGAGCCGTTTGATTTTAATCCAAGGGCTGAGATTTAATCTTGTTATATATGTTAATAAATATCTGATCCTAAATTTCTCGAATATAAATTTTTTTTTTTGAATACGGATACAAATTTTTCAGATATCCGATATTTTTTATATTTTTAGATACAAATTCAGATCCGATGGGGTTTTATTTTTTTAGATAATTGACAGGATTACCTATATATATATATTATTTTATTATTATTATTATTATTTTTTTTTTTTTTCTTGATACAAGCTTACATTTCGGTAAGTGTTTAGTACGTATCATCCTCCCCTGAAAAAAATAAAATAAAATAAAATAAAGATGGCCACGATAACGATGACACCATCTGCGAAACCACCCAGCTTCCCAATCCCAACAACATCCTCCCCAACACAAAGACACCTCCTCGTCCTGCTTCGTGACTCATGCCTCTCCATCTCCCATCTCAAGCAGATCCATGCCCAGACCCTCAAAACCACCACCACTTCGAACAACACCAACACCATCTTCCTCTACAGCCGCATCATCCACTTCGCCGCCACCCACGACTACCTCTCCTACGCCTCACGCATCCTCTTCCACATTGACTCCCCCAACTCATTCACTTACAACACCCTCATCCGCGCCTACGCCAGATCTTCCCTTTCTCACAACAAGCATCTCGCACTCTCCCTCTATCATCGCATGCTCATTCACGGCGTCTCCCCCGATAACTACACCTTCCCTTTCGTCCTCATCTCCTGCGCCTTCCTCTTCGCCGCCTCCGCGACGTCTCAGGTCCACTCCCAGGCCATCAAGATGGGGTTCCTCCGTGACAACGTCCACTTGAACAACAGCTTCGTGCACGCGTATGCGTCTTTGGACCGACTAGACCTCGCACGGAGGGTGTTCGATGGAATGACGACCCATAAAAACGTTGTCTCGTGGAATGTTATCATCGATGGTTATGCGAGGAGTGGGGACTACGCCACGGCGCTTGAAATATTTCGGGAGATGCAGCAGGAGGTGTTGTTGTTTCGTCCCGACAGGTTCACGCTGCAGAGTGTGGTGTTGGCATGTGGAGGTTTAGGGGCTCTCTCGCTGGGGATGTGGGCTCACGCTTACATGCTGCTCAGAGGACGAGAGAATCATCATCTTCTTGATTTGGATCTTTGTGTCAACAATTCTCTGGTCGATATGTACTGTAAGTGCGGGTCGATTGCTTTGGCTTGTCAGGTTTTCCGGGACATGCCAAGCCGAGATGTTGCTACATGGAACGCTATGATCATGGGTTTTGCCATGCATGGCCTGATAAAAGAAGCCTTTGATGCCTTCTCTAGGATGGGTACGATGGACGGGCTTCTTCCTAACTCCATTACTTTTGTGGGCATCTTAAGCGCGTGCAATCACGGTGGGTTGGTGAAAGAGGGGCGGACGTATTTCGACCAGATGGTGCATGAATACGAGATTGAACCTCGGATAGAGCACTATGGATGCATGGTCGACCTCCTCGCCCGCGCTGGTTTCATTGAAGAAGCACTTACCATGGTGTCCAACATACCGTTCAAACCTGACGCTGTGATTTGGAGGAGCCTTCTTGATGCGTGTTGCAGGAAGAATGCTGATGTTGGGGTCAGCGAGTCGTTGGCTCGACAGGTGTTTGAGTTGGAGGAAAGGGAGTTATCCACTAATAGTGGTGGATACATTCTCTTGTCCAAAATCTATGCCTCAGCCAGTCGATGGGATGATGTGGGTCTGATTCGAAGGTTGATGGCCAGAGAAGGGATTAAAAAGGAGCCTGGTTGCAGTTCTATAGAGGTTGATGGAGCCGTCCATGAATTCGTGGCGGGGGACACGTCACACCCCGAATCACAGAAGATTTATGGAACCCTTGACATGATCGAATTGCGGCTCCGGGCGATCGGCTACGTTCCAGACTCATCGCAGGCGCCTATGGTTGCAGAGGTGGATGACATGAAGCGGCGCTCCCTCTGCCTCCACAGTGAGAGGCTCGCCATCGCTTATGGTCTCATCAACTTGAGAGGTGTGCGTACCATACGTGTCTTGAAGAACCTGCGCGTGTGTGATGATTGCCACACAGTGTGCAAGTTGATCTCCCGAGTCTTTGATGTGGAGATTGTATTGCGAGATCGGGTTCGGTTCCATTATTTCAAGAGCGGAACGTGTTCTTGCATGGACTATTGGTGATACTTGTAATTGAAGGTTAATATACAGTAATTCACGTTATATATCGTCCTCAATTTAAAAAATAATCCTCCTCATGATATACCATCAGATTCATAAAAATAAAGTACTATCATTCTTCATTAGCACACCGTGATGAAGTATTGGGACAGAAAGAAACAAGAGGGACGGCTGATCTACCGTTATGTGATGAATTAGATTAATGAAACTATTAATTATCAAACATAAGCTAAGGTTAAGGCTTTCTATAACTTATCCACGTGAACTTATCCACACGAGTCACGTTTACCTAACATAGCCTTTTAAATTAATTTTTTTGCAAGAGAGGTTCAACTGAATTCGGTTTCGTTGCTTTAATGGGATTAAAGTGGCTTACTTAATAATAATGATAACATTAGGAGAGAAAAATAGATAATCATGGGCTGACTGGTATTATTTCAGTCCCTGAACTGGAGAGAGCCTACTACGGAGTAGAGATGACAGTGAGACTATCCCAATCAGTACCCGACTCAACCTGGTTGGGTTGGGTTGGGTGTTCGTGGGATATAGAATAAGACCCTACGGGTTTGGAAAGGAATCGGATAAAACCCGTTCCAAACTCTCCAAATGTAATTAATAGTAAGATCAAATATTCTCTTCAAACTATGCTCCAACCCAAATGGATGTCACATTTGATGTTTCATTAGTTATTCTTTTATATTATTTTTTAATGATAATATTTGTTATTTAGAATATATGTTGATGTTTCTTATTTTGTAAGTTACATTTTAATAAATGTTTTATTAATATTTAAAATGTTAGTTAAAATTAAATTTTACATGAAAACATGCTATATGATATTTTCTTTTCAAACTCGTTCTACCTAACTCGACCTGACCCGACCTTACATGGGATGGGGTGGGTTCGGGTTTCGTAAATGCCTATTAGGATGGGTTTGAAACGGAGTTAATATGAGATTTTATTAGCGGATTTGAGTTTGAGTTTTACCAAACCCGTTTCAACCTGTTCCATTGCCATTCCTATTACGTAGCTGTTTAACCACCTCTACTCTAATGTTTATAATTGTTCACTACTATCCGGGTTCTTCCTTTGCTTGCAAGTTGCAAGCCCTTTACTGCTCGTTTTCTTCTCTCTCTCGTTTTATGTTAAAGCAATTTCCATTTTAACCTGATGTTTTTAATTTTGAAACTGAACCCTAGTCAATTTTAATTGTAAAATTGATACTGGGTTAGTTCGTTGGATCAATGCTATCACCTCAACTTTGATCTAATTTTTTTTCTATTTTTACATACCTCTCCTAGTGATTGTAAATCTCTCTCTCTGGATTCTTAAACTTTGATTTTAAATTTTTATTTTTCAATGTTAAATAGTAGTTTTATAAGATTAAATATTAACTTTTATCAAAATTTTAAAATTTGAACCCATCTTAATTTTACCAAAATTATAGATAGTAATATTAATATTCAAAATTAAGAACATAAAAATATCTGACTGGGGATATTTGGTCTTTTTGTTCCTGTTTTTCCCCTCCCACCGCGTGCGTATTTTTGGTGCGTATAACCTTGACGGGTTCCAAGCGACCTAGAAATCTCGTGGTCCGCCCTATCCGGAAGAAGCGGTTGAGGGAGGGGGGATAGCTGGACTAAGAAGGAGGGCTTAAAAAAGGTCGTCATTCCGTGATATGTAATGCTCCTCTGCTGCTGAGCCTTGTTTTAGACGCGCTACCGGCTTTCTTTTCGTTTCTTTATTTGTTTTCTATGTTCTCTGCATTTCAGCCCGTATTGTAACAACTTTGATTCGGTATAAAATGGACTACTTTTGCCTCACAAAAAAAGCTTTACCGGCGTTGATTAAGCGGCCATCAACTGTCGGTGGCGACTTCATTAGCAAGAAACAGAAACACGCTTATTACGGAGAGTTACTCCCGTTAAGAATCATTAAAAAAGAAATTGATGGATTTCATGGCATTACAACCAAAAAGATTATTTGGATTTCACAAATTTTTTTATATATATTTGGATCAACATACATGAGAGAAAATAAGGAAATTAAACAACGTTCGACAATGAGTTAGAAAGAAAACCAAATGTCGGCAAATGCCTGCCGACAGTCGCTGGAGGGCCAAGAAGCGTATCGCCATTTACACAACCAACATATTTTCATGTTATTATATATGATTTTGAAGATGCTCTGTATTAATCGGGGACCCCGTAACAGTCCACCAACACAGCTCACCCCAATAAATGGAGTAATAATTTCTTTTATTCTTCCCGTCAAATAATAAAACATAAAACATAATAATATATATAGTAATATCTTTTATTCATTAATTAACTTGTATTATATAGGCTGGAGTGACGAGTGAGGTTTTGTTCTTCTGGTTGAGATTCACAATTTGCACGATGTGTTGGAGCATCCCCTACTTTGCTAATCAGATAATTCAAATGTGCGTACAATAGTTCCATCTTTTTGTCAAAGAAAAGGAAATGTCACATTTTCTAAAATATTACATATAGTTTTTTCTGGCCCAACTTCTAATAATATAAATGTTTTAAATTTTAAAAAAATAAAATACATCACCTAATCATCTAATATAAAGTATGTGTACACACTGTCTATTGTTTCTTTAGTAGCGTCCGCTGGAGCGTCGATCTCAGTGGGCCGTGATGGAACATAAAACGAATTAACAAATAAACCATAAATTGTTATTTTAAGCAAGTGGCGGGGGTTGGAAAAGGGAAAGGTTACCCGCCACGAATGTCTCTTCACACCCCCGATTCGATTCCTTACCTCACTCAACCACCAAACCCAAGCAAGCTAAGTTTTGGCAGTAACAGAGACACAAGATCTCATTCTTCTTTCTTCCCATCTAAAAAACAGCTTCCCCCCCCACAACTCTTCCTGTCTCTCCTCTACCCTTTTGCACAACCTGCATTTTCCACAATTAATGTGGTAATAAGAGGAGAAAGGACAGGGGAAGTCGGTTCAGATCAGTAGGAGTTAATAAGAAAAGAAGATGTTCGGTCGGGATCCATGGGGAGGGTCCCTGGAGATATCGAACGCGGACTCGGCGACGGACGACGAGAGGAGCAGGAACCTTCAGGACCTGGACAGGGCGGCATTGTCGTCCTCCAGGCCGCTTGACGAGACCCAGCAGAGTTGGCTGCTCGGACCCGCCGAGCAGAAGAAGAAAAAGAAGTACGTGGACCTCGGCTGCGTCATCGTTAGCCGCAAGCACTTCCTCTGGACCATCGGCGCCGCCCTCGCCTGCGGCTTCCTCGCCGGCCTCATCATTCTCATCGTCAAGGCAGTCCCGCGCCACCACCACCACCCTCCTCCCCCAGACAATTACACCGTCGCCCTCCACAAGGCCCTCATGTTCTTCAACGCCCAGCGATGTCAGTATAGTACTAGTACTCTTTCTCTCTCATTCTGTAATCATGTTCTCTAATGTATGTATCTAACTGTCATTCATCCTTAATTCCCTCAGCCGGGCCTATCCCAAAGCACAACAACGTAAGCTGGCGGGGGAACTCGGGCATGAAAGACGGACTTTCAGATAACACGATCAAGGGGAATCTCGTTGGTGGTTACTATGACGCCGGGGATGCCATCAAGTTCAACTTTCCCATGTCCTTCTCCATGACCCTGTTGAGCTGGAGCGTGATCGAGTACAGCGCCAAGTATGAAGCCACAGGAGAACTCGACCATATCAAGGAGATCATCAAGTGGGGGACTGATTACTTCCTCAAGACCTTCAATTCCTCCGCTGACACCATCGACCGCCTCGCTGCACAGGTATTATGTTCAAATGACCTGTGTAAGTACGTGTGTCCATATTTGTTGCCATCTATCTAACTCGACTGTTTTGGCAGGTGGGTTTAGGTGACACTTCGAAGGGCCCTGGTCCGAATGATCATTACTGCTGGATGAGGCCGGAAGATATCGACTATCCACGGCCAGTGTATGAATGCCACAGCTGCTCTGACCTTGCTGCAGAAATGGCTGCTGCTCTGGCTGCCGCATCAATCGTCTTCAAGGACAGTAAGACCTACTCACAGAAGCTAGTCCATGGTGCGAAAACCCTCTTCAAGTATGGGAGGGATCAGCGGGGAAGATACAGCCCGGGGGGATCTGATCCTTCCATCTTCTACAATTCCACTGGCTACTGGGATGAGTTTGTGTGGGGTGGTGCGTGGATGTATTATGCCACAGGTAACTTGTCCTACCTCCAGCTTGCTACAGCTCCTGGCCTTGCCAAGCATGCAGGTGCATTCTGGGGTGGCCCAGATTATGGTGTTTTCAGCTGGGATAGCAAGCTTGCCGGAGCTCAGGTTAGACTACTTAGTTTTTTTCCCCTATTTTATCCTTTCCTTTAAACATTTTTTGTGCAATATTTTCAATAATCCAAAGGATGATTAGAACAGACATCTTTGAAAAGTTTCAATGTAGAACTTTTTTCAGTATTCATATGTGTCTGCTTGATGCAACTGGAATTTCATCCAAGCTGTTTACTTAGAATAGTCAGGAGTTTTACCAACAGCTCTTATTACAAAGAGTGCAGCTGAAATGAGGGTGTGAGGAACCTAGGATTGGCTTTGATAAATGACAAGCTACAGCTTTATGCTATATGATCACTGTTCAGTAGGGGGGAATCTAAATTGAAGAGCCAGAATATTCTACATAATGAACTCAAAGTGGCATTGTACAAAGATCCATTTCAAGAGAGGACTTGTGAATCTTGCTTGAAATGATGAGAAAGAATTACCGTTAAAGGGGCTTGGACCTGTAGCTGAGAGGTTGACATTCGAGTCACTGTATTTATCTACAAAAAAAAAAAAAAAAAAAAGGAAAAAAAAAGAATTACTGTTAATGTTAGTGTTGTCAGATAGAGGACACCATGATTCTCTTGCATGTGAGGTTAGCTGAATTGCAAGCCTGGAAGTGGTTTAGGAAATGGCATTTAATTGATGGATTCATGTTGTCTAATTCTCATGTATAAGAAAGATTAGGAAGTCCAAATATTGTGTTAAAGGGAATGGTGCTCCAAATTTGTTTTGTTTGTGTTCCAACGTATATTAGCAAAGTTTAAAAGGAGCTAAACCTTGGAATGTGGATCCTCCCTAAGTTGGTGGTGCTTTCATAATGATATACACTAGATGTTTTTGCCCAGTTATTATAGAGCCCTACGGTCACCGTACATGGGGAACTTAATAACAGAGTCTAAGAAGATGTAGATGATAGCACTAGAGGGCTTTGTTGCAGGCATTTTGATTGTTAAATCCATCAAGTGTTTTTTTTTTTTTTTGGTTGTCAGAAGTCATGGGTGCAGGGCATGTGATTGGAATCACTTAAGAAAATTAGTCATTAACTTCCTGTGAGAATTTAACTACTAAACAAAAGAACAAGTACATCATCAGTGGATTCTGAGGCATTCCTACAGTCAATCTTAATCATGCTAAAACAGCAATGAGTTTTGAATAGTTTAGGACTGTTTGAAATTTTAATTTGAGGATCATATAATGTTGAAGTATTTTCATATTTTTGAGGTTGGCACAACAGCTGAGGTGGGTGATTAGAAGATTGTCCTTGGAGGGTAGTCTTTATGATAGGACTAGTGAAAAGGAGACTTCACCAGATTCTCATTCAGCTGATAATTTCTGCTACTAAAATGTGGACGTTCTGACTGAAGTTGGATTTGGACATTTGTCATACCATATTAGAGATCCATGGGTTTTCTATCACATGCATTATACTCAGTGCCATGTTACTTTACCATCATCTATGAAGCACGGACACGGACACGGACACGGACACGGGACACGGTGACACGGCGACACGACAATTTTTGAAAAAATAGGACACGGGTACGGCTAGGACACGGCAACAAATAAATTAATATAATAAATAAATATGTATCACTATTTTATATAAACAAACACATTTCATTTAATTCAATATTTATAATCAATTGTATAAACTAATAAATCATTGTTTTTATAAATCATTGTTTTAAATAATAAACCACTGTTTTTATAAATCACTGTTTTAAACTAATAAATCACTGTTTTAAACTAATAAATCATTATTTTTTTTAACCTTAAGAAAGAGATTTTGTTTAAATGAGTTGTTCTAAGATGTTTTAAATGGGTTGAATACTTGTGGGCTATGTATTTGAGCCTTCCTTTTCTTTTTCTTTTTTACTTTTGGGCTAAAACTGGCTGGCTCGTGTCCTAGGCCGTGTCCCAGGCGTGTCCAAGACAAAATGAATGCAGACACAGCTGGAGCCGTGTCCGACACGTGTTTGTGCCGTGTCCGTGTCCGACATTGGTATGGGCCTCCGGGGAAGTGTCCGTGCTTTGTAGACCATCATCCTCCAAATCATTAGTTGTGTTGAATGCTGTGTATTCATTTTTTTCCGGTATTGAAGCAGACTTGGAAGTTGGAACTAATAAAAAGTATTGACTCATTTTGTTGTCCCTCACATTTTCCGGCCTGAAATAATTCTATATTCATTAAAACTGGAACAATTGTTAGATGAATTTGCAAATTCTACTATAAAGCATCACTTTGGGGTTTTTGTGTTGGTTACATTAGGCTTTGATGCAGTTTTATGTTTACTTTATTTTTCTTCTGAATCTTATGGATTTTGCTGTTAAATTGCATTTCAGGTTCTGCTTAGCAGGTTGAGATTATTCTTGAGTCCAGGGTACCCCTATGAAGAAATCTTAAGGACTTTCCACAATCAGACCAGTGTTGTTATGTGTTCATATTTACCAATGTTTAACTCTTTCAACCGAACCAAAGGTCTTCTTGCATCCATTTTCTATCGTGGATGATTACATTCTCTCTCAAGTGGTTTAATCTAACTATACTCGTTTTTTTTTCCCTGCAGGAGGTCTCATACAATTGAACCATGGAAGGCCTCAGCCTCTTCAATATGTAGTGAATGCTGCCTTTCTTGCTTCAGTCTACAGTGACTATCTTGATGCTGCTGATACTCCAGGATGGTATTGTGGGCCTAACTTCTACCCGACCAGTGTCCTGCGTGATTTTGCAAAGACCCAGGTTTATTTTCTTGCTTAGGCTTTAACTTGTTGTTGATTGGTGAGAAAGGGATTCCAACAACCATTCTTATGACCTTGCAGATTGATTATGTTCTTGGCAACAACCCTCAGAAGATGAGCTATCTTGTCGGTTATGGCAACCGTTATCCAAAACATGTTCATCATAGAGGTGCATCTGTTCCTAAAAATGGAGTTAGATATAACTGTAAAGGAGGGTGGAAGTGGAGAGACAGTCATAAACCAAACCCAAATACAATTGTTGGAGCAATGGTTGCAGGCCCTGACAAACATGATGGTTTCCACGATGTTCGCTCTAACTATAATTACACGGAACCAACACTCGCTGGCAATGCTGGTTTAGTTGCAGCCCTGGTGTCCTTGTCCGGTGAAAAAAGTGGAATCGACAAGAACACGTTATTTTCTGCGGTTCCTCCCATGTTTCCAACTGTGCCACCACCTCCAGCGGCATGGAAACCTTGAGAGTGTTCTGTTTTTATGGCTTTGTCTCTCCTAGAAACATAAGCTTGCTGTTTTTGAGTATATAAACAAGGTTATAAGATGGCATCCAAGGCAAGAAATGCAGCTATTTGAAGGTTGTACGCGATGAAAGAGGTGACTCTTGTTTTGTGTAAAATACTTCGTTCCCTCCTGGTGCGGTTGTTCCTTTTCTGTGTCCACCTGATTGAGGATGACCCCTCAATTCAAATCAGCTTGTGCACAGAGAATCCTTCCATTCCATTCATCCACTGCTTTATTCCACTTCTATTTTTATGGTTTTTTTCCCTATATGTTTTCATATTCTTCTGTTAATCAGTTTCGGCTTTGCACGTGGTAAGTAAAGCTGGTGCCTTGGACAGATGAATATAGTATATACCTCATTTTTTGTTGTGCAGTAATCACGGTGGAGGACAGGCAGCCATGGAGGAGTTGGTTCACTATTTCATATATTCTATCATTGACAAAGTTTTTAAGAAAATAGAGACAATGCATTTCGCTGTCCGCAATTATCAATCGAAATAACATCTATCTATATATCTACAATCTATTGCTTTTTTTTTCTCTTTTAAATTGCTATTGATTGATTAGTGAATCAGCATTCCTCTCGTCCGATATCCCTTTGCGTGTGCGTGACAGATGTCTGCCTCGCCACTCAAGCCCGTGAACCCATTACGCAGTCATGCACGTGTCCCGCTCGCGTCGCCACCAAATTATTCACCGGTGTATTGGGTGCGCGGGAACGAGCAGTCTTTCGGTCCAGTCGGAGCATCAGGAGATATTACATTTCTTGCCCAACTCTGATTCCTTTTGTCGTTAAGGCCCCTGTGGAGCCGGACTTCCCGGCACCTGTGCCGAGGCCAGGCCGGCTCAGCCCATTTTATACTCTGCATATAGAACAGATGATGACGTAATAATTCACAAATTGATTTACATAGCACTCAGTAAAATTTAATTTTTTTTTACAAATGTTGGATAATTATTTGAGGATATGAATAGCTTTTAATAATTAAAAGAAAAGATGCATCGATAGTCTTTTACATATCACATGATCTAAATCACTGAAAAATCATTTTACTTATAACAGGGAAAAAAGATAACATAGGAAACCATTGTGATAGGTACGTTATGGAATTTGTCACAATGGTTGTCCAGCAGTCTACTCAACCACTGTTGTATATCACTGTAAATCTATATAAGCAATTCAATTGCCACAAATGCAAACGTCCTTCGTAATGAAGACTACTGTATAATTACTCATATGCTGGTAATACATCACAATTTGACACATGGCATATCTGGTGCCGCAGAAGCATAATTTTGCAACAGCAATTATGAAAATTTACGCAGGTGCTACATTGGAGTATCATATCCGAGCGGTAATCTTAATGAAAGTAGGCAATATTATGCTTAAACCATCTTGTTTATTTATTCTGAAATAGTTCCACTTCTGTCCATTTGATGAATAAAGCTAGGAGTTTGCATCAATTGCAAGAGTTCATTAAGCATGGAAAATACAAGCCAACTCTGATTTTACAGAAGTCATCCCGTCGTCTGGCCAGATGACGACACATCTATGTTTTCAGTTGGTTTAGGAGATGCCATCGCCTCCAGTGTCTTATAGAATTCCTCGGGAAGTGGACCTGGTCGGTGCTGGGGAACATGCTTAGGAATCGGACGATCATTCTCAATGACCTTGCATTCATAGTCTTCAGGAACATCCCATGGATCCAGTGTCACAAACATATCTAAAAATTAACCTAATGATCCATTCATACACATTGAAACATGTACAACCCTCTGATAAGAACAGAACAAAGATGAATTATGTAGTTGTAAAGAACAAATATCTAAAAATAAAAAGAAAAAATCCCAAGATGATGAGTAAGGCTGGCATTTGAAAGCATGAATAAGAGCTAGGAAATTTAACCCTAAACCCTAAACCTTGCATTTCATAGTCTTCAGGAACATCCCATGGATCCCACTTTGCAATCCAGTGTCACAAACATATCTAAAAATTAACCTAATGATCCATTCATACACATTGAAACATGTACAACCCTCTGATAAGAACAGAACAAAGATGAATTATGTAGTTGTAAAGAACAAATATCTAAAAATAAAAAGAAAAAATCCCAAGATGATGAGTAAGGCTGGCATTTGAAAGCATGAATAAGAGCTAGGAAATATAACTTTATCATGAACATCTGAAGTAGATGATGATGATTATTATTTTTATTTTTTTTGCAAATAGCATTGCAGAACAGCATACAAATCACAGAATTATATCAAACTGGTTAATATAAGAATTTTCTCAAAGGTCAACCCATCTGATTAGCAGATGAGCATCCAGTATGCCTAAAAACTCCAGTTACTAATCGACTATAACGCCTGCATTGCTCTAATTGGCAATAATCATAGAATTATATCAAACTGGCTAATATCATATTTTTTCGTAAAGGTAGACTCCCAAGTATGCCTGAAAACTCCACTTTACAACTCAGACTATGCTGCCTGCATTGCTAATGATGGCAACTGACCTCCCTCCTACATCCATTCCCAATACTGAATAGAAGAACCATTTTCACGCTACTAGTAAATAGACCACCAAAATAAAAACAAATTTCCTACAAATTCGAGTCTAATTCTTCTAGCATCATCATCCGAAGAGGGAAAACTTAATTAAAATAACATTTTTCAGATGACTACATAAACTGGATGGACATTCTTTGATATCACCACAATGTCTTCCTCAAAGCATAAAGCATGAAGCCTATACAATTAACAAGGGATTTTTATTTTTAAGTCCCTGTAAACATGCCTATTTAGGGATCGGTCCCTCACTTCTTTATATTTCTTTTTTAGTCCCCATATTCAACCGCCTATTTGATTTTTAGTCCCTCCGTCAAACGTCCGTTCATACACCGTTAATTTGTAAAATATGATTTATTTTTAAGTCTCTATGTTAATTGTATAAACTATGTTATTTATTGATTAGTCCCTCCCTTCTTCCTATTTTATAGGGACTTAAAAATAAAATCATATTTCACAAATTAACAGTGTAGGTCGGACGTTTGACATAACTAAAAACTAAATAGGCGGTTGAATATGGGGACTAAAAAGGAAATATGAAGAAGTGAGGGACCGATCCCTAAATAGACATATTTACAGGGACTTAAAACTAAAAATCCCAATTAACAAATATGAGTTCCTGTCAGTCTCTATCCCCAGCCCCAATACATACACTCTCTATGCCTATCATATTCAAATAAACTTCCATCCAAGAGTTAATCCTAAAAACAGAATCAAAGAAAACATCTAACAATTATGCAAAATGCCAAAAAGAAAAAGAAAGAACCTGGATTATTCTTTTTGGACAGAAGGCCAGAGCTTGACATCCAAATTTTATCAATCACAGATGAAAATTCCGAATAGGAAACCCTTAGGAAATAAGGTGCCCCCCACGGGGGAAAACATGGAGCATTGCAACCTAAATCATTTGCATTTGAGTTCATCTATGGGCTTCCTTTGCAAGTTTACATTGAAGTACAATTAGGTTCATTGAGATGTAAAAATTAAAGAAACAGAGAGAATGTAAGTTACTAAATAAATCTTTGTTTTTATTTTTGGACTATCTAGGTACTGAAATAACTTCAATACAAATTTTTATGCAAGCATACCAAGTAGATCTATAATAGAATAGCTAACAGTAAAGAAAGAGAATCTGCAAGGAATGGCCAGCTGGAGAGTGACACAGAGATGGTTTTGTCGTATGGTGGCCATCCATCACTAAAGATGCGTAAAATAACACACTGAATTGTCCACATTCATACGCAGGACTCTGGACCATAGTACTGCAGTGGAAATATACATAATGTTTCTGGGGGGGTGTGGGAAAATATCACAGGTGATCAGCATTGAAAATTTATGCAGCTCCATTGAACTCCATCAATTTGTCTCTCTTTAGCTTTCAACCTTTTGTGAAGATTATTATCCTCAACATAAACTTCTGCCCCGATTCCAGCAAAGTAATATGAAGTGAATCTCTTGCACTTATCTCAGTTTGTACTCTAATTAATATACATTCCTATTCAATCTTGTCTATAAACTTCATAGGTTGTGCAAATATTGCATGAAGAGGGGACATGGTGATGCAGGACAGAGGAAGAAGAAAAGAGAGGAGGAGAGAGAAACAATAATTTTTTGAATTCTTCAATAATTCTGACTAATCCCTTCAGGGTATACATGTGCTTAAATAATAAAACACATCATATCCTAACTAACTAAGCAATCACATCCAAACCATTTAAATCAGATCATTCCAACTAATCAAATATCTATACAAATCTTCAAAATTAATCCCATCTTCCTAAAAATTAAATATTATCCTAATCATCCGCATCATTTCTCCCCGACTTAGAAGAACTCGTGTTTCACAAGTGAAAGTGATGATACTGCTCCATAGCGTATGTCATTGGCCTATTCTTACACTTGATAAGATAGTATGGTCATTGAGCATGTCCTCAATCTTGGCAACAAGCTGTTGGAATGGTGGAAGAATTGGTATGGGCATCAAAGTCTGTGCAGTATGAGCAGAAGGGCTACTTGTGGACAGTGCAGGAGGCTCAAAGGCACATTGTTAAGGAAATAAATTTGCCACACTGAACACTAGATTAATGTTCATATCAGAAGGCAAAAGAAGTACATAAGCGTTCGACCCTTGCTTATGGATGATACAAAAAGGTCTAATGGTTTGGGAATGAAACATCTTGGAAGAATTTCTAGAATAACGATTTGGTCGCACATGTACTATTACCAGACACTCTTAAAACTTCCGATGAATATATGCAGTAATTTTCATTAGTCAATGTTGTTGGGCAAAAGATTCACTAGATTATTTTCCCGCTGCTTTAAATTGATTTTGAGTAGAAAATTGCAGAGGTTTCACCGAAGAAGATTTGGATGAGGACCTATATTTAGCCTTGAAATCTTTTATGTTGGTTTTGTAGGCTTTAAAATGATTGATTTACTCTTATGTTTGAATATCTTTTTCTTAACTCTCTTGGTGATGCTGTCAACGTCCCCTTGATAATATCCATGGATCTTTTGAGGGGTCCATTAATTTCTTGCAGAACATGTGCATCTTGATAACTAATAGGTTGTTTAGGGGGCCTAGGTGGTTGTGGATCATCCTCAATGTCATCTTCTAATCCATTATATCATCTATTCTTGAAAGAAAATCCACGATGTACCTGAGGACCATGAAGGGGAATTGGGAGTACGGGAACATCTAGAGGAAAATATATGGAGACTGTGTCATAAGATGAGGAAAGGTCAATCCTAGCTTTAAGAGAATTTGAGAGTACGGGAGCATCTAGAGTGACGTGAGATGAGGAAGGGTCAATTCTAGCTTTAGGAGGATTTGTGAGAACTGAGAAGTTCATCTTGAATATTCTGGTTTGAAAGATTCCTTACAACTGATTGGGAGTGAGGATTATTCTCTGGTTTCACATAAAACCGATTCTCAAAGCTCTCGCTAATTCCCCTTCAGTTGTGTTATGCAAATCGATAATGGTATCCACAAGCCTTTGTTCTACGTTATTATATTTAACTTGTAATCCTTTATAGAACATCATGCTGATATAAAGTTTAATGAACAATAAATAAATACAAATAAAATTGCTACCAACAAGCACACTAACATCAAGAGCATAAGATAGAAAGGTCAAATAAGTAGAATTAATGCAAACTGATGATGGGATGTCACAAAGGCCCAAGAGAATGACAAAATAAGCCAACAAATTAAATTATAATCCAAGTGTCAAAGGGATAATTTATATATCCGTACTAACTTACCAATGAGACTAATTTGCAATATTTTCGATGTTTTACACGATCAATGATGCTCCTCCAAGGGCTAATAATTTTCTGAATCTTTTCATGAAATCTCTGGATTTTCTGGGAATTTTTTTTTTTTTGGGTGAGGTGTTTGCGTGGTTTTTTTTTTTAAGGGGGGGGGGCAAAATTGGAAATTTTTTTATCGGGCCTTGGGGAAAGGGGTTGGATTATTTTTTTGGGGAGTATCAAATTTTTTTTTTGGTTCAATGGTGAGGGAAAAAGGAAGGGTTTTAGGGTTTATGATGGGGCAAGACTCTGCGGGGAAGGCGTGATGCCGCAAGCGGCGGTGACGATGGTGGATCAGTGTGGGGAGGCAGCAGCAATGGAGGCGATGGTGACCACGCGACAATCGAGATGATAGCGGTGGTTGGACAACGTTTTTTTTTTTTTTTTGGCGGGGGGAATAGAAGATGGAAAAGAAGATGAAAGAAGAAGAAGATACCATGAGAAAAGAGATGAGATTAATAGAGACAAAAAAGAGATAGGGAGAGGGAGATGAATAAGAGTGAGATTATAAGACACTGAGAAAGAGAGACAAAAAGAGAGACCAACAAAGAGAAGAAAATTTGTATCAATGTTTACTCTGATGCCAAATTGATGAAGAAGAAGAAGGAGAGAGATGTTCAATAATTCTGACTAATTCCTTCAAGGGCATACAAATGCTTAAAATATAACAAATCATATTCTAATAACTAAACAAATCGCATCCTAACCAATTAAATCAAATCATCCTAACAAATCAAATCCATACAAAACTTCAAATCTAATTTAACTTCCAAAAAATTAAATATTATCCAAAAATTTACATCACATGATCTACCAGATCATGTAATTACCAAACCAGGTATTAATCAAGGATGAGAAATGCACAAAAAATTTCTGATAATTTTAACTAAATTGACCAAGGTTTGTGAAGGTTTTTATTTTTTTTGAAAAAAAAAAGTGAGATACCACCATCATGAACTTTTATTAAGATTCTGTGATACAATTCTCAAAACAAAAAAAAAAAAGGTCAGCAAGTGAGATACCTGTTGCAAGAAAAAACTATAAAAAGGAAAAAAAACACACACGAGTGGATGAGAGAAAATAAGAGGTTGAACAGGTCACTAGTTCATCATTAACTTTTCCTCCCTTGAGAAAGATACAGATGTGGGCCCCAATACAATGTTCTATTATAAATCTGGAGCCGGATTCTCATACATTTTCCAAATAAGGATTACATCCCTTGAAAATCAATTCAATTATTGTTAGTCAAATTTCTGGAAAACCTTCAGAGACAATTATCTGAAACAATTTTGTGGCAAGGCTCCTAGCAACTTTCTTAACTTATTTCTTCTAATCAAGATAGTTAAGACTTGATTAGCTAGATTGGCATGACTAATCCCCCAAAATCCAAAGTTACTATCAAGTGGGCCCTAAGGATTGCTAAAGCATATTTTTACAACGCTAGTTCCAAGAAGAGAGGTTAAAAGTATCTCACAAACCACATCAAAATTTTTCACAATTCAATATAACAAGCCCTAGGACAACCAACTAATGGATGTTGTCCGCAGACCAAAATACCTTATTTATTATGAGTTTCTTCTGTTTATTTTGTCTTCGAGCTATTGCTAGGCATTCGTGTTTGTTAGATGGAAAGACATTGGTCATTTGGTGTCTTCCTTCTCAGAGTCGATTGTGTGGGACTTATGTTGTGGGGATTGGATTTGGTTTTGGATACTGATTTGGTGTGATCAGAGGCTTGTGAGAGAGCATTTCCAAACATTCACAGGGTTACGATCAACATGACTAGCAGCGTCCGAGCTGGAGATCGAATGGAGGAGAGGGGCATTGGGAGGCGTAACCTTTGGGATGTTAAGGTCAAGGATCACATTGCTTTATTAGAGTTGATTAGCATTGCACTCCCATGGAGGGGGTGATGAACATGGTAAGGTGGGTGCCTTCTCCGAGGGAAGGTTTGGTGGAGAAGAAGTCGGGTAGTTAATTCATCTTTGGCGACCAAGAGCAAAGAAATCAGGGAATTAAAGCCCCAGCAAAGAGTAGGCTTTTCTGTAGCTTTTGTACCAAGAACATCTCATACCAAAGCATACAGAGAGATTGGGCCTGGATAACCTGACGGATTGAGGCGATATGGCTTGAGAGGAATAAGTGGTACTCAATAGAGGGATTTTTTCTTCTTCTGTTTTGACACTGTGTGGAACTCCGTGGAAAGTTTCATTACAGAGTTTGGCCAATTTAGCATGGGAGCTTCATCAGTTCGCTTTGAGTGGTTCTTCTTTTTATAAACTAGTAAATGGCTAACCTTTAATTAAAAAAATAATTATAATCATAAGGGACTTGGTATTTGGTAACAATACTCATAACCATTCCATGTATTTCATTTAAGTAGGGATTTTAGAGACCAAGCATCATACAGTAAACAGGCATGCATCCTCATTCAAATTATTAAGTAACCCAAGACGTAAGACAAACAAATAAATTGATGCAATCCCGACAACAGTCACCTTATATGAGCTGTCAGGGATAATCACTTTACAAGTGTTGTTGGAGCTTCCAACACATACAAAGGCACAGTATGCCTTTACATGAAAAATGGATGAGCTGTTGTTGCATTTGTCCTGATTGATTGTAAGAGAAGCCCTATTTAGGGAGGGTATTCTTAACTTCTTATTATAAAATGCCATCAATCAAGATTCCTTTAAAAAGTTGTGCAGTGTGCCTTCTACGAACCCAATTTAAAATTAAAGATGAAAGTATCTTTGATTGTTGCAGCCTTGCAGGAGGCACATCTAAATTATTCACAAAAACTGGTAGTGTTCAGAATGTCTTTAAGCCTCGCTATTTATAACATGATGCCAGAAAATACAGGTTCTTTGGCTATATCTTTTCATCATAAAATTGTGTATGATTGAGGTATTTGGAATTCTGTAGCTTTAAATGGATATGGGAAAAACCCAGTTAACAATGAATTACAAATTTAGGCCTGTAATTGCACTTTATAGACTGCGGAAAACTATGTTAATCAAACAACTATGGCATCTGCAAGTGGATTTGATGACAAAGAAATCCATAAATCGACCCACCTCATCTCCTCACCCTGCAATCAAAGCCTTCATTTTAAAAGTCATGCCTAAATAAGATCTCCATTCTGTCCCATAAAATGATAAAATAGTTTTATCAGCCAGATTTCCATCAGAATTATTTGGGGAGTAGCTGTTCAATCAAATTCTACTATTTTAGGCAACAATCATGTGATAAAGGCATCAATTCACCCAATGTGAAAAACATGTAAACCAGGCCTTTCAATGCCTAACTAAAATTAATAGCTATTTCTTCTTCCAATTCACAACCGTTGAATCAGATTGATCTACCAGAGCGAGAAAATATAAAATGAGGAGAGGAGAGGAAAGACCAACCGATCATCTTGGAGATGAGGTGGAGCTCATCGCGGGCCTCCTCAATGAGCTCCTCCACTTGATCGCAGCCAATGCGGCGCTCGATCTGATCCCCGTCCTCTCGGAGAGGCATACATTGAGGCTGTTGCGGGGGAAGGACTCTACGGCCTTGCGGTAGTTTCTCACCCTCAGGACGGCCTGATCTCATGGAGGGTCTTCTCGTATAGAGAGATCAGAAATTCACGGGCATTGGGCACCACATCAAGACCCACGATCCCTGTCGTCTCCTTCATCCTCCCAAGTAGCGCCGCTCCAGTTCTACGCATCAAGAATATTTTTTCCCCCGACCTGAAATTGATTGACACGAGCAAAACGAGGGGACGGATCAGTACAGCTCTGCTGCCATCCCTTCTTGCTTTTTCTCTCTCCTAATTATGTCCCCTCTAATATTATAAAAAATATGGAAAATATGAGTATAGCCCCTTCTAAGTTTTTTTTTTCAAAAATCCATATAACCCTCGAAAAAAGTTTTCTTCGACTTTAGCTTAAAAACCCTGGTTAAATTTTTATCAATTTAAGAGGATTTTTTTTGAAATATCCTATTACTTGACGTCATCATGAGAATTTATATTCATATAACCCCTTGCAAGATTATAAATATATATATCGGTTTTTTATTTTTTTAAACGTCCATAAAACCCTCTAAAATTACATGCTTAATTTATTTCACCTTCTATTGTATACATAGTGGGGTATTTTTAAGATGGAGGACATTTTGGTACCTAATGATATACAATAATATTTTTCTAACACATCGAAGAAGAGAAACATAGTGGTGTTAGTCATTTAGAGGTATTATTGAAATTTTTTAAATCTCATGATATTTTGAATAAATGTATTTGCAACCCCTTTAGATAGATAAAATATATCCAGGATATTCATTATTATAATATTTCTAGATATTGTGTCAAAAGGGGCTACAAAACAAACTGTGGGAACCTCTATCTGTATTTTTTTAAAAATAAAATAATTTGTTTTCGAATTTTGAAATGTTAGATTGTTTTTGGATTACTTTTTATCATAATTAGATCTCTGTGTGTGTCCAGTAAGATTCTAAACCTTAGAAGTAAATCCTGAATCTTGTACCTTGAATATTGTCTCAATTTTGAAATTAAAATGAATATTTTTTGTTCCACCTAAAGGCTGGAATAACATCCCCAGACTTGTTACCTTTCCTATAAATGTGGGTAATTTTTCAATCAGGAGTCTTAACAAGTGAAGAATGTGTTGGACATAGGGTTCAACCAGTGTGCTAGCCTTTGCTTCACCAAGTAGAGTATTGACAACAAGAGTGGAATCACTCTCAATCCAAATGGAACCATTGTATAGGGGACGGGTTTAAAATTAGATAAAGAACCCTCTAAAAAACCAATAGAATTCCGCAAAAGTGTTGGTGTTTGTAATGCCCCAAAAAATCCAACCAATAAATTGGGTAATTTTTTGTGACGTCACTTTGAATCCACGAAAGATCAGAGTACTAGAGAATTTAATCCAACA